>VWZP01006266.1:1351651-1384118 GCA_013396995.1 Dicaeum eximium
AAAGAAAAAGAAAAAGAAAAAGAAAAAAAGAAAAAGAAAAAGAAAAAGAAAAAGAAAAAGAAAAAGAAAAACAAAAACAAAAACAGAAAAAGAAAAAGAAAAGGAAAATGAAAAAAAAAAGAAAAAGAAAAAGTGAATGCTGGTGCTTAATATTGTAAATGTGTCAAGATCCTGCTTTTATTAAAAGCTCAACCAAGGGGAAATTTCTATCAGTCATGTATATTACTATGATGCCTTAGAGGAATCTGGAGGGGTAGGAAGCAAATGTCACACTTTTGCAAAAGTTAAAGAAAAGGGAAAGAAACAATCTATCTGTCAATCCCAAATCAGTTACTTCAGTGCTGACCAAGGAAAAAGGAATAAAATAAAGGAATGCACTGTACAAAAAAAATTAATGAGGAGCTTCTTCATGAATGTCAATCTCGTGGTTTTATGTAACACAGCTCCTACCCAGAGTGACACATAATCATACTTAAGGTGTGTTAGTGTGAGCACACCTCAGCTTTACGCTTCAGATTGTGAATTGCTTTGTTTAGTTTGCTTAAATAGCAAAATTGTCCTGCTGCCCCCAGGAATGTGTGACGTTAGGAGGTACAGCTTCAAAACCTGTTGAAGGTGTTGCTGGGGTTGTCCTTATGGTGGAGAGAGCGGGATTCTTTCCTGCTGGCACTCCACCAAAGGTCACCTGGACCAGTGCTAAGCAGAAACTGCAGGGAATGGATGCTCCAACACTTCCCTGGGCAGCCCCTGCCGAGGCCTGAGCACCCTTTCCATGCAGAAATTCCTCCTGGTGTCCACCCTGAGCCTGCCCTGGCCCAGCCTGAGGCCGTTCCCTCTCCTCCTGTCCCTGTTCCCTGGGAGCAGAGCCCGACCCCCCCAGCTGTCCCCTCCTGTCAGGAGCTGTGCAGAGCCACAAGGTCCCCCCTGAGCCTCCTTTTCTCCAGGCTGAGCCCCTTTCCAGCTCCCTCAGCCACTCCTGGTGCTCCAGCCCCATTCCCAGCCCCGTTCCCTGCCCTGGACACGCTCCAGCCCCTCAGTGCAGAATTCCTGAAGATTGGGCCATAACTGTTGGGAAACCAAAGCTTTGTCACTCAGTTTACAGGTGGCTATACAGGGACTGCTTCATGTTCTATAAATACGAACCATAAATTGGAGTACACAAACCTTTTCTGAACTCCAGATTATTTGAAATTGAGAAGAAAATGATAGAAAAATTTGTTGGAGGAATATTGAAACAAGTTCTGTCAAGAGTCTGCCAAAGATTAAGTGCTACAAGAAAGAAATAAGGAGCCAATCCATCGAAGTGAAAGTTTTCTATCTCTCCAGGCTAACAAACCACTTTCCTTAATCAAGTACATTTTCTGCAGGCTTTACTTAGTCTCACTCTTGAGTGAGTGTCACAAATGACATTAAATTTGATGACTATAATGTTAAAAGCTCAACTAAATGTGAAATATCATTTCCATGGGAAATGTCAGGTACAGATGTGATCCTCATCCACTATCAGGAAAAAAACCTTCAATACAAGAGCTGAGAGGCTCTTACTTTATTGAACAAACAAAAGGATATTTTTACACATAGGTGAAAACCACACAACAATTAAAACAAGTCTGTCAATTTAACTTTCTTTTTGAATTAATGAAGTGGTTGGGGTTTTTTTCCTCTTTTATAAAACCGAACTGTCAAAACAGCTATTTTTTCCCAGATATATGTGGCACTTACAATGTGTATTTTCAGCTGTTTCTTAGCCTTTTCCAGATACCAGCAATAACATTTATGCTATAGGCTTGACTATGCGCTGAAATATTATTTAATTAATAATAAAGTAAGTTATGTTAATATAGTAAATATTCTGAGTATTTATAGGAATTTTGGATGGAAATTCTCATTATAAAAAATTCAAATTTTCCATAATTTTCATAGAAATGAAAACATATTTGTAGAAATTAAATGTATCGTCACTGTAAACAAATGAAATGTCTCCCAGAATTTAAATATCCATTTGCCTATGTATGTACTTAATTAGGATGTTTGGGCTGTTATTTGGGTTTTGTTGTTTTGTTTTGGTATTTTTCAGAAAATGGCATTTACATATGTTATTTCGAATGTTCTATCCATAAACACTTGGGATCATTTGAGAAAGATTTATTATTTCCTATGCTATTCTTCTTAGCAAAGATAAAAATAATTTTTTTTTCTCATGGCTAGAAAGTTTTACACATCTCAATAAAAAAAAAAAAAAAGAAAATTATTTCTCTCATCTGTGTGCCACTTTTAGTTTAGCTAGTCAGGATGTTATATAATGGAAGATTCAAAATTCAAATTTATTGTTAATAAATGTGTTTTCTGGGAAAAAAGACCCATTTTTTTCAGAAAATTTCCACCAAATGCACTTCCTGTTCCTGTAGAAAACTCAGCATTTAGAGGTTATTAAAATTAATTAGTTCTAAACTGGTTTACCCAAGTGCAAAGCAGTTTTTGGTGGTGTATTTTACATATAGCTGAATATTCCAATTGAGAAGTACAGTATTTTAGTTCTAAGAACCCGCAACATGCAGAAACATTGGATCCTTTTGCCACATTTTATTTCAATGAGCATCTTAGTTTTATAATTAAACATGAAATTGACGTGAAAACAAAGTGAAAGCATCAAAAACCCACAAAAACTTCTCTGCTTTAATATAATTTTTATGTTAATATAAACGGTGGCTGCCCCTGGATCACAAGAAGTGTCCAAGGCCAGGCTGGACAAATCTTGGAGCACCCTGGGCTAGTGGAAGGTGTCCCTGCCCATGGCAGGGGGTGGCACTGGATGGGCTTTAAGGTTCTTTCCAACCCAAACCACTCTGGGATTTTGGGATTCCATGACTCAGCTCCTCAGCACCAGATTGGAGGAGAAGCTCAGCACCTGCCTCAGTGAGCTTTTTAAATTTCTACTTCCTTTTTGCAGTGATTCCTCCTCTTACAGTATTGAAAGTTATTTATTACTAGAATGATGTTTAAAGCATTTTATAGACCTGATTCTTTGATAGTTTTATGTTGACTGATGTATGATAAAATTGCTATGCAGAAGTTCCTCACAGGGGAGGATGTGGTTAAGGAAATGCAATACTTGTGATTAAAACATGAGCGCAAAACCAGCTTGGCTTTGAGAATGCAGGATGAATTTGAAATAAATGCAAATATGTTGGTATTTGTGAATGACCACGCTCTTATGGTGTCACTGTGAATTAGAGGAGGCCGTGTCTAACCCAGCCTTTGGAGAGAGATTGCATTAAAGCCATATTCAGCTGTTGAAGTTGTTTTGGGGTACCAAACATCCCAGGGCAGCTACAGCTGAGCCAGACTGTGCATTGTGTCACCTGTGCTCACCCACTCCTGAAAGGGAAAGGGCACAGGGAGCACAGAAACAAACAAACAAATAAAGTCAAAGGCTTTTTTTAAGAGGACAAAGCCAAATAATAATAAAAAGGACTGACACTCGACACAGCAAGAAGAGGGCAGAGGGGTTGTGAAGCCTTTGCGTGTCTGTACATGCTAAGATGATTTTCAGCCCTCTCAGGCTGGTGCACTTAATTCTTTTTCTATTTGTTATTCTATTGGCAACCAAGCTCCTACACCATGCATTTGTCAGCATTGAATTGCATTTGCTCCATGTCAAAAAACCATCTATAAAGGCTCACTGCTGCTTTTTTGCTGTCATTTTGTTTGCCACAGCTCTGAACATTGGAGCATTGACTATGCAGGGAATGTGGGAACAAGTCTGGGGATATTTTAAAGCTTCACCAAAGGGAGGAATGTTGCTTTTGAACTTATTACAGGAGGGATTTATGTGGGGAATTTCTGGGAAGTTGGCTTGTTGGATCTTTTATGCTTTTCTGGAAAATTTTGCCTTTTCCAATATTTCTCCAGAAAAGGGAGGACTACCTACAAAGTGGGTATCCTTGACTTTCTAAAAGCTCCTTTTGCCTCAGAGGATTCTATCTATGTAGAGTATCACTTCTTATTATTACCATGCTACTGAGATTTAGTAGAAGTTGCTTTTAGTTCTGGATTTGAGAAAGAACAGGAATTTGTATGACTCCAAATACTTTCAGCCCACCAGACATCTTCTTCTGTGAATGTATGGTAACAGAACTAGCTGGTCCATTATAGAGAAGAATCAAGACAGTGAATACAATCCTGCCCTCACTGCTACCAAGAAGAATTTGATTTCTGTCTTCAACAGGCTCCAGTTTTATCCTCATATTTTTTCATAGGAAGAAAACCTGCATTTTTTCATTGCTGGATGACAAGAGTTTTGTTTATTGTGTGTGGAGCTAAGCTCGTGTTTCAGTCCAGGCTTAGCAATGATCAAAACTCTCTGAGAAAATAAAATAGCAATGAAAGGCCATTACTCAGAGCTGCCAAAACTACCCAATATTCAGGAATCAACAGTGACTTCCATAAAATATTCCCATCAGCCCATAATAAAACTGATTCCAGGATCTCCATGTGCCAGTGTAGAGTCAATGTCCAAAATCTTGAGACTGCCTTTAATACCAAGTAACTTGATCCTGCATATTCCCTCTACCCTCAGGTGAAACTTGATGTTCAGAAAGGGCAGAGAATCGAGCAAACTCCTGTTTTCTCTTTCAGAACTGTGAGAAACATGGTGGTGTCTGTCTTACACATTATGCACTGTAAATTCCAGCTGCCCATTTAGCAAGCTCATAGTGATTAATTCAGAAGTTGATTCCCCTTGTGCAAAACCAGGCAAAATCAATCAATGATGTAATTGGGATGCTGGAGTTGACGCAGCCATCAAATGGAAATACCACACTCCTCAAAGGATTGCATCACAGTAAAGGAAAAAAATGTTTTAGAATTAAATTGAGTCCTTGAATCTTCACAAAAAAGCCCCAGCTTTTCAGGTGCTCTCAGAATATCTAAGCAGACAGTTTAATAAATTAGACTTAACAAATCTTTTTTTACGAAAATGAATTGGAGACATTCTATCTGAAGGTTTCCAGATAGCTTTTTTTTCTCTGTATTTCCTATACTTCAGTGTTGTCTTTAAGAATTTGTATTTTTTTCCCCTATCTGAATGTATGGAGAAAAGAAATATTGATTTCAATAACTATATTACTTGAAAGCATGCCCACATTCAATTTACTAAAATCAGATTCCCTACGTACTCTGAGCAGACAGCAACAACAGGATTCTGTTCTAAGGAGCAACAGAAATACATAATGATGTAAACCTAGATTTAATTTTTACTGAAATTATTGCAAGTATTTGGTCACACATTCACTAGATGAATTTATATAAGTACATACATCCACAGAATGGTTGTAGGGATCATAGCACCTAAGAGTGGTTTGGGTTGGAAAGGACCTTTCAAGATAATTTCATTCTAAAACCAGGAGCTGCCCATGGGCAGGGACACCTCCCACTATCCCAGGCTGCTCCAAGCTCCATCCAGCCTGGCCTTGGACACTTCCAGGGATCCAGGGGCAGCCACAGCTTCTCTGGGCACCCTGTGCCAGGGCCTCACCATTGCCATATTAAATGGTATCTATAAAAATCCAAATTTATCTTCTTTTGGGTCAAAAGGGTTGCCCCAGTCTTGTCACTACAGGCCCAGAGCTGGATATGGATATGCAGAATATATAAATTTACATGGAAACAAATGCACGCCAGAGAAAGAACTGTGGTCTATATAAATATATTTTATATGCAAGAAAAATAGACAGAACTTGTTTTCTTTGTGATTTTGGCAGTTAAGGAAAACCTTCTGTGCTCTCGTCTGGGAGAAAATGTGTTAAGTACGATGTGGAGTTTTAAAAGACATACAACTAAAATGCAGGAAGTAAACATCTGTGAAGAACAGTACCAACATTTCTCATGTTCCTTAGGTTGAAAGAGGTTTTAAAGTGTCTTTTTTCTCACTAGGTTATTAATTCATCAGATATAAGCCTTTCTCAGACTGCTTCACAAGTGTTTTCTTCATTCCTGCATATCACACATGTGATCTATGCAATACTTGCATGAGCAATATTTGCATTGGTAACTGTGTTTGTACAGTGTGGGGCCTGAAGTCCACACCTTCAAAGGTGATTATGTACCTAATGTCCACAAAAATTCCAGTGAAATCAGTCATGGTCTCTCACAGTAGATATTTCAAATGTATAGAACTGTAAAAAAGGGTCTACTGCTCTCATGAATTAGCCTCCACATAACAATTATTTAGATTTAAACTGTATGAAATGGAGAGTTTCTTTATTTTCCCCTAAAATAAAACAAATATATGTAAGAAGGTGGTGATTCACACTGCAAGTGGCATTTCTAGAAGCTCCCATTATTAGTACTAAAAATGCTTTACCATCTGTCTGCTTCTCTCCTCACTCATTTATTTTGCTGCCTGCACTCACGTTATTTGCTTTTTGAAGAAAGAGCAAAGTTGGCACAAGGAATTCAGAGATCCTGGTTCTGCAAACACTCTCCACCTTCTGCCTCCTGTCCCCTGAGCTTTTGGATGGAATCACATGCTCTGATGATGCAGACCATCAGTACTAACACAGGCTAAATATAACTCAAACACCAGATTGCATCTCCTGTCAAAGAGTTCAATAACTAGTAGGTGAAAACTCTTCATTTTGCATTTTGCCTAATTCCAGCTTAATGTTAAAAGAAAAAAAAAAAAGAAAAAAAAGATCCAGGCAAAACAGCCAAAACAAATCCTACAAAATAAAAACTAAAAATCAGCAACAACAAAAAAAATCACTGATGGTTTTTCTGCTTTTTCCATTTCTTTGTTTGTCCTGCTCTCATGGACACATTTCTTCAGAGCTCTCTGGGGCATCTTTCTCTGAGCAGGTCCTTTAATAACACCCACACAAAGACTGGTGCAGAGTAAAAAAACATGTTGCAAACACATACAAACCACCCAAAATTACTACTGTGTAAGTAAGAGCTAGTTTAATTAAATAGAAGATATGTCATGTTGGCATAGCAGCTTCATAAATTGAACCAAATCAGAAATGTATGCATTCGTGGGTTCAAACCAAAAAGAAACATTCCATTGTTAGCAAGATATCTTGCCTTACATGAATATCAAAATTGGTTGCAAGCTTTGGCTTCATCAAAGTCTGTATACTCAGATATGCACAGCAACAAGAACACTGTGAGTTTAATAAATACTCTTTACTTGGCTTCTTAAATGGCAGTGAAAAAGACCCATGATGGGACTTATAACACTGAAAATGAAAGATGTGTGCGTGTGTAACACATAGAGAAATGGCAAATCGGCAGGAAATAGGGTCATTTTTCACAATCTAAGAGATGACTTTTGGCCTATATATTCATTAACTAGGATATTCACAAATGTCTTTAATTGCCTGTCTGGTACCTTGCTAAAAATGTAGCCCATAGAACCCTGTTCAAACAGGACTTCAGCCTTCCTGACTCATCTGCATACAACATAACAAGGTTGTTTTTGCCTCCCCAGCTATCAGATTGTTGCCACATCCAGGTTTTGGTTATTTCATCTGTGCACAGTGAGTCAGCAATGAACATTTTAAATGAACATTTTGGTATTTTAAACACAGTTGCATCCTTGTTGAGGTGGAATTCAGCAGCCATCTGCTCCTTGGAAAAGGAAGATATTAGCAGTGCAGAGATAAATCAAGAAAAAATATAAATAAATATTTCAAAATAGTTTTTTTAAATAGACTTCTTTTTTTGGTTTAAATCTCTCTATTAGAATTGTGAATCAGAATGCTTGGTTTTAGAAAAAACAGTTGTAAACAAACTGCACCTTGTCTTAGTGTTCAAATGGGAAAACTTTATCAAAATGAAGACAAAACTTCATAATCAGTTTCAGAAACACAAGTAAAACAAACGAAACCTTCCCTCTTTAAGCCCCTGGTCAGCCTTTAAACACAGAAATATGACCATGGCATAGAGGATAACGTTTTCCTGTGGTAAAGCAATCCATTTGGGAATCAGCAGAGCAGCCGTGGTGAATATGCAGTGATTGATGAGGATTTGTGCTTGGAGTGTGCTAATGAACAGCAATCCACTAGTGCAAACATGCAATTTCTCAGTCATTACTTGTACATTAACATTTGATTTCATATCTTGTCAACACCCAGTGCAAACTAACTCGGAGCTGGAAAAACCTCCTTTGGAGATTCCTCAGAGGGAAAAATTGCCTAAATCTTACAAGAATGTAAAAAAGCATCCGAGTTCACTGCTGAAGGCTGTGGTGGTGAATTCCTTTCTTAGTAGGACAGCCTGACCTGTGTCTGCCTTCTGCGTGATGCCTGAACCCTATTTCTGTGCCTGGGCCTCTTTTAACCTCTGCAAATGCCAATTTCTTTACTCTCTGTAAAGCAAAAGTGACAGAGATAAAAAATGCTGTCTAAAGCCAGCAGATATTGAAACTCTGAAGACAGATATTTATTCTAAGGCTCCTTATTCCTGGGAATAATCTGAGCAGCAAGGGAAGTGAGTAACAGATGGGATTACAAACACTAAAATTCATCTGCTGACAATAGATGTGCATAGCAAACACTGCAAAGATTTTTGTGAAGAGTGAAGATCTTACAGTCTATAGCACAGGATAAAAATAGCATTAATATCCCCAAGAATCCTGAATACTTTCTTTCTTTCTGGTGCCATCATACAACTACAGAATCCCAGAGTGGCTTGAGTAGGAAGGGACCTCACAGGGAACAATTTCCTCCCAATTGCCCATCTAAACTGGAGAATTCACCATTCTTTCCTCTTGTAATTTCCCAGTTTAAATTGGAACTATGTGAACATTTCAGCCACTTTATGAAATTGTACTCCAACAGCTCATCTCTGGAGTTTTTTTCCTCGGTGCCAGGGTTGTGATCTTTGCTAATTCAATAACAGTAATTTACTAATACAAGTGATTTTTATTGCAAGTCATTATCACAAATATGAACAAGGTTAGATAGCCTGGGGGCGAGTGACTGAAACACTTTATATTTTCAAATAATGAAATTTTAGGTGTCAAAACACAAGTTTTGAGGAGATGAGTGCTGAGAGAGGCAGCACTACTATTATATATACCACAATGAAAAGAACTATAAAAGGAAATAACTATTTATTTGATTTTGTTTGGTTTTAAGATCCCAGTTGATCCGGTTTTAAGATCCCAGTTGATCCAAGAACAAGGAAAATTTGGACTTTTATGGAAAGATTAGCATTCTGAGGAATAATTTCTTTATAAAGTACAAATTTGTGAACAACACTACCACAGGGATATTTTAATTTTCAGAGAAATTTCCCATTTTGGGTCTTTGCTTCACTTATTTCCTGATGCCCACCTGGATTCTCAGTGAACACTTTTCAAAATCAACCCTCATTTGCTGGTGTCTGTCAGTAACAATTAACCCCCTAGAGAAGTGATGTCTAGAATTATTTATATATCCCAAAAAATCTAGAAGAAAGGCTGTTGTGTTTTTCAGCTTTTATGATTCTTTTTATACTATTTTCCCTTTTTATAGGCTAATTTTTTTTGTGATGCAAAACCTGCCTTTTAGGCTGTAATTGTCATTAGTGAATGTCTGTAGTCTTCTGGATGTTCAAACCCAAATGCAAAATTAAAGAGTGTGATTAGGCTTATTCTTTCCAAACACACCATCATTAATTGCTGATCAGAGGTTTTACAAATGGAATTAAATGCACTATTTAGCTGTCTAGATTTGGAGAAAACATCTTTCAGCTCTGAATTACATTGGGGCAGTTATTAAATAAATCACTGCAACAATATTATGTGAAGAATCTGTAATAAAGAGTTAAAATCATAATTACTGTTGTCGTGTGACAACAGTTTTTCAAATGGGTCTTTGCAGCCATGGAACAAAGTATTTTAAGCAAAAGACGTGGGGAAAAGCGGGGGTCATCCTCCTCAAAACTTGTGGTTTGCACCTAAAATTTCATTATTTAAAGGCAGAAAGTGTTTCAGCCACTCACCCCCAGGCTATCTAACCTTGTTCATATTTCTGATAATGACTTGCAACAAAAATCACTTGTATTAGTAAATTACTGTTATTGAATTAGCAAAGATCACAACCCTTACATCGAAGAAACAGAGGACATTAAAAGTGATGAGGAAATATT
The DNA here is from genome assembly GCA_013396995.1 of Dicaeum eximium. NCBI lineage: Eukaryota > Metazoa > Chordata > Aves > Passeriformes > Dicaeidae > Dicaeum > Dicaeum eximium. Next base: position 1,361,786 of record VWZP01006266.1, read on the forward strand.
TATTTATGAAAAACGGGGGAATGTCTTTAAACAGAGAGTAGGTAGAGATGGGATATTGGGAAGGAATTGTTCCCTGTGAGGGTGGGCAGGCCCTGGCACAGGGTGCCCAGAGAAGCTGTGGCTGCCCCTGGATCCCTGGAAGTGTCCAAGGCCAGGCTGGACAGGGCTTGGAGTAGCCTGGGCTATGGAAGGTGTCCCTGCCCATGGCAGGGGGTGGCACTGGATGGGCTTTAAGGTTCTTTCCTCCCCAAACCACTCTGGGATTCTGGGATTCCATAACTCAGCTCCTCAGCACCGAAATGGTGCCACAAGGAGCTCAGCACCCGCCTCAGTGAGCTGCAGGTCCCTTTCCCTGAGTTTAGGAGGATTTTCCCTTTTCCCTTTGGACACCCTGGCAAACACGGAGCCTTTCAGCCCACACCATTCCCCTCTGTGCCAGCACCGAGCCATTCCCAGGCTCCCAGAGCTGGGTTCCACCCCGTGTGCCGCAGCTCCTGCCTGGCCTGCTCAGGGAGCCCGGGCACCCCGCACACATCTCCTGGCCATTGGCATCTGGGAGCCTGCAGGAGCCTGAGCCTGCCCACACAAACCCAGCAGCTGCTTTGCCAGGAGCCCCCGGACAGGCAGTGCCCAGCGGGGCAGGCTGTGGCACCCCGCCCTTTGCAGCTGGCCAATGGCTGTGCCAAGCAGGGCCCTCCCGGGCTCGGGGTCTCAGCAGATTTCCAGCCAGGCAGCCAGAGCTGCATTGGCAAATGCATTTTAGTGCTGCAGCACCTCTGGGGGCTCCTGACACAGCCAGTGGCATCCAGTCTCCTGGCAGGAAAATCACTGCGTGCCTCACTGGCCCCACAAAACAGCCTGGAGCTGCTCCCCTGCAGAACAGGGAGTTCTGCAAAATCTCCTTGGCATGGCTGGGAGCGCTCCTTCCTCCAGAGATCCCACAGAATGATCCCTGCCCCAGGGCAGCTCTCCAGGAGGAGAACTGCACACAAATAAAGGGAATTTTGTACCAAACAACCACCTCATGCCACAAGTGACAAGGACTTGGTGTCCCCTCATCCCTCCCGGCCCAGGCAGCGCCTTTCTCCTCTGCCCCACACAGCACACACTGCACTGCCCCAGTGACCAAAAGGCTTCAGCCTTCAGGATTTCCCCCCAAATCAATGACCACAGTGCAATGAAAACAACAGGCACTTCTGATTTATCAATTCCATTACTTTATTTCAATAACAGCATCTTATCTAACCTGTTCTAACTCAGCAACAGCTAAGATCATGGTATCTTATATTCTAGCACTGTCCTCTACTAACATCTATGCCTACTCTAACCTACTGAATTTAACTCTAATTCTTCTAGTTCTGCTCCTCAAATTCTTGAGGCAGCAGCTACAATGGCACCTCAGTCATGAGGCTCCTGACCCTCCAGCAGATGGACACTGCCACTGAGCTTGGTGTCATCTGCACAGTGACTGAGGGTGCCCTCGATTGTCATGTCCAGGTCCTTCATGAAGATGTCCATGCCACGGTCAGGGTTACTCTGACCACAACCCTGACCTGCTAGCTTCAATTTAAACTGGGAAATTACAAGAGCAAATAATGGTGAATTCTCCACTTTAGAAGGGTAGTTTTATATGGGTATTTGGGAAGAAATTGTTCTGTGTGAGGGTGGTGAGGCCTTGGCACAGAGTGCCCAGAGAATGTCACCCGATCCCCCCATCAGATCTGAGTAAAACCATAATTTTAGAGTCACTGGAATGAATCAGAATTCCCTAGAATCACGTTGCTGTGATTTGGCATCAAGTATGTGTAAGTTAACACAGATGGTTTCTTGAGCAAAAAACTTCACTCATAATTTGGATCATGGTTGATTTCTGATTTCGTAAAGTTTTTCCAAACTATTTGAACTCAAGCTACAGTTTAACTAGAAGGAGGTGATTTCAAAGAAATAGCAGTGAGGTATATGATGTATCAGTGTGTGGAATTCTTCTTCCATGGGGCATTTCCCAAGATCTAGGAAACACTTCTCTTGCTTGAGGAAAAAAAAAAAAACAAACCAACAAACAAACCAACAACCAAAAAGCCCCCAGAAATTACAGAAGAGGGAAAGGAAAGCAAGGAAAATGCAACTGGGAGTAATTTCTTACTTGGAGTACTAAGAACAACAGAAACTCCTTGAATTGCTAAAGCTGCTGAAGAAATATTTAAACAGGAATGAACCTTTGTATTTTAAGGACCCTGAATTCACATTTTTTGGATTTCAGATGGTTCCTCTCTGCCATCTCTCCAGCCTGTCCAGATCCTTCTGAAAGGCAGCACCATGCTTCCTTCAGGACCTCCAAAGATAATGACAATTCTCAAGACTTTTGGGCTACATTAAAATGTCATTTAACTTTCTGCTTCAGAAAAAGGATTGTGACACTGGGAGAAGAGAAGACATTTAAATATAATTTCAGGCTTGAACAGAAATATCCATGTGGAAAATGGCACAGCAAGTCTTTCCAACAGACTTTATTCCCACTTCATAGCCTACAGCAAAGTGAAATACGTCAGGAATGACAAAAACATAATGCAAACTAGAGATCTGTGAGTTAAAAAATACTGTGTAAAGAAAAGATAATAAATCATGTACATGGGAGAAAAAATACTACTTGGAATTAAAAGGGAAAAGTGAAGTCAGAAATCAAAATTACTATGAAATATTGACAACAAAAGGAAAATATTGAATTTTCTGGTTGCAAAGAGACAGCTGAGAACTTTACTTGCAAAGAGTTCCCAGAGTATCCAGACTCAAAATCCAGTTAAATTTTCCAGCATTTTTTTAGTAGCACTTGGTCACAAGGAGTAGGAGCTGTGTGAGATTCCTAATGTCTATCTGGAACAAGAAAGGAAACATCCCAGATAAAGAAGATAGAAAGGATGCTGAATTAAAAGCTACATACTTATAATATTTATAAATACATAGCAATGGATGATAAGAAAAAGAACTACGTAACAAATTTCATAAGTTCCTTTAGTAAAGTGACTTTAAAAACCTGAGGAACTTTGCATTTTACAGATTGGCTGGTTTGTATCTTGATTCAAAAGCAGCTATTTAAAAAAGGTAAAATACAAATTATATAACATTTGGAATTAGCATTTGGCAATTAATAGTTTGAGAGGGTCAATATTTTTTTTTAATTACTTTCAGTCCTTAGAATAATTCTGTTGTGGTCTGAATAAAATTGATCTATCAGATATTCTTCCATGCTGGAGATGAGGTTACTCCTTAGAAGTTAAGATTTTTCAGGAAAAATTTCCTAATGGTCCTTCTTTTAAAGGAACTGTTCTTCCATCATGTGAAGTGATGCACGAGGCAGCAGGCTGACATTCCTTCTGTTCCATTCATTTTTCAATTTCATTGTGTTTGAAGATTAAAAGAGTTCCATGTAATAAATAGTTCAGATATTGATTATTATTGTTTTCATGGAATCACAGAATATCGTGAATTTGAAGGGACCCACAGAGATCATCGAGTCCAACTTTTGGCCCTAACAAAACCACCTTGTATAATTTTAATCTATATATTGGAAATAAAAATAATATCCTGTGTGAGTGTTAATCTGAAATTAATACATGTTTGTAGTAAGACAGTAGAAAGAGCTAAGCTGGATGTCCACAAGGGAGAAAGTTCTTTGGCTTAAAATATTTAATCAATGATTGTTGCTCTTTTTAAAGAGATTCACAGAAGGAAAAAGAAAGTGTGTCTGTTTTTAAATGCATGATTTATAGAAAACATTTCTTTTGTTCATTTCTTCTCACTACTGTTTGCAGATATTTATCGTATTTTGAGCAGTAAATTTGTCAAGCATGTAGGTACACGCTGTGACAAATTGCACAAGTTTTACATCTAGATCTTGCACCTAGTGAACAAGCCTTAGGACTTTCTTAAAGAAAAAACATTAGAGAAAACTCACTTTTTTCTAGATTTCTGCTGGTGTTTGTCACTTTTTTCTAGATTTCTGGTGGTGGTATGATAAGAATTCATAGTAGCAGCATGGCAGGTGTAGCCTTAATATCTCCTGAATTAACATAAGTTTTCCAGTAGCCTGTTAAAAGTGAATACAGAACAGGACTTCTTATGCTGTAAAAACCTACAAACAAATGAAAAAAAAACCCAAAAATTCTCTCCTGGAATATATTCAGTTACAAAAATCAATCTATTGACTTTCCTTATTTTGGACAATAATGTCGGTCCAGAGCCTGGGATTCTCCATTGATAAATCCTGTAAAACCTCAATTAAACCCAAAAATTTTAAAAACAAATTAAGAAAAACAATTAAAAAACAAACAAAAAAATCAAAAGAACCCATGTGAGAACTGAAGATGCAAAAAGAATCCACTTGTAGTATGTTAAGGAGGGCCAGGAGTTGGATTTTGATGATACTCATGACTTTCTTCCAAGCCTATCCCTTCCCTGGAGCTGTTTATCCGGCCCTAAGGACAATGCCTGACTCTGCAGGGAGCTGAGCATATCTGGGGCTTACATGGGATCTTGGAAGAGCTCACTCCAAATGTACAAACTATTATTCCCCACCACTGTGCAAATATTAATAACAGGAGCCTTGTGACATTCAAATGTCGCACAGACAGTTGGTGGTAAAGGAATGTTCAAGCAAATGAGTAATCTGAGATTGTGATCCTGCATAGTTCTAATTATAAAACAGCCTTATTATTTTCCGTAACATTTTATGATATAATAGTATTTGAAAAGTGACTGTATTAAGAGCGTGACATTTACTGAAGTGAATAAGGTTTTCACATGTGAAGCAATTTCACTGCTGGTTATTGTGCAAAACAGAAACTTCAGAAGCAGAGACCAGTTAATTCTTTGGTGCAATGCCAATTTAGAGTTATTTCCTTAATTTGTGGTCTTTCCATGTTGGCATCCTTATTCAAATGAGAAATAAAACATACAGCTCCTTTCCATGATCTCATGTTTTGTCCCCTTGACTACATGGTCTGAGGTGGGTTTTGGTTCTTGAGCACCATTTTGGTTGGTCTGTGCTACAAGTGGTTTGCCAGGTCATGTTTATTCATGCTCCTGAGCCTTACCTATACACTCTAGGACTGTAAGGAATTTCCACACGAAGTTGGAGAGAATTTTGTGTGCAGCTGGGGTGAGTTGGTCTTGCTGAGCTGCCAGACACCCACCCTGTGCTTCCTTACTCTTCCCATTCCCCTCCGACAGCACAGGGTGAGAAAATAAGGTGAAAAAGTTCTGGAGTCAAGATAAAGACATGGAGATCATTCACCAGTGTCCATCGTGGACAAAAAAATCATGGAATGATTTGGGTTGGAAGGGACCTTAAAGCCCACCCAGTGCCACCCTTGCCATGGGCAGGGACATTTTCCACTAGTCCAGGTTGCTCCAAGTCCTGTCCAGCCTGGCCTTGGACACTTCCAGGGATCCAGGGGCAGCCACAGCTTCTCTGGGCACCCTGTGCCAGGGCCTGCCCACCCTCACAGGGAACAATTCCTTCCCAATATCCCATCTAAATCTGCATTCTTTCAGCTTATTACCAACAAAAAATATGGATGTTGAGAAACAGATAAAAACTAAATCACCTTCCTCCCCCACACCCTTTCCCAGGCTTAATCTCACTCCTTCCCTCTGCCTCCTTCCCCCAGGAGGTGTAGGGGTGGTGGGAACAGGAGTTGCAATTGAGCTGTGCCAGCTCCTCTCTGCCAGCCCTTCCTCCTCATGCTTTTCCCTTGCTCAAGATGGGCCTTTCCATGGCTGGCAGTCCTGTTGGATAAACTTGCTCCAGGCTGGGGTCTTCACAGGCTGTCAACAGTTTAACCTGTGACTTCTGAAATACATAAAACACGGAAATGACTTGCACAGATTGCTGCAGTTGAAGTTGGACAAACTATTATTGCAGCTCACTTCCAGCTGAGCCATTCTTATTCTGTCCCACAGCTGTGCTTTTACTTCTGATTTTCGAGAGTAAATTTCCAGAATGCTTACTCACAATAAATAACACTTTCGTGTCTGCTATACGAAGAAACTAAACACAGCTGCACAGGCTTATTGCTCTCCATAATTGCCTGACAGGAGAGGTCAGGCTCTGCTCCCTGCAAACAGGGACAGGAGAACGGGAAATGTCCTCAAGCTGTGCCAGGGGAGGGTCAGGTTGGATATTAGGGAAAGTGTTTTCACTGAAAGAGTGGTCAGGTGTTGGAAGGGGCTGCCCAGGGAGGTGGTGGAGTTCTCATCCCCAGAGCTGTTCAGGGAGTGACTGGACATGGCACTACATGGTATGTTTTACTGGGCGTGCTGGGATTTGGTCAAAAGTTGGACTAGGTCATCTTGGAGATCTTTCCCAACCTTAATGATCCCGTGAAGTCATACACAAAACCAAGAACACACTAGCTTCTCCTGAAAAGCATAGAGAAATTTCCTAAGTTGATTCTACTGGTTTCAACAAAGTTCCATTTTATTCAGGTTCTTTTTCTCTTCTGATAATTTTAATTTCTAATTTCCCATGAAAATGGGAATTTAACCTATGTGCAGGGCTGATATATCTATACCCTATTACAAGTACAGACTGCCTTTTCTCTCTTGATTACAAATGCAATCAGGTCATAATCACTGATTCCTACTCAGCCTCCTACTCTAAGTCCTCCCTCACTGGCAGCTTTTTCTGGATTTCTCAATTAATAATTGATATTCTATTTGCAGCTTGGCGTCCAGAATATTGCAATAGTGCTATTTCATATATGAGAGTTTGTTTCTAAATCAGTCATCAAATATGTATAAAAAGTGAAAAGCTATATTTCACAGCGATTTCAATATTAAAATCAAACTAAAAGAAAAATCAAAAGATTACTGGTTCTTTATCCAGCATTTCCATATTCCCTAGAAAATATTTCAGGATCATATTGGATTCAGTGTTATTCTAATTTCCCTCTGAGCCAGTTGGACAGCAAATGTTTCTACCACACCTCACATCATTAAAAGCAATAATTCTGGTAATTAAGTACCTGAGGACCTCACAACTGAGAATATATTTATTATATTTCATATTAGTTGTTTTGAGGGAAACTGTGTATTGCTATCTTTCCCCACAGAATGAATAGGACACATTGAAAAAGAAGGAACCCAATGGTCATGTGGAAGGCTGAGGGCAGGATTCCTTGTCTTGGGACAAGCACCAAGCACTGGACATTGCTTCTTTCAGCAGTTAATACTTGGAGCAGTCAGGCAAGTTGATTTTAGTGTTTTTAACTAAAATGTTTCTTTAAATCTCTCTTTGGTGATTACAAAAGCTCCCCTCTCAGAAACTCCCTTTTTCTAACTTCAGATATTACTCTCAACCCAACTTTTTTTTTCCATTTGCTTGGTCCTTTCCCTGGGATGTTTTAACCTGGGCTCCAACTGCTGGCCATTGGTAGATCTCTTATCCATCTTCTCCATGGCCACTTTGTGCCACAGAATGACCCTTCCCATACTCTTCAACTTTGAAAAACAAAATAAAACCCAAACCAATTAACAAAGCACACACACACTCAAGCCTGACTGAAAATTAAACTTCTAACAAAATGTTCCTGAGTGGTACGAGGTTGCTCCTAGTCCATTAATTAAATCATAACAGAGGGATGATAACACTGCCTTGTTTGGTCCAGAAATATCCACAGCAGGAGACACTGAAGGGAAAAATAGACAAAGGAATTGTGCAACTGTGAGCCAGATAAAATTCCATGGTAGTCCCGGTTTGTTCTTACAGAGTGATTCCATCAAAGCTTGGCTCACATCAAACAAATCCAATTAATGAAATTTAAGCAGTAATAAATCTGAAAGAATTATACAACATGTTTCATTTGAATCAGTTGATCAGGAAATAACAAATTATCATAGCTGGAATATTTGTGCTTTCCAGTGACATCAAATCAATCATTCCTCAGACAATTCTAGAGATTTTGCAAAACACAGATACACTTGAGAAGAGAAATATCCTTGTTGTTCTGCAAGTTAAAACAGTTGTAAGAGGAACTGATTCATGAGTGTTCTCATGGATGCAAAATGTATTTTTTTCTTATTTTAATTTTTTCTCCCCAGGTGCCAGGTCTGTTCTGTGAATCCCTACACATATTTCCTTGGAATTTGTGGACTTTGAAATTATATTTACTAAAAATGCATTATATTTAGTCATTTTATGTTAAAATTATATTTAACTTCTGTGGAGATCTTAAGGAACCAGTTATCAGGTGAATTGTTTAGTCATGGTACTTAGATTCATTTTAGGCTAGATTTAGAAGGAAAATGTCAGGGAGTCACGCAGCAAAGCACACAGCTAATTGATCACTGAATTCCTTAAAAAAATTAACCTCCTTTTTCACATGAAATCCTATAGAAAAGTACATTGGGTTGTGTTCATTGGAGACTTAATTGGATTTTTCATATACTGCATACAGAGCAATGTTCTTACCTCTAGAGAATACTTGCAAACTGCATCATAGTTGGAACAGGATACATTTAAAAATATTTCTAATGGAGTAAAATAAGGAGAACGTGGTTCAGGTGGTAGACTGTGCAGTATTAGTTGGATTCATGGATTTTGAAAGCTTTTTCCAACATAAATTATTCTATGATACTTTGAGATGATACTTTCAAAAAGCCTTAAATATTTCCTATTCAAGAAGTTGTAGGAAATATTGTAGAAAATTACACATGATATGTGGCAATAGCTGAAGTGAGAACATGCTGGAATAATAAAAGGGAGCAGTCAATTTTCCTGTCAAAGAATGATTAACCAATTTACTGGAATCATTAAAATTGATCCAAGATTTATGATTGCAGAAAGGTGAGTTTGGAGGTAAGCTAAAATCAGCACTAGTTCCACATCTTGAAAAATAGCCCACGTGGTCCTCACTGTCACTGTAGTAGTTCCATAGCAGCCCTTATCCAGCCAAAACTGGCAATCAGGGGCTGTTTTAGCAAAAAACAAACAAATAAACAAACCAAAAACAAGCAAACAAACAACAACAACAACATCCCAAAATGAGGGTCTATTGCTGCTCTATTCCTTGGGGCAATGTCTCCAGATCTGGAGCCTGTGTTTTCTTCCCAGCTTAACAAACACTCTGAGGCATGGAAACCTGCCTGAGCTGGGAGAAGAGCAGTACCTGGAGAGCTCCAGGAGAGCTGGAGAGAGACTTTGGAAATAGGCATGGAGTGACAGGACAAGGGGGAATGGCCTCAAGCTGAAGGAGGTCCAGGGTTAGATGGCATTTTGGGAAGAAATTGTTCCCTGTGAGGGTGGGCAGGCCCTGGCACAGGGTGCCCAGAGAAGCTGTGGCTGCCCCCGGATCCCTGGAAGTGCCCAAGGCCAGGCTGGACAGGGCTTGGAGCAGCCTGGGACAGCGGGAGTTGTCCCTGCTGATGGCAGGGGTGGCACTGGATGGGCTTTCAGGTTCCTCCCAACCCAAACCATTGTGACACTCTATGACAATAACACAAGTATTTCTAACACTGGCACAAATATTCAAGTATCAAAGCAGATTTCCCCGTACTGTCACACAGGAATGTGTTGTATGGCTGAAAACGGGAACTGAACCAAAAGCTCCATTTTCTCAACAATTCAGTCTGTGTTGATGATACTTCATAATAAAGCCACTACCCAGTTTTCTCAGGATCAGCTTCTGCTACAACACAAGTTTCCTCCCACAAGATCACTCCCAGCAGGGACCCTTTGTTAACCTGTGTGTAGCTGTTAGTGGGTAACGAGGATTGGGAGAAATAAGAACTGAATACAAAGTAATTTTGCCATGCCTTCCTGGGTGACATGTTTATCCAAAGGCATAGGTCCTTTTATGTCCTGCCTATTTCTTCTGTGAAAAACAAAATGCAAGAGGCGGTGCTGAATGTACAGGCACTGTGGCTGCTCTTTGGAGTTCCTTCCAACCTTGGTAATTCCATGGTTCCATGTTGCAGTAAAGTAGAAAAATTATAAAGAAAGGCCTCATAAAATCAGGCCTTCTCTGGCTAGCCTGTCCTTTCTTCTAAGCCAAGCTAGCATTTTGCAGTTCCCATGTGAAAGCAATCCTGTTGTGAGCAGTTTGTTCACATAAACAATCTATCCTGGGTCAAAACCAACCAGCACCTCTATAAACTGTTTCTACACCATTAGATAGAAAAAATGGAAACTATCTTTCACAAACAACCTACCCTGTACACAGCGAGTGTTTGAGTGACCAATCCATACAGCATAACAATTTCTACTAATTAATAGTGTAATTGGCAAGAAACCTAATAACCAATTGGAGTCCCACATGAGGTCTGTAAAACTGAGTTAGGTGAATGAAGAAAGAGCTTTTTCCACCATGAAGAAAATGGAGTCCCATGCTCTTTACTCCAACAGTTCCACGATTCTGTGATTTCCCAGCAGCCCTAAGCAGCACAATTCGGAGTGAAGGAGCTCAGCTAAAGAGAAAGATGAGTCAGAGGCACCTGCAGCGAGCAAGGAGAGGCTGCATTTCTAGTGAACTTGGGTCAAACACGAAGCAGAGCAGCCCAAACATCCGCCTCTTGCCCTCAGCTGATGAGACATGACCACAGATGTGCTCCTGGAGAGGAGACGGGGTAGGAACAACCACACAGAGGTTTGGTGTTGCACTGTCAGGCTGGAGTCGCGCTGTCGACCCTCAGGGCAGTGTCAGTGCCTGGGGATACATCTCAGTTTTGACAGCACTTCTCCTGTCAGCAACTGCAGCACAAGTGACCTTTCTACTCTGCCTCTGCTGCTGCTCTGTCCTGTTGGGAAAACAGGAACGGGGAAGGAACCATTCGTTTTCCACGTCCATTAGATCTGTCAGGCGTCGGCCAAGTAGCCACCACTTGTGGCGGCAGCTCTGTAAAATTGAAGCCATCCTTCAGACACTGCACTGCCAGTATCATTCCCTGACCTTCATTCTGTCATGGATGGAAACTCATTTGAAGGTGGCAAAGCGTGTGTAGCTCCAAAAAGTGAAGTCCTTGAGTTTCTGCAGAAAATTACCGCCGATGACAGTAGCATTAATGAATATAAAGCGGGAAATCTTTCCACTCAGAGCTCCCTCCTGAAAGCCTGTGTGTTACACGCAAGATAAATGGAACAGAAAATAAGCATGAGGCAGAAAGACTAACTACAGGAATTATTTTTTGTCTCCTACTGAAATTTAGTAGATATATTGAGAATAAAATGTGAAATAAGATTAAAAATATGGCAAGGAATGGACAGGTTAAGGATCAGGGCCAACTGCCAGTAAAACATTTCCAACTTGTACCTCTAGGAAAAAAACACTGATTTTGAGGTGTAGAGAAACAACACTTTAGAGCAGCAAACAAATAATGCAAGGCAGGAAAAAGAGCAGATGCTCCAATACCGGCTGCAAGCAAAACAGAATTGGAATAACTTGTGCAAAGGAGGAATAAATAAGAAAAACACAGTAGTGGTGTTCTTACAGCTCATTACTGCCTCCTTATCTTCCTCCCAAGAAATCCTTCTGTGCATTAAAGATTCTCTGTACAGTTATAAACCTTTAACAAAGACATATTTCTCTGTCATATTCCAACAAGAGATACAGAAATTTTCCTTCAAAGACATTTATGAATTTCATCTGAAATAGAATTTAAAATGGTTTTTGGTAATCTGGCAATGAATTTTGGTCTCTGGCAGGGAATATGGTGCAACTTCTGATGGATAATCTCTGTTTTGGAGGTGAAAAAACTGGTCATCCAGAACCAGTTATCATGAATTTGGCAGGCCAGAACCAAGCCCCAGAATTTTAGGATCGTTTAGGTAATAGGAATTATTTACTGATTACTGTAAGTGCAAGCTAAACACTTGTTTATTTTATCTTAGAAGAAGCAAGTTAAGTGTTTATGAATTTTGTCAGGTAGGGGTATTATGATAAATTCACCTAAAATCCAAGTGCTGTGTGGGCAAAATAATGGCATTTCTTCCCTGCTACACAATGTATCAGGGAGATGTTTTCAGAAATAAAGTTTATGTCAGTTCTGAGGTAGAAGATGTTTTTATTGAAAGTTTTCTTGCACACTGAGGTTGTGTTTGTGGGCTTGTGTGTCTGTGTGTGGATATAGAAGTCTCTATGTAAGTAAATAAAAATATACACACACAAATACTACAAAAGCCCATAGAATGTATAAAAGCATATCTCTCATTCTGTTTTTTTTTTCCTTATTTCTGCTTCAGCTGCTTCAGACTGGCAAGGGCAAGTAATGTGGGCCAGTGCTTTTATGGAGTGGGTAATTGCAAGCAGCAGCTTTTCACTTTGCACCTTCTCTGTGGCTGGGCTGCCTTAATGACTTTACTTCTACAACAATGGCAACATAAAGAACTATTTCTGCAGTCATAAATAGCTTCATGAGAGCAAAAATACCGTATTTTTCTGTGTTTGACATCCTGTTATCCTCTTGAGATCATTAAAGGCAGGTGCTGATGATTCCCTTTCCAGCCAGTTCCTCAATATAACATTTTCCCTTTCTGAAATTTAAAAATATTTTTCTGTGTTATATCCAGATAAGGAAAATTCCACGGACATTTCTCAATGCCCCAGATGAGTATTTCTATGTGCTCCATACCTCTATTTCTTTTGTAATTATATAATTTATAATTACTCATAGTTGTATGTGTTAATGTTATTATTAGCATTAGTATTAGCATTATGCTAACTATCAAAGCAAATTATCAAGCACTGTTCTGATGGAGTATGTCCCAATATGACAATTTTTCACCCAAACCCTAAAGGGATCCCCATTTTTCTGGGTTAGATTATAATGTGGCACATGGTTACCTTTTCTGCTACCAAATATTCCATCAATTTTTTTCAGCAAGGTACTACTGGAGTGCAGGTGGACTACAGAAATTCCATTTATTCAGGTAGATTTTGTTCCTTTGACAGTATCTAACGTGATCATGGTTGTATTGAATTTTATTATCTGTATAACACTTGCATAAAACTCCAGATAAAATGCACAAAATATAATAAGCTTGCTTCAATCTTCCAGCTTGTTCAATGTTCCCTGTTTTAAACTTTGTTAGAAATAGAAGAAAAGAAAATAACAAAATCTGTATGGTTGGCACAGCTGACAGTTCCTTTTAAACATATTGAACTCTTTGAATAAAGACTGATGAAGGTAGCAGGCTTCTAAATGAACAAATATCTTTAATATATATTATTATCTAGAGTTGCAATGAATCCAGGGAGCCTAATGAGATCGTGAGAAAGCTGAGATGAACTGGTGCTAATGGTTGTAAATAATCAGATATAATTGTGCTTTCCATTTAATGAGCACTTTAAAAGGATAAAGAAAACCTGTCCATCTAAGTACTGGACTTAGTCAATAAATGCTAACAGAAAATAACACATTTTAAAGCAAAGCTTTGCAGGTTTCCCTTCTACAACCTGTTTGCTGGAGGGTTTTGGGTGTATAAAGGCACATAGCTAAGAGATAAAACATCAAAATAACAAAATTCATTACTGTAAAGAGGCAGAGCCCATGTGTCCATGTTATAGCAATCAATAAAGAGACTGAACTTGTGATCTGTTTAGTTGATCTCAGAAATCTCAAAGGGAGAAAGCCCCCCACTCCTCATGGCCTTAAATACGAGGCACTGAAGAGATCCCACACTTTCAGAACACCAAACTCACTAAAGATGGAGAAAAGATCTTAATGAAGGTAAGACCAGTTGTTTCCTTGCACTTTTATGGCAACCTGAAAATTAATCCTGGTGTTACTGGTGGTATCAGCCACAGTTTTGGCTCCCTGTCTGGGAAGAGATATTTCTATTACTGAGATACTTCTATTACTGGTGGTTATAGGGATATAAATTATTTTAACATTATAAAACTAGGGGAAAAAAAAAAAGCCCAATATTTCCAATAACAAATACAGACTGTCTCATAACAAAGGAATCATCCTAAATGTTCTGCATTACTTGTTTCAGAGTCTGACATTTCAAAAGGTTGGCAGGGCAGGTGTGCTCAGGAAGGTAGAGAATATAATTGCAAGTGTGATCACACCTTTTAGCAGAGACATTTAAATGTAAAATGCACAGTGCAAATACTGTATGGTGCAGACATTTTACAGAACACCCTGACAAGTGCAAAATCTTCCCAAACAGGCGAAAAGTCTCTCGTGGCTTCAGCCAGCTGCTTACTTATGGATCCCCAGGAATGAGAGGAGAATTTAGGCTGCATGGAGAGCAACGCTTTTGTTACTGATATGACACTCACACCTACTCTCTCAATTTAAAAAGAAAGCACATTTGAACGTGGTATATTATTTATTCAGGAGACATTTATCTAGAAGAATAGCAGCTTAATTAGAAATTACCTGCTGGAAAATTTGAATAGTCTAAAGTTCTTTGGAATGGGGAGAAATCCTTTAATAGGAACTATAAGTGGGAAGTTTAGTCTGAAACCTGCAAATTGCTGTAAGTTTTAAGCCAGCTTAAATCCTATGGTATAGAGCATAAGTATATGCAGCCACTTCCATCTGGGATGGAAAAGATCTCTGTTTGGATGGTTAGTAGAGAGCATATGCCATTAAATAATCAATATACTTAGTATTTCCTGAGCCAAATTACATAACTTAACAAAAAATATTAAACCTTCACATCCTTCAAATACCCACTTAGGGTTTAAAAAACCAAGCATTTAAAAAGAAGCAACATTTACTGTTTTCAAATTATATATCAAGGAAAACTTCACTCACAGGAATCTCATAATCTCCTCACTTAACCAATTTAAATTTTGCTCCACTGCACATGCAATTAGTTCAGCATTGCTCAGATGTTTGCTATTGTTTTGACAGAGTAACTGGAATTTCCCATTAAAAAAGGGGTGGCTACATGAAATAATGACATTAACTTGCTTGAGCAGACATTACTTGTACAAATATGAATTATAATGTCCCATGAAGAAAAATTCATGAGCAGAAGTTCCAAGCAACCTAGTTGATATATGTGACTTAAGTTTTCCATGGAGAGCATTCCTTAAGTATTTGTGTAGACAAGAATTTGAATTTTGAATGATGAAAGGAGATCAAAAATAACCATTCACCTCAAATTTTCATTTTTCCTCCAGTTTTCTGCCACCTTTCCCATTAATGAGGATTTGGAAAAGAAGGTGTAATTTGGAAAAGTGGATGACTACATTGTTTACACCTTTATCCATCCCAAATACAGTCTGTCCATCACTCATCATTAGCTGCTGCTGTGTGACTGTGTGCCCTACAGCCTTCCCATCCCGAGCTGTTAGTCCAGCTGAAGCTGCTTTGAAAATATATTTGTGAACAGTTGGAAGATTATCATATGCCACGACCACTTCAGGGTTTCATCCCAATTTCTACTGCCAAAAAGGGTTCTGGTACTTAGACAGGAAACACGTTGAAAACTCTTGGCAAAGCAAAATGTGTTATGAAGCTGAAGATGAGATGTCATCTCCTCTGAACTCATAGTAAATAACAGATTTGAGGGAATTCTTGTTTTATAGACATATATATATATATATATATATATATGTAGCTATAAAATGTACATATCCACACACACACACACACATATATACATATTTATATATATGTATATACACCTACATGGGAATATACAATTTAAAAGAACAAAAAAATAAAGCCCACAAGAAGTTTTTAGATTATTCTCCAGAAAAGTGAGAAGCAAATGGTCATGAGCCAGAGAGCAAAGGCAGTGAGTATCAGTGAATGCCAAGTGTAGCCAACCATGTACATTCACATTTCAGCCAAAGCAATGGGTCTGATAAAGGAACAAAGAAGAACTTTGCTCATAAATTCATCTTCTATTTATATCCTTATTTTTTCCCCAATATATTAATTCTCATAGTTAGGAGAAAAAAAAAATCTAGACTGCAAAGTAAAGAGTTTTACTGCTTTATGTGTTAGAGACTGAATAGTTGAATATTTTCCCCTCTCTCTTCATGCCATTCATTGTATCTTTAATCAGATCATTGGTTTTAACAGATGAAGGGAAGTAAATTCTCATATTATTTTAAGCTTTATTTTCTCAACTGGCAGCTCCATCACACCTGGCAATAAGCTGCATTTCCAGAGAAAACATTTTTTTGTGATCAAATAGATGAAGATGGGCAATAGGTTCAATATACATCACCAAGAAATAGCAATCTGGGAACCAGATAAACTTTATTCTAATTAAATGGAGAGATAAATCCTCCACCTCTCTTTCAAAAATTAAAAAAAAAAAAAGAACATAATTCTCAAAGGTAAAGGATCATTAATTAATGAAACTCACTGCTTAGTTGCACACTTGTAAAGAGTGCAAATCATATCTGCTCTATATGGGTGTATGAACAGCTGATCAATACTCACTGTAATGAAGTTTTATAGATGACTTCAAAGGCAGGTATATTAAACCTCTGGAGCACATGAGCATATTTGTGTTCAGTCATTGACAAAAACCCATGAAGATTTTGAAATTCCAGATATTCCTCAGGAACTGCTTAGGGGGGAAGAGATAAATAACAAACTAGTATTGATCTCACGGTTGTGATTTCTTTGTCGCACAGCTCTTAATTTGTGTTGCCACCATGTTCAATATTGAATTGATCTTCCCTGTCGAGGTGACAATCCTCAGAGCTTCCACACAGAAGTCCAGACAATCTTCTGCAGGCAGAGCTTTGGGTTACAGGGCACAGGGTACAGGAAGTGATCCTAGAAAATCTCCTTTTTAGTCAGGAAGAAGAAATATTCAGGCACAACCCATCAGTCACTTGGTAGCAATATGGAAAGAGATCAGGAAGCCTGGATGTTTGTTTTCTCTCTCTCATTCAGGCAGGGACTTGGAGCATTTTTAATTCTCAGACTCACTTCTCCAGAGCCAAACCCAACGTTCTTTCTTCTGTGCAAAAGGAACTGAGGAGCTCTGAGTGATCTCAAGCAGCAAGACCTGTTGCCTCTCATCTCCCCTGCCAGCCTCAGCCCATGAAAGTTAAAAATTAAACAACTCACAGACCTTCACTTGAAAAGCTGGGCACCCTTCTCCCACCCATCCTGGTTTGTTTCTTGCATTTCTTACCCTCCTCTGTATAAATGCCATGGCATCACATCAAATAGGAGACTTTATCTTTTGGGCTGTGAGGAAATTTATTTGCTAGTATAAGTCTATTTTCTGTGAGTCAATAAAATATATTAGCAAACTTGGAATGAGATCTGCAGTTATTTGGTACATTTTTGCAGTTCAAGTCACAGGGCAATATCAGTTTATGTTCCCTGTGAATATCACACTATGTGAAATTCTGAAACGGTATTAAAAAAAATACCAGCCAAAAAGACAATGCAACAAAGAACTGGGAAATGAAGAAAGCCTTTGGTTTATTACTGTGGAAGTTTAAGAAAGATGTGCATATTGAACTCAGCAACATTATTCTCAGAGAGGGAATGACAATACTAACTTAGTGTTTTCTTTTCCTGTGAAATTCAATAATGCAGAGAATAATATGCTTTATAAATCAGAAAATGTGTGAATCCAAAGTCAGTTTACTCTCTATGTAATATAACTTCTAAATATGAAATTGTTCTCTTTTTCCTACCCCATAAAAACTCCAGATGAAGCTTTTGCCTCAATTAGAGAAAGATTTAGGAGTCTGGATTGGCAGAGGGATAAAACAGACAACTGCCCCTGGAAGGATATGAATTTCAGTTTTATTAGTTTCGCCCCAAAGGGTCAAATTTAATTTGTCCCCGTGTTCTCCTTCACTTCACACTGAAGCTCCAATGAAGGGTCAGGATTTAATTTCATCAAATTAAGGTTAGAATAGTCATCCCAGATTTTGGACTGCATTAACCAGCCATTGGAAATTCCACTCTGAACTGTTCAACGTTGGAAGCTAAAGCGGCAGCCACAGAATTAACCCTGCAAACCCCAGTCCCTGCAAAGGCTGACAGGTTCCCTCTCCTTTATTCAGTTCTGCAGCCCAGTCCCCTTGCAAACATGTTGGCATGTTGTAAACATGTTCCTCTTCCCTGAAGTCTCCATGGCAGAAGTGATCTTGCATGGAGACTTCCAAAGCTTCTGACTTCTTCTAACACGCTTTGTCTTTAATTCAATAACGTATCAACGAGACAGGCTGGGGATTTTTTTATACCAAATAGGATCATAGGATGATTACGGTTGGAAAAGATCATAGAATCCAACCTTTGGCCCATCACCACTGCCTCAACTAAACCACAGCATTAAGTGGTTTAGCCCAGTAATTTCTTGAACACCTCCAGGGAGTGTTAAAGTGCTCTGTTGAAATGGAAATTCTGGGTTTGGTCTGATCAATTAAATTAATTCGGTCAATTTGTTATCAAAATGTGCTGGCAGTGTCGTGAGAATAATGATGTTATAAAAATAACAGTACCTATCAGGTGACTATCTATGATGTCATATTATTTCTAACATTTTATATAATTTGGATATAAAGAAAATAACAACTTGTGTATTATTATAATATTTTAATTAATTATCTTTCTGATAGTTCTCATTTTATCATCATGGCAATGGTCAGGTTTTAATCTTTTTTATGCCACTACAAAACTCATAAATTCTTTATCTCTGGTTCTTTTAATGCTGGAGGTACTAAAATCCAAGTGAAAGACAGAAAGTGGGTTATCAGTTTGCCAGAGGCCACATTTCATGGTAAGTTTTGGAGATATTTGTTGACTCTTTTAGGTGTCAAATGTGATGTTCCACTTAAAAGACAAAGTTATTTTCTGTCCATTACTGTTGTAAATGGAAATGAAAAAGCGGTTTTCTATTCCTGTCATGAGCCAGGACAAACCAAACAGGTCAAGACATAATGTGGTAGAAGAAAGTGTGGAAAAACTCAAACTGATGATTTAGTGAGATAGTGCAATAGGCTGCCTGGGAAAATTCCAGGGCTCTGCTGGGATATGGGCATGACCAGGACTGAGCATCTGGTTTGCTGAAGGGAGCTTTCCTACAGCACAAGGCTTTATCAGCAATGACCCAGATGATGGCACACCTCAACTCTCATAATGAAAGTTTCTTCCTTGGGAAGGGCAAAAAAAGGGAATTTTTAAGTTAATGGATAAGGAAGGCAGGAGAAAATATGGGGTGATTTTCAGGCAACTCATTCTTCTCATGGAAACACACCATAACCACAGTATTAGGATTGGCAGATGCTGCATCATGAGCAGCACAAAAACCACAGCAGGAGAATGAAAAAAGGGAAAAAATATGTCCATAGAGACTTTGAAATAACTTTTCCATAAAAATAATTGACAGAAGTTACCAGAGCTGGAAGCCAAAGGCAGATTGCAGAACAGCAAATGACAGGCCCTCAGCATAAGGAAGGCTGAACCTCGTGGTGAAGCAGATAAAGCCTCAGGGTCTCTTCTAGGTTCATATTCCAGGGTAGAAAAACTCACATTGTTTAAATTTTCTCAATTAAAACACAGTTGTGGGTTTTAAAGGGTGTTTAAATAGGTTTGGGTAGTAATGAGGACAAAATAAAAACAGAACCTTCCCTGCACCCCTTCAGCAAGGCTCCACTTCAGCTGAGCTCCTGCTTCTTCCCTTCTTTTCTCATCTTGGTACCCACAGAGCTGTTTCCCACACTCCCTCCTCCTACCCACTTTCTCCTCTTCCTGGATGGGATTTTTGTGGGAATGTGTACCTGTTAACCAAAAATTACAGACAGTAGGTGTAGGCTGACAGCGTAAGAGCAAGTTGTGAGAGAATATATCTCATTATTCCATTTAACTTTTAAATATTCAGGTCAGACACGTAGCTAATTTATAGTTGATGGCCGTATACAACTGATATATACAAGAAGACATATGCAATTGCTCATTTATTACTGAGAACCTTTGGTGGAAGAAGTAATGAATAAATTAAACTCAAGCTTTGCTGATGATGTAATTTGGATTTCCTGCTCACATATGCACCGTGTTGGTGAAAAATGGGCACATACATTGATGACCCTCAAATTAATGATTTGTTTAATCTGCCCTCCAGTGCCAACTGGTTATTTTTTCTTTTTAATTTGACTGAAGGGATATTCCTCACCTAGACTACTGCATGTAGTAAGCAGAAAGACTGGGATTAAACAAAGACGTGGGAGTCTGGAATAACACAGTCCTTACTGGTATGTGGTGCTTACATCTCCAAGATTGCTTTCAAAAAAGAAAAAAGTTATATAATACTGCATGTTTTCTTGGATTAGGGCTTGGTCTTTGTTTATGAAAGCTGTGATTGATGATTGCTAATTAATTGTGAGAGGAGAATCTACAGAAGTATGGTGCAAAACAATTTTAAGCCAGTTGTACTGAGGGTGGAAAATTATAATGGCAAGCTGCCCTATTTCCAAAATGGTACATTTAACAAAGACATCATTCTGCTATCAGATGAATAAACAATTGAGGCACACTTTCTGTGCCAAATACTAAGCTTCAACTTTATATTTCAGAAAATTTCTACAGCAACAAGGAGGAATAATTCCTTCCTGTAGGCAGGAGAAGTGACTAAGGGGGACTGCAGGGTTATCACTGAGAATTTTGTCTTCCCTTGGTTTAAAAGGAAAGAGAGCAGATTTAAATTGGACAGAAGGGAGGTACTGGTGAGCGTGTGAGACACTGGAACTGGTTGCCAATGGAAAATTTGGATACTCCTTCCTTGGGAGTATTCAGGGTCAATCTGAATGTGATTTGGAGACACTTGGACTAGTGGAAGGCACCCCTGCCCCTGGCAGGGTCTTAGTCTAGATGAACTTTGAAGAACCTTTTCTACTCAAACTTGTATTTCTTTGAAAACACCTGCATCGAGAAATGCAGTTAACCAGGAGTTTGGACTTCACCAAATCATGGACTTCATCAGATCCTGAGGTTCCTTTCAACCTAAATTTTTGTCTAATGCCTAAGAAATGTATGATATTGTCATAACATACTGGAACACCAAAACAGAACAAAACAAAAAATCACAAAAGCTGTTATTTTTTTAATTCTCAGACTCAGATCTCCATAGCCAAACCTAATCCAATATTCCAGGTTGCTCCAAAACCAAAGCAAACAAACCCCCCAACTATTTGGTTGACAAAATTCAGCTGAACTCCCTGGAACAGTGGAGAACCAGCATCATTCACAGGACTTTATCTGGAACTCCCATTTGCATCTGAATATTGTGTGGGGCTTGGAGCAGCCTGGTCTAGTGAGTGGCATCCCTGTCCATGGCAGCAGGGTGGGACTGGATGAGCTTTAAGGTGCCTTCCCACCCAACCCATTCCATGATCCCAAAATTCCATGGTTTGCTTCCAAGAAGATCCATGCAGTGTGCTTAAAGGGTCTCTGCAGTGAGAGTCATTAGCATTCCCTGTCAAATTATGAAGACTCTTTGTCAGATAGGATTAGAGGGATTTTTTTTTTTAAGAGATGAAATGCCTAATGGAAATATCTGCATTTTGATAAGACTTACTGATCAAAGGGCAGCTCTTCCAGAACAGTGAATTTCAGCAGGACTCCAGCTCCTGTGCCAGTTTTGAAATGAGGGCAGCAGTTGCCAAGTTATTTGGGTGCTTTGGAGCTGTGACCAGAACCTTGGTTTACCCCTCAGTCACAAGCTAACAATCCTGGACACTCATTTAGCAGGTCAAGGTGGGCCATGCAGTTGGGGCTTTGGTGTTTGATTTGTGGGCCAGGGCAGCTCTGTTCAGTCCCTGTCTCATCTCACATCTGTCATTCCTAAAAATCCAGGGCTTGTTTTTAGGGCTGGGTGGGTTCTCTAATTACTGCAGGTTTGGGGATCTGTGATTATTGTAGTGTTGGGATCTCTGCAGTGCCAGGATCTCTGACTAACATCCTTCTTGACTGTGACTTGAAAATGTCAGAGCCAGAGAAATGCAGCTGGATTCAGTTTAACCCTCTGATAAATCACTCACTGGTAACATCAAGGTAATGGAATCACAATTTTGTCTTTTGAGAGCTTTGAGGCAGAGGGTGATCTGTGGTTTAAAAATCAAGTTATAGTTTCACACAAGAATTACTATATTGTGATGTTATGTATCTAGAGGAACATAAATAAAATTGTTTAGCAAAACAATTCTGGCTTTGTGTTTTCATTGCTTTTGTCGTTTTCCTTCTAACAAAACCCCTGGAGGTTTTTCACTTCAAGCTGGATTTGAAGTGGGGCACCCAAGGGATCATTTTTCAGGGAAGATCACGGTGACTCAGATATGGAGCCTGGAATTTGGGGAGGTAAATGGCCAAGGTAAAGCTCAGAACTACTACAGAGAGAAAAAAA
>VWZP01006274.1:1385-343925 GCA_013396995.1 Dicaeum eximium
CCACGATCCTGGTGTCAGTGTGCAGGAGGCGCTTACCTCTACCAGGTGATACTAAGTTGTCTGTGGGGGCAGCTTGCCCCTGGGAAACCTCCTCGTCATTGCGGAATTTTAGGAGGAGGCAGACCCCTCAAAGGCACGGGGAGATGGACCCGAACGACGGCCCTTTTCCCTGGCAAAGACAACTTTCCCCTCCACGATCCTGGTGTCAGTGTGCAGGAGGCGCTTACCTCTACCAGATGAGACCAAGTTGTCAGTGGGGTCAGCTTGCCCGTGGGAGACATCCTGGTCATTGAGGAATTTTAGGAGGCGGCAGCCACCTCGGGGCCACGGGGAGGTGGACCTGAACAACGGCCCTTTTCCCTGGGAAAGACAACTGGCCCACCCCACGATCCTGGTGTCAGTGTGCAGGAGGCGCTTACCTCTAGCAGATGAGACCAAGTTATCGGTGGTGGCAGCTTGCCCCTGGGATACATCCTCGTCCATGGGGAAGTTTTAGCAGTGGCAGCTGAGCCCTGGCCTTTGGCACATGGTTCCGAATGATGGCCCTTTTTTCTGTGAAATAAAACTCAGCAGCCAAGGTTGCTGGTATCAGTGTGCAGGAGGCGCTTATCTCTAGCAGAGCAGGTCAGGTTGCAGGTGTTGGCAAGGTCTGTCTGGGAGACATCCTTGTCCATGTTTGCAATCATTCCTATTCACACTCCCTCCGTGGGCTTTGTAGGCTCTCCTCAATGTCTGCTGCCAGAAGGAAGCCAGTGACAGTAGCCTGACATGGTTAGGTCTCCCACCTATTGCTGACAACCCTGGGCTTTCCAGGAAGAATTCAGAATGTGTTTTTCCCACTTTCTCTCCACTCATTTTTGATAATGTGCCATGTAATTATAGATCAGTTACTGTGACCTACGATGAACCTAAAAGCTCTGGTCTGGGAGAAGGATTTGTACATAATCTGAATCATGGAAGTTGAAGTTACTTTGTGTCTGGGGTTTAGCTTTGGCAAAAGTCTCTTTTGAAATAACTGTTCTGAAACCAAGGAAAGAGTAAATGCTCAGCTTTCTGGGCATGAGGTTTACTCATGAACCTCTTTTGTAAGGACAGGAGCCACGTCTTTCACCCTCCATTCTCCCACTGCTCCCAAACATGTAAAGCCTGTCATACATTTATTGTTAATTTTAATCCAGAATCTTACATTAAAAAGCTGAAATTCTTACCTGGATGCTCTTTCCCATTTATCCTGTTTCCTTTCTGAAATATCTGTTTTTGGAAAACTTTAAAGTCTTCTAAGTGTTCTTGTCTCATCCTTTAAAGGAAATTCAGAGTGTATTAGCAAGGCCCCGGAACTTTTCTCTTTCTGTAAGATACATGTAATTGTGGAAAATCCCATGTATTGCTCTTAAAGTGAGGAAATTTTGGTGTGGTTTTGTGGTTTTTCACTGCAAAGTAGTTTACTATTGAAACATTAAACACAAGCATTTACATAAATGCTAGGGAATACAAGAATTTAGCTGCTACCTGGAAGTTAACTTGCTCATAAATATACACAGTGATTGAAAAAGAGTCTTTAATTTCCTGTCTGTCATCAGACTGTGCAGCGTGGAATGTTTGGTGTAGAATGAGCTATCTGGTGTCTTTCCCCAACCCCACCAGACATCTCTGGTGGGGTTGGGGAAAACAGATCTGCAGGGAGATTTTTTTATTACCTTAATTGTGGGGCATTTTTTTCCCCAGCACTGACATTCTGTTTCCTACACACCTTCTAACTCTAGAGGAAATGAAATACCATCCCTGGGAAGTTCTGGTAATAAATATATACATGCAGAAAATTAAGAAAAAACACAGTGTACAGCCTGACAGCTGTCTGATTCCTCCTGTCTTGAAACAGGCAGTAAAGTTCCTTACCTGAAAGAGCCTTTCACGGAGGAAATGATAACTCTCCCTTCTTAGCAATGCAGATTCACTGACTGCTTTCCCAGCCTCTGACTCTGTCAGGGACAAAAATGCATATTTTGTGTATGAGTATTAGGAGCAAGTTCTGAGTTTTTATACACTGGATGCCCACTTTAGCTATTGTATTAAGCAAACCCTCTTAACTCATCTCCCCATGTGAAAAATTGGAATAGATAAAGATAGATAAATAGATATCTATGATAATGAATGCCCTGTTTAGTTAAAAACAAGCTCAGCAAATCTGAAGTTTCAGTTTCTTCACAATAAGCTGTAGTGTTTTATCTGAATGTCACAGCTAAGACAGAGTATGTGAAATAAAATCCCAAGAAATGAAACTGAGATCAATGTTCAGCTATCTTTAGTCCATCTCAGAGCTGAGGTTTTGATCAAACTGGAAGTTTAACACAGGCCTTTGAGAGGCTCAGAACATTCATTAATTTGCAGAGCAATTGATTTAAAAGTTATGAGCACTTTTAGATTGGAGTTACTTGTGTTAGTCAACACATTGCCTGGAAAAGCCCCTAAGTAAGAATAAATAAATCTGAAAGTGAATGTATGATCAGCTATATAAATACAAATGTGTGTATATATATACACACACATATATACACACATATATATATATACACACATACACTTATATAACCACTGTCCTAAAGTACTATGCAGTATTTTTGGGTAATGAAACCAGATAAGAGGATTCTATATGAATGATAAACCTGAAGGCAAAGACTTTTTTAAAAAATCAGTTATTACTGGGGTGCAATGAAAATTGTTTCATTGCTATATAAGCATCTTATTTATTTATTGTTGTGACCAACTTAGTCTGCATCTTGGTGCCATAAACCATACTTTGGTGTTTACCTCAACACAGTAAATAGGAAAAATATTAAAAACCCCCACCCCCCAACAGTTCAATGAGCACTTTACCAGAAGAAACTGGGGCAGGTTAAGAGATGCACAATATTTTGGTGTGTAATTAAGGAAGTTTAAGCTGCTTTGTAAGAACTGCCTGTTGTACCTGCTCTTATCACATGCTCGGTGAAAGCCTGATACTATCTTGTGTACTGCAAAGTCCCCACCTAAATTGCCTTGTGGTATTTGGTTCCTGCAACCTTGCACTGCAAGAAGCATCAAAGGCAGTGCTGAGGCTTTTGGCTGTCGAATTTTAACCCCAGCCAGCAGTCAAACCCCTCCCAGGCACTTCCTCACTCCCCTGTCAGTGGGATTAGGAAGAGAACTGGAAGGGTAAAAGTGAGAAAACTCTTGGAATGAGTTTAATGGGAAAGTAAAAGGCATGCATGCAAGAAAAGCAAAGCAAGGAATGAATTTACTGCTTCCCATGGGTGGGCGTGTGTTCAGCCATCCCCAGGGGACCAGGGCTCCATCGCATGTGACAGTGACTTGGGAAGACGAGCACCATCACCCCAAACATCCCCCCTTCCTCCAGCAGAGAAGCTGGTTAAATGCTGCTGGTGGAAGATTAGCTGGAGAGCTGGACCACTGAAAATGGCCTGATTCCTGTCAGTTTGGAGCTATCCCCTGAACACTCATTTACTCACTTTCTTCCCTCCCATACCTCAGAGGAAGGATGTGCACTTTTCCCCCCCAGATAAGACATAGACTTGTAAAAGATTACTTTTACAGAAAATGAGTGATCCCTGTGCTGTGGGGACAAACCTAGACAACAGACAAGTCAGAGAAGGCACTGCCATCCCCAGACTACCTTGAGCATCACTGTACTTTGAAAGCTCAGAAGCCCTGGGAAAGGAGAAGGTCAAGAGATCACAGATGAACAAGATACAAAGCTGAGCAAGTCTCACAGCAACCTCTGTTCCTCCTGCTTGTGAGACTGCAAGGTGCCCCCTGCATCCCGGGGTAAGTGGAGCTCCTCATACTAACAGGTACTGCTGGTACTGCCTGTGTGCTCCGTTCCATGCCCGAGGAGTTCCTTGCTGCCTGCAGGGCTCTCGGCGGATGAGGGTGCTCAGAGGAGCAGCTGTGCTTTCTTCACAGAGGAGAGGTATCGCAGGCACGTGTGAGCAAAAAGCAGCAGAACTGGGGTAGAAACAGCAGAATTAGTTGTTATTCCATAAGGTGCTAGCATGGAAATAATCAACATCAACAGCAGCCGTGTGACACTGGTGTCAGACTGCTGTCCTGAGGCTGCCACAGTGAATAGGCACCAGCTGTCCCATATGCCAGCACATGGAGCCCTTGTCCTGCTGCCAGAGAAGGTGCTGATGAAGTGTTGGACACCCTCAGGTCTCACATGCTCTCCTGGGGCTCAGCAGGGCTGTCCTTCTGCTGCCAGTTCATGCAGTTTCCTGGGGTAAGCCCAAGGTGATCCCATGCTATGGGGACAGGAGGGGCTCCTGTTGTCACAGCTGAACAACACTAAGAGGTTGATGGCTCAGGATTAATAAAACCTGTGAAGTTATTATTTAAAACTTCCCCAAAAAATCTGTGTATCACATATACATGTACTCCTATGATGAGCAGCTGAGGACTCTGGGCTTGTCTAGTTTAGAGGAAGGGAGACTGAGGGGTGACATCATTGTACTCTGCACTTCCTGTGAGGAGGAGACAGAGAGGAAAGTGCTGAGCTTTTCACCCCAGGACCTAGGGAAAGATTCAGTGCTGCCCCAGGGAAGTTTATACAGGACACCAGGGACCATTATTTTGTGGAAAGCCTAGAACAGGCTTCCTGGAGAGGCAGTCATACTCCAGGCTGGCAGTGCTTGAGGCATTTGGACAGTGCCCTCAACAACAGGCTGTAACTCCGTCAGCCTGAGTTGGCTCAGGCAGTTGGACCAGATGGCTGTTGTGGGTCCCTTTCCACTGAACTATTCCGTGCCGTCCCAATGCCATCCCAATGCCATCCCAATCCCATCCCGTCCCCAGCGGAGCGGCACGGCCCGCCCTGCGGCGCCACCTGCTGGCGGACCCCGTGCACCTCCGCTGTCCTCCAAAGCTGCGGGGCCCATCCTGGAAACTATCTGGAAAACATCCCGGCTCAGCGCGCACACAGAACGGTACCGGACTGGCTCAGCCGGGCCTTAAACCAAGGCATCGGGAGTACCTTGGGCTCGCAAAGCTGAGCCAACGCCGCCCGTCCAGCCCGCTGAACCGCGGGGCCGCCTGGTGTGAGCTGGAGCAGAAACTGGGAGGTGACTCCTAAAAGAGGTCACAGAGACCAAAAGTGACAGGACCCCAGAGAACAACGCAAGCCCCGCAGCCAACCACCGTGCAAGGGCAGCTCCATCCAACTGTTCCCTGCCGACCAGAAAACACAAAGACACAGGAACATGGGATAGGAGGTTCCCAGCATTGTTTCCCCCTTACCGACGGCTGGTGAGCCGTACCCGGGGCAGCACAAACAGGAGCGTTGTATCCTCAGGCTGCAGTTCCTTGAGTGCCTGCTCAGAAACCCCCGAGCAATGCAAATAAACTGCTGAGCAAACCGGGGCAGCTGCTACCCAGACATTTTTAAATACTTCCCTGCTAATTTTTTTAGTGGGCTCAGCTGGGTTTGCTTTAGGTGAAAACGCTGCCATCTGCTACAATTATGTAATTAACCTTCATAGTTCAGACTTAATGATGCTCATTAAGGTTGAGTGTTTTTATTGGCTAACTGCTGTCACCAGTTTTGCATGGAACTGCAAAGGCAACTCTTAAGGGCCATAGTTTGAAGCATAATTAGCAATATATGAGTGTTGCACAGGGACATGGGTGAGGGAAGGCAGAGGACAAGGCAGGAGCTTCATTTTATTCCATCCTAAGGCTGGAATGCAATGAACAGCAGACGTCTGTTACTGCTGGGTCACTAATAATAAATAATCAGCTACAGGAGTGTGGCAGCAGATTTGGAGTGTACGTGTGTCAGGACATCACAGGATCCCTTCCATGCATGGCTGGCTGTGTGACTTCCATTTCCTCAGCCCTACCTCCTCCAGCTCCATTCCCAGTATTTCTTCATTTATTCTAACATTAATTAAAGTGTTTTTGCTGCAGGTCTTTATCAAACAGTTTAAAAGATGTAGCAAATAAAGTTTTTAATTAAAGAAAATGCCCAGGATCAAAAACTATGTGGCTTAATTTGCCTGTGCATATAAGACTCCTAAAATATTAGGCTCTGATGCCATAAAAATTGGTAACTAGTGTACACACCACCTTTAACTACAGCTGTTCTTTGACTTTGTCCAAGAGGAATATCTGTAGTTCCCCCATAATTTCCTGTGAACAAACTTGTGGACACTGAATGTTGAACTCAATACATCAAATACACAGAGAAATAATCTGCATCACAAGGTGTTACAATCTTCCATAACCCAACAATTTATTTAAACTTACATCACAATGAGAATCTAATAATAAAATACATCAGTTCACACCAGTCTGCATTGCCATTTTTAAAGGGTAAGCATCTTTCTTCACTTTATATTAAAACTTTCTGGAGGTAAAAACTACTGCATTGTACCCACAGTTCTTGAAATCTATTGTAATATTAGGCAGGTTACAAAGGAACTTTCAGAGCTAATTACACTTCAGTTAACCTCACATTTTTGGCACATCTGAATGTTTTTTTATTTTCTTCTTAAAATAATACTATAGCAAGTCAGAGAATCATGGACATAAAGCATCACTATCCAGGGCAAGTGCTGCCTAAAAGCATACAAAAATTGCATAATTTGGTTACAAAATAGATATTTTCTTAGTTCTTTATCCCGACGCTTAAGTCTGAAGTGCAGTGACAGAAAAGGGCCAGGAACAGGGCCGGCCTTGCTGAGTTGTTGCTGGTCCCTTTGCTGCAAGGCTTGGCTTAAAAAAATCCCAGAGTGATGTGTTAACAAGATGTTGATGGCTTTTGCCTTGCCAGGCCTTGCTTTCAAAGCACACTCCAGCAGGTGTGAGGCCCCCCGTAAATGTCACCCTCTTTCTCACAGTGCTGCTGCTCAAGTGAAGTGAGCACAGCTTTGGACAGTTCAAGAGGGGCCGTGTTTCTGCAGGCCTTGGCAGTCGAGTGGCTACAAATCTGAGGGCTGGTGAGCCACTGCCAGGCTGGATTTCTTCTGCCTGACACCACAGCAGCTGCTTCTTTAGAAATTAAAATGTTTTTAAGCATGAATGAAACATTAATGGTAGTAGTGTGCCTGGCACATATTTGTACAAGTGTTTGCAGTTGCTTGCATGAATTTTTAAAACGTGTAGGTTGTGGTTTAGGTGGTTTCTGCCCTACGTCACAAACCCCAGCTGCTATGGGCTGCTGATGTTACATTAAAAATAAAAAGCAGTCCACAGTACTTGCAACCAGGGTTAGTTTTTCTGTGGCTTTTGAGCTGTACTGTACCAATCAGAGTCTGGCACATTAAGTAGTGATTGTTTCATGTTTCACTGATTGTCAGCTCCATGTACTGTTATTTATTCTGATGATTTTTTGAGATGGCTGTTAAATTGGTTATGTCCCTTCTGCTCACATTGCTCTGGTTGTAACAGAGAAATATGAATGAACTGCTGCAGTTAAGGAGAGACTGACCCAGCAGAAGAACAATAAGCTTATTACAGCTTTCTGGCTGTATTACAGCTAGATGGTCTCTTTGCTTTAGTGGAAAATAAACATTTCTACTTGTCATGGCAGGGTTGCTTTCTGTGCATCCTTCCAAAGCCCAAATCAAACCAAGTCCCATTTTCTTGATTCAACTTTCCTACTCATCCTTTGCTAAATCTGATCTGAAAGACTTTTGGTGAGACCAGTAAGCGTTCCCAGGACTTTATGGCTGCTAGGAACCATCTCTGACCACCTTTCTTAGAGACAGAGAACTTGAAGAAAGGATCATAATACTTACCCCATTAGAGAAAGAAAGAAATTATACAGATAACAGAACAGTTGTTGATGGGGAGGTTTCAAACTTACAGTAGGAGAAAATTCAGGGTATCCATGGTGCTCTTTGCACGTATGCCCTGACCCTGACAGGCAGCCCTGACAAAAACCCTTCAAAAATCAAACTCACTCCCAGAGTCAATTTTTCCCTCACGTCCACAGTGAGAATTCATCCCTGCATTGATTTCCATTTCCTACTCAGCAGTTGCTGTGAACACAGCTCAGGTGAGTGGGGTCCTTGGGGAGGCAGGACACAAGCAGCTGGAGGAGCTTTGTCCGAGCAGCTCAGGCTGCGCTGGGCAGAGCTGGGACACCTCTCCCTGCAGGACAGGCGCCGGCTGAACGCCTTCACATGGATTTAGTGCAACTTCTGCTCACCTGGAAAGCCGTGGGGAGGCAGGCAGCTGCTCAGAGCCAGCATGTGGCTGAGCAGCAGCCACGGCCCAGCTCACACCCTGGCTCAAGTGACAGTGGCAGTAAAAGCTGATACGTTGCAGGTGCGTTCTGGCACCTGCGCTATTTTCATGCTCTTTACAAGTTAAATCCTTTGCAAGTTAAAGTGTCAAGGTGTGATAAACTATGTAGCAGTGCATTCCTTACATTTCATGTACAAAAAAGGGCTCAAGACTGGGAGCAAGAAGGCACAAACTTGGGAAATAACATAGCTGAGGAGTTTACACAAAAGTACTTTGTCATTTATTAGGCATCACTTAGCACTTATTTCACATTTTTGCCCCCAAATTACCCAAAGCAACATAAATTTCTCCACTTCCTTTCCCTTTGCACCCTTCTTTTGGATAAAGCTGCCTGTGCTCTATAGATACAGTTGCTGCAGAATATAACATGAACACAGATAAATACAACATACACAGCAAAAAATGTATTATAGTATTACAATAGTCAAATAATGTAATTAGCCTCAAGCTACGGCAGTGCCTGTGTGCTCCAGGGAACCAGTTCATGAACAGCAAGCGGGGTCACTGTGCAGGAGCAAACCAGCAGTGTTGGGAAGAGAAGGGGCTGGGGAGGCTCTTCGGGTACCTGGATGCAGTCGGTCACGGGGATCTGCTCACCTGGAACTCCCAGCCAGGGCCTCGGAGCTTTCTTCAGCCCGTATCAGTCCAGTGGTGGGTCCTTGGAACACCTGTACGTCTGTTCATTGTGCATACACATAAAGTCACCCCACATTCCTCCTGTTAGGCTATGTTTTCTTTATATATATAATTTTTTTTTAACCTTTTAGCTTTTGAAATTTTTTTTTCTTACAACTGTTAAAAAAGTTTCATGGTAAAAATAGCTCACTATATGATACATATACCCAAAGTGGTGCGATACTTTATATAATAAAAGATGAAAATAGTCACTTTCCATAATAAAAATAAGTTCTATTTTTTGCTTATTTTACAATATACTTAATAATTCTTTTCTTCTTCTTCACTCTGCAAGTAAATAGGTCCCATTTTGATAACGCTTCTGAGTCGAGTAAAGTGGCGAGAGACCGGAGAATGGCTTATAAGCACTTTGAGCAGCCGCACTCCACGTGCCTCTCCAGTTCTTCCGTGAAGGTGGAGCCATCCAGGCACTGGAAGAAGAATTTCCGCCTCTTGCTGCGCAGGGGCACGCAGCACTGCCCGCCGCCGCAGCTGCCGCGGCACTCCAGGCGCGGCACTTTGGAGGCCGTGGCGCACGAGGTGTAGCCCTGCTGCTTGCGGACCACTTCTCGAATGATGTCTCCTTGGCAGAGGTTCTCTGCTGGGGCAACACAGATGGAAACGAGTCAAAAATGTGGGAACTGTTTTGCTGGATATTCCCCGCACATCAGCGAGCAGCCCTGGGTTCATAATGTGATAAAAGACAAACAGATGGCATGAAAAGAACCTTCATCTTTTATTGCTTTGTACCTGCCACCAAAACAGAGCTGGTCTACACAAACGTGTAGTATCTGGTGCAAGGCCGAGGCCAGGCAGGCCTGCTGGCTTTGATCAGCAGCCTGGAAGTGTTTTAATGAATGCTGAGTGTTGAGTCCTGCAACACTCCTGCAAAATAAGAATTAGTTTTACCATGTCTGCTTCTCTGGAGCAAAGGCCAGCCTGCTCTGTGTGACACTAGTGGTCTGGGACACCTGGAAGTGTCTGTGCTGCTCTCAGTCCCTGTGCAGCAGCCAGATACATTTTGGTGATGGGCATGTGTAAAATTTGGAAAGTCTGTGGTTCATGCACAGGAAAGGGACAACCTAAATTAAAATAATATAATCCAGTTCCTTCCTTTTGGACAGGAACAAAAAAAGGCAGAAATGATGCAGTTAAAACTTAGTGAGTTTCCAGGGAGTCTTTTCAGGTCAGGGCAGAAGAGTTGGGCCTCTGCCCTTGTAGGAAAGTCCAGCATGATCTGTGGGATTCCCCTGGGAACTTGCCCAAGCTGAAGGAGGAGAATCTTTCATGCTACTTCAGGTGAGTCTCTATAAGACCTCCCTTCCCAGCAGTGCAAATCCCTGCTTGCTGAGGGTAAACCTCACAACAACCTTTTCTTTCAACATCCCACCCAAATCCTGGGAGCAGCAAACCTTGAGGATTCAGGAGACAGAGAATAAAACTCTTCAGTCCATGTCCCCCTTTCTCTATGTGATAGCAGCTGCTATCACACAGAACCACTGTTATGTGGTTCTGCTCTCCTTGTACTGCTCTGAAGAGGCTGGCTTAGCTTTATCTTCTATTTGCCATCCCCCTGCCCCAAGTCAGAGTGGCAGGGAAGAGAGGTGTAAAGCAGGTGTAAAGCAGGTGTAAAGCAGGAATGCAGCAGCACAGCTCCTGCCCCTGGGCCAAGCCTACCTCTGTCACAGAGCTCTCCGCTGTAGCCGGGGTCACATTCACAGTAGGGCTCCCCATGCTCTGAGACCTTACACTGCCCGTGGCTGCATTTCCAAGTCCTGCAGGGGCTTGAGGAATTGCTCTTCTTGTCACAGTACATGCCCGTGTAGCCCTCTGTGCACTTACAGGTGTAAGCGGCGCCGGCCGCCGTGCACTTACCATGCAGGCACCTGGAGAAACAGAAGCATTTGGAGCTGGTCTTTGCTAGGTGTGAAAGTTCCTTTTCCCAGCAATGTTTGATTTTGGCATTTCTGCCCATTTAATTCCAGGACGCTCATCCAAAAACAGCAGCTCAGTATCAAACACTCTGGAGAAAACTGTGTGAGTTTTCAGTGAATACTGGATGATGTTCGGAGAATACATTTAGAATTTGTCAACCTAAGTAGAAAACATTAGGCTCTTCCATGAGCACAGACCAAGGCTTGGCATCCACACGAGACAGCTCACATTTACAGCAGCAGCACGTGGAACTAAGTGCCAACAATCGAGCTGCATGTAGAGGCCTCCTGAGCAGAGTTACTGTACAAATAATATCAGGTGATGAAAACCAGTGTGATAAATGAAGGTGCTTGTGGCAAAGCTATGCACAGACTTATCAGCGGGCAGCTGTAGTTGAGGGTTCCCTGGCTCCTGGGGTTTGCAGTGAGCTTTGGCATTTCCAAGGAACACCACAGGGTGGGGTGGTGATCCTTAGCAAGTTCTCTGACACTTCTGGGACATGGGGCAGACTTGATTTGGACTGAGAACAGGAAGGAGAGCAACTCTCTCCAGCCAAGGAAAAGCTGCTCAGGGCTTATAAACCTTTGTCATAATGTAGCTTGACATAAGCCTGCGTCTCTCTTGTTTTTATTTTCTTTCTAGTACTTTAAAATTATTCTCTGTTTATGTTGAATTTTTGTACATTTAATTTTTAAGCTTTGAACTAAAAAGGACAGATTACAAGAGCAGTTTCAATCAGGGCCAGACAAGCAAAATACTGTAATGAAGGGAGTCACAGTGTGTATAGAGCAGTATTTTCTGCCTCAGGAACCAGAGGTTACCTGATCTTTACAGGTGCATTTTCTCAGTGAGATTAACCTGTGAGTGTTGGAGCAGACACCTGCCCTGGATACACCAGGCAGGGCATTAGGGAGCCAGCTCCAAAAGGCTGAAGTGATTCAGGAAAGGTGGGACAGTGTGTCAGCATTAAAAATACACACAGCTACTTTCCTTAGCAAGGGACTATGTTCATGATTGTCTCACCCTCCCTGGACTATGAGAGAAACAATCCCTCATCATGTAAACATCTGGAACTCCCTTATTTTTCTCTGTCCAACCACAACAGCTTTGTGTTGACATTGAAAATTCAAGGAAACATTTGGGTCTTCATACCTTTGGTTTGTAAACTGTCAGGTGCTTTTCAACACCTTCCAGACTTCAGTACTTTGCAGAATTGGAACCAGAAGCAAGTTTAAAATGGTACCTTTGCCAGGTTAAATTTCTGAGAGTGATTATTCACTGCATCAATTTACCTGTCAAAAGTATGTGCTCGTGAAAAGGGCCTTCCAAGACAGCAACCGAAGGAACTTCTAAAACAAAAGTACTTCCATCTGCTTATGAAACAACACTGAAATATGCAGCCTGCTGCTCTGCACAGGACTGTTTCCTGTGTACTGGCCATAAGAAAGCTATTCACCCTGTGTTTCTGAAGGAGATGTGGTTATTGAGCCTTTGAACTGTAAATACTTTACACTCATGCTCCCTTCACATGCAACACCATGCTATCCTTTAAACTTGCACTTTAAAGGGCTGTTTCAAAGTGTAATATTTAAGTCAGCTATTTGGGAAATTTAAAACTGCTCACACTGGAGTGCATAATGGTCTTCAGGGAGCAAGTCTGAAGACTTGGCTCAGTGCTGCTGGGAGAAAACCCCTAAAATGTGTACCTCCCCCTCACAGGCAGCTCTGCTCTGGATCTGTGCAGGCTCTCATCTCCTGGGGTTAAGCCATGCCCATTAACAGGAGGTTTTGTATTTTAATGTGTAGAGTCACAGCTGAAGGTATAACCTGCAGCATTAACACCTGAGCTCCTTCAGGACCACGAGCTCCTCTGGCGAGTCAGCAGTGTCTGAACAAGAAGTGGAAATTGAGAGCCACCACAGATGCAGACTCACAACTGTCAATAACCTCATGTGGGGACCCAGCACCTCCAAAAACAGTCAGATGTGGTTTTGCAAGATGAAATGTGAAATATGCATTAGCTGTAAAGCTTTTGCTCTCCCATCAGCATTTGTTTGAGCTTACTTGTGGTTAAGACATGGATCTCCAATTTCCTGGTCACACAGAGGGCCCATCCAGCCTGGGTGACACTCACAAATCACACTTGTTTTCTCCAGGGATCGGCAAATCCCATGCTTGCAGATATTACAGGATTTGCAGCCAGGAAGGACTCCCAGTGACTGTTGTGGTAAATCCTTGAAATCCTGCAGCTCGTTGTTGATTCTGACGTCGTGAATGCACCCATGAAAACCATTTGGTGTTTTATCTGCACCCTGGCGCAGGGATGACAATCCAGTAGAGGTTGGGATCCCTTCAGATAAAGGCAAAAGGGGAAGGTTCACTTATACTTACAATGATAATATATACATTGTAATTGCTACAGCTTCTTTTGTCACACCCCCTTAAAATCTTTGAATAATTAATTTGCATAGGACCTTTGTAAGGTAGCACAATCTCATTGTCCTCATTCTGGAAATGGAAAGAAGAAAAAAGATAAACTCACTTGCCCAATCTTCTGTAAGAAGTAAATAACCCCCCCCAGAAAAAGAAAAAGCAAACAATTTTTTTTGGCTGGTGGCCATGTGTTTCTGTCCTTAGATAATGTTCCTTCTCTCTACAGTTTAATAGCAATTATTCTTCTGAAACGTTTGAGAATGCCTTCATTTGTCAGCAGGTAGCATCCACCTCTGGGATGCAACAAGAAAGTTTGGCTTTACTGGGTCACAGTGTTAAGTGAGAGAGTGGTAAGAGTGCACCTCATGGAAAGTAGTGCAGGAAAGCTCTAAAGACAGGGAACAGCACTTCAAGTGCCAGGCCAAGGCTTTGTGGTGAGCACCTCCCATCTTGTTCAAGTGCTTGGAAGAGTTCACACGGTTGGATGGCCAGCAGGTTCTTTTGGATGTTGTTTTATGCCTTCCCCACTGATGCCAGGTTGGATGCACAGCTGCATTAGCACAGGCAAGTGCTTCCATTTTCAGCCATGTGAGGCCTCTGAACTTGCTGTCTGTAAGTAATGCCACTGTTAAAGGTGGTCCTAAAATAAATCCAGCATCTGTTTATCTGTGTGTTAGGAGGGAAGTTGTTAGAACAGGTGATGTGGTTGTGAGATGGATAAAACTGTGAGCACCTGAAGGTTCAGGTCTGTGTTAACCTTACTGTAGGTCAGGAATAATTGCTCTGGGGGTAATTTAGGCAACTACTTTAGCTAAACCACCTGCAGAGGAAGGGTAGCTGACTTCCATGGGAGGGCACGTGAAGAGGTGGCAGATGAAGGACAGGGAGGGTTTAGAAAGAAGCAAGAATAATTTTAATAGGCAACAGCAAAAGTCTTTACTGAGGCCATGGATCCAGGCATCCAAGAGTCTTTCATTTCAGACCTCATGTTTTTCCTGAGAATATTTTAGGTACCTTTTGAGAATTAGTATCGATCCATGATGCTCATCCATTAACAAAACTTTTCCATGGGATTAGTTCCCAAGTTCCCTGTGTATAAATTGCTGCAGGAGTGGTGTCTTTTTTGCTGTGCTAAAGGGAGAAATTGTGATGGCCTTTGCACCAGCAGATTATCTTTGATGCATAATGCTCTTTAATAGCCTGTGACATTCTTTATAGGAGCCAATTATAAAAGTTCAGCTCTGTACAAAGCAAGATTAGCCAGTTTTCTGTTTTACAAGGGCAATATTCAGGGTTCTTTTAGAAAAGTTATTAAAGAAAATTATTTAGAAAAGCCTTGACCAGCACCAACTGAAGTTGGTAAGAGTTTCTACTATTGACTTCAATGATCTCATTAGAAAAGGCTCAAAGACTTGCTATTACCATTCTGCTGACTTTTGTATTTGGAATAGGCTGACTAAAAATTCAAGAACTTCGTGTCACTGAAAGAGAGATTTCAACATTCAGTCCAGAATAGAACTAGGGGGGTTCTGGCAAAAACAATCCATTGGGCAGAGAGCAGCCTTTGTTCTGTCTCTTGTAACCAGACACCTAATCAGTGGTATAGTCATTATTCTGGGCATTGCTCCCCATCCCATTTGGCCTCTTCTTCTCTCCAGATTCAGTACTTAATATGAGAAAATTCCTTAACTGAGGTTTGGTTCAATTCTAGTATCTGTCTAAAACTGTGGCTTCAGTTTCCAATGAGAAGACTATTAACCGAGGTGTTCTTAGCCTGTGTTAATTTGTTTTTTAATCACACACCTCTTTCCCCCTAATTTTTAGACCTCTATAAAACTTCCAGCAGAAATACTGCTTGGTTATGGTATATTTAAACCTACTGATTATTGATTTGCTTTTTTGCCATGACAATTTGTGGTGCTCCCACTGATACTTCCACTTCAGACATCACAACTTGGTGCCAGCTGGTTCTGGAAGCTTCTGAAATGCCAAGGGGGCTGTTCCTGCAGTGGCTGTGTGAGAGCCCTCTCCACAGGATGGAAAATTATTTGTTTCTGAGAAAACATGTTAAAACTTCAATTCTAGAGCAACTCACAGTACCTCCAATGTAGAGGGGTGTGTTGAGGCTGACAGAAGACTGTTTCTGGAGTTTTCCCAGACTCTTGGGAGCCCCTTTGTCCACCACCAGGTTCAGAGTTTGATTCAGCATCACAAGTTCCACACTGTGAAACTGCCCATCATTTACTGTTTCCACACTAAAAAGTAAGAGACAAAAAAAAAAAAAAAAAAAAAAAAAAAGAAAAAAAAAAAAAAAAAAAAAAGAATTAGAAGATGAACAAGGAACAGCCTCTGCTTCTGTGACATCCTGTGTCCCTGCAGTACACCTTGCACAGCACAGCTCTGGGGTGCTCTGGAGTTTGCAGTCACGGTGTTCTCAGCATTTCCTCCAGCAGGGAGGTACAGCCGGACACCCAGCTGGTCCTGTGCAGTACTGACACACCTGGAACGCTTCAGAGGGCAGCTCATCGGGAGAGCAGCCACTCCAGTTGTTTTTCCCAGGGCAGAAAAGCAACTGTGTAGCTACATGACACGCTGGCTTTGGTGACAAAACTACCAAAAAATCCCATTCTGAGCTCTCAGCCACAGCTTGCTGCCCCCTGTCACACTGCTTGGTGCTTGTACTGCAGGCTGGATCACTGAAATTCCTTCTCCTATGGGTAGTTTAAACTCAAATTATCTCACAGGAGTCAGGAGAGATTGCAGTTTGGTTTTGGTGAGACAGCAGAGCCTCTGAAACCAGCATCTCCTCACAGCAGAAGTGTCTTGGAACTACGTACCAAGGAATAAGGACAGACTGAGGTTGTTAAAGCCAGAGAAAGAATTCAGGAGGTTTTGGCTTATAAATGACTAGTGCGCATTGTATCAGACAATCCTACCTGGACACAAGTAAAAATGACAATTTGCTACTCCTTTTTGGAAAACATTAAGGTGTAGATTGAAGCTTGAGGGTAAAACAGTAGGAATTGTTGGGTAGTGGGGCAGGGAGCAGGCAGCCATCTGAGCAGACAAGATGTTAAAGTAGTGTGTTTTTATTGCTTTGTTTTTAACACTGATTTTTCAGATGCCTGAAGCCTGCAGCAACCTCCTAGTCTGCACCTCAAACAATCTTCACCTTCATCTCCTGTTCCCTCCTCCAGACATTAAAAGGTGCAATGATATCATTCCATTTGCATCACGCTATCATTTTTTAATTTTCAGGGCAGGTTCAGCTCTCAAACCTTAATGCTGCATGGTGAAATTGCTTAAAACAACCCAATGGTTTCATGCACTCCTGAAAGCAGGGAGGGGCAAGAGTGGGATTACCTGCTCGAGTAAAGAGGGTTTCAAACCCTCTTTGTTGGGGTGGTAATTACAGATTTGATGGGATTTTCCCACTGCTGTAGGTGCAATTAAAAAGCACAGTATCTATTCCATGCACACTCAGGGCTTAATAAGAATGCGATAACAGTAGTGGTTGTTCTGGAATCAGCCTGTGGGCTCTGTGAACTGCCCACATGCAGTGTTGCCTGTGAGCAGCCTTTCCCAGATTCGTCCCTTCAGGCTGGGGGTGCTGTTATTTGTGGATAACGACAGAACACACCAGCTTGAGGCATCCTGAGATACTGCCTGGACAAGAGCCTGGATTTGGAATTGCTGCACATGTGGTGCACACCACAGCACAGTGTCAAAGTTTGGGTTTCTGCTCATTCAAAAGGCCCATAAGCTCAGCATCCTCTCACAGGAAGTTACAAATTCACAGGTCAGGTTCCTTTCAGGTGATTTGTAAATTTGCAAGGTCAATGTCTCTGAGCTATTTACCCACAATTTCTTCACTCTCAGTGGAGAGGAAGAGACACACTCATCTCTAAGGTGAATCTCTTTTAGATGTGACCACCTCTCAACCTAGATGACATGCTGCCCATCTTTAGCGCCCAGTCCTGCAGAACTGATGTGTATGGCTATTGCAGCAAGGAAATAGTACTTCAACTTCACAAACAAATTACATGCCTTGGAGATTACTGGAATTCAGTTGTTGCTGGAAGAAGTTTCATTTTTATAGTGTTTTATGGCAGACCTGACATAACCAATTGTGCTTGAGCAATGTCAGGCAGCGAGTGAGCACTGCAGGCATTTGTTTCTGGGAATGTGCTGTTTGAGCAGAGCACACTGCTGCTCCAGACTGGAGCTGACCTGCCTCTGCAGTGCTGCTCTCCCCACAGGTTTTTGGGATGGATCACAAACACACAGGCCTTCAAAAGTTCATGTAAGGTTACACAGGTCATAAGGTAACAGGCAGCCGTGAACGAGCACCGTTACAGTGTGGTTTTTTATAAGTGAGTTAGTTCTGTCACAGAAAGGTTCCCAGGAAAGCTCTGCTGGCTTAATCACTCATTCCTGACCTTCAGGGAAGCACTGGGCTGTGGCTGCTGCCCATGTTCAAGATGGTGAGAGAGCCCTGGGGAGAACTCAAGAACTTGGAGCTGATGGTACAGTTCAGAGGGTTTTAAAGAAAAAACATAAAGGCTTGACACTGAACAAAAATGCAGATCCAGCTGGTCTAGCAGACACTCTGGATCAGAGCAGTTGTGTCAGGGCCCTGGCCAGGGCAGAGGGTTGTGTGGGCCAGGATGAGAGGCAGAGGATGTGTGCTGGACTCACTGGCCATGGGGCTGAGCCTGTGGCCCTGGGAAGGGCAGGGCTGTCCCCACTGCAGTGGGGCCACACCTCGAGCACAGCACTTTGTGGATTGGCAAATCAAGTAAGTTTGGCAACAGCTGGTCTGAACTTTGTGTTTAGATAGTCTGGAATTCTGCTAAGTGTCTGCTAGTTATGAGCAGCAGCTGTGCTACGGCACAGACTGGGTGATCCCTCTGTGCTCCCTGCTTATCTCAGTGCTCTCTGCAGTGCCCGATTCCCAGGGGGAAAGCACTTGGACTTGCAGCTGAAAGGTGCAAGATAAATGGAAATGCACATGTGTAATTGTTAGTCTGTGCAGAAGTGCCAATGAAAGGGAGAAGTGGAGCCAAACCCCATGGGCTGTGAGAGCTGAGCACTGTGGAGCTGGGATGGATGGCTGCAGGATAGGGAGCCCTTCCCCAGGAGGAACAATAGCTGAAGCTAACACACAAACCACATGGTTATCTGCAGAAGGCCAAGCTATGGCCATTTGTCAGGGGACAACATTATCACATCTGGCAGGACAGGCCCTTCCCAGAGCCAGGATTTCGCAGGCATTCATCACCTACTCTCCACAGGGTGTGCTTTTTCCAGATTATGCCTTGACTAGCAGCCAGACAAAAATCTGTGAGTCCTGGGGATGGGAGCAGCCACCCCACATGGTGCTCATGCCTTTCAGCATACCCAGTGCTGGTATTTTTGTTGGAAAGGGAGTGAGAGGTCCCAGTCCGCAGGAACACATGGATGAGTATTATTCCGTTCCGATTCTTTCACTTTTTAACCTGGAATTAAAATAATCTTTGCCTGAACTTTGAAAAACGAAGTAACTCACAGCCATCACCCAACACTGCAGTTTTGTAAAGCAGATAAAGTTAGAACAGGCAAAGCACTCATCTGCTGTTTGAGAAGACACAGAGATATGATAGAAAAGCTGAATGTGGACAGCCGGGATGACAGGAAATCCCCAGCCAGCAGATACTTGAGTGAGAGCACACACTTAGTGCTGCTGCTGATGGAAAGGCATTCAGATGCCTTAGGATTCTGAGATGGAGACAACCGTGGGGGAGAGACCAGTGGTGAGAGAAGAGCTGCACGAACTCTCCTCAGAGCCTCTTGCGTAGCCGGGCCTTGAGGAGCCCCTCTAGGCAATCGTGGGAGACAGCTGGAGACAGTGGCTTGGCCGGGGATGAAGGGCGGCGGCCGCAGGCGCTGAGCAGCGCACGCTGCTGCGCTCCGCTCTGCACCGGGCCCTGCCAGACCCGCCGCTCCAAAGGGTCCCGCTAAACCTTCACTGAATTCTCCTGGGGATCAGAGCTAAAACCTTCACTGAACCCCCCCTGGGGATCAGGTGCTCCTACAAGGCTCTTCCTTCTGGAGCCGCCCGCGGGGGTGCGGGATACCCGCCTCGAGCCGGCATTTATGGGCTTCCTCCGGCACCCGCACCGAGCTGCCCGCTCCGAACGTGGCGGTGTGCGGGATGGGGGAATGCGGGATACAGGTCGGGAATGCGGGATACGGACCGGGAATGAGGGGTGAGAGCGGGGAATGCGGGCCGGGAATACGGGGTGATAGCAGGGAATGAGGGATATGGGCCGGGAATGCGCGGCGTGGGCCGGGAATTCAGGGTGAGAGCCGGAATGCGGGGTGCGAGCAAGGAATGCGGGATGAGAGCCGGGAATGCGGGCCGGGAGCGCGGTGCAGCGGCGCGGATGGGCAGCAGAGGGCGCCATGG
Source organism: Dicaeum eximium (assembly GCA_013396995.1). NCBI lineage: Eukaryota > Metazoa > Chordata > Aves > Passeriformes > Dicaeidae > Dicaeum > Dicaeum eximium. The sequence continues at coordinate 21,178 of VWZP01006274.1, forward strand.
CACCGTGAGCCGAGCGGGGACAGCCCCGGCCCGGCCCCGCTCGCGGCCCCGCTCCTGCCCCGCTCCCGGCCCCGCTCCCGGCCCCGCTCCCGGCCCCGCTCCAGGCCCTGCTCCCGGCCGCGCTCCGGCCCGCGGCACGGTGACACCGAATGAAGCCGTACGAGCACGACAAGGGACGCCCGAAGGTGCGGCAGAAGAGCCCAAGGCCCGCTGGAGCCGCAGCTGCCTTTCCCGGGGCGCTAACAAACCATGCGGCGCTCCCGAGATCTTTCCAAGCTGTCAGGAAGTTTTAGCTGACTTCCAGCTGCAGCACTTTGTGCCACCACCATTGGATATTGTATAGTTTCCTACATATTCTTGTTGAAAAAAAGGGAGGAATTATAATTAGAGAGTAAACACTTAAAGTGTAAGCAAGGACTTCCAGGAATTTAATAATTAAACTTGCTGAAAAGTAAGCAGCAAAAGGAATTCAAAGTTTCCCATAACGCAAAATGATTCCTCAGGACCCTGGCACTGCTGCTCTGGGTTGTGGTCGGCAGCTGGTGAGGACCCACCTGGTCAGGCATTTCCCCCACTGTGCTCAGTCTCTGCAGCATCCCTCCACTCTCTCTCCTCCATCACACTCATCTTTTCACAGCCCACTTTGCATGCCTTGCACAGTCCAGGACATTGCTCTCACTGAGGTTACCCTCACAGAGAGCTGGCCGTGGCATCTGGTCAAATTTGGCCAAAAAAAGGAAAATGCTGGGATGTGAGGAGAGCTCAGCTTCCAAAGCCCTGGAAGGCTTCTGTTCCCTCAGAGCTGCCCTCACCAGGAAGGGAGGACGCTAGAGAGGGCTCTATGGAAGAGACATGAAGATTTCCTGTGGGAGGGAGCTGGCCTCTTCTGCCAGAGCAGCTCCAGCCAGGTGAGCCAATGGAGCCACTGCACAGAGCCCTGCACACACTGCTCACGGCCTCTGCTGGCAGCTCAGACTCCAGAATGCAAAGAAGTGAAGGGAAAGGGATGTGTATTAAACAGAAAACCTCAGGGCATATAGGAAAGAACTGATTTCCACTCATTTTTCAGTTCTTCTCCCTCCTATATATTTTCTTTCCCCTGTGCTCCAGCCCCAAGCACACACAGATGTTTCAAACACTGGCTCCCCTTGCTCCAACACCCGTGAGAGATTTAGAGCTGAGCCACTATAAATATGCCAGTGAACAGAAATGCATTAAAGGATTAAAGCATTAAATTGGAACTTGTAAAATTTGGGCTTTGGGTCAGTTTGGTTTTTTTTTTTTTCACTGTCTAGTAATACACCTTTGTTGTAGACAGCAGAGAACAGCAGGGGAGAGGAGTCAAAACCAGAAATAGCTTTAAGTATCACAGCAAACCTTGTCACTGAGGAGATATATAACCATCAATTATGCAAATGAGAACATTAATTCATTAGCTACAGTCTCCAGATTTCCCTGACCTCTGTCTTAATGGGGACACACCTTATTTGACACACAAAACAAAGGAAACACAAGGATGGTAAGAGACTGGGGGGTGAAGGCCATGGGGAACGTTGAACTTAATCTTTGAGAACATTTAAAGTAGAAGGGAATAAACAAAAATACATGTCTAAAAGAGCTTAAGGAGCTTACAGCATCAGAGAAGAGGTACCAAAATCAAAAACTCAAGGTGAGAGTTGCAGGGAACTGCGCTGAGATGTCAACAGTTTGGGAGCTGTGAAACTCACACTGTGCCAGGCTGACTGCAGGTATCAGCAGTGATGGGTTTTCACCTTTCCAAGCTACACTTACCTCCTACCCTTAGTTCCAGCTATAATCAGTCCTTGGCCTAAAATAGATTTAAACTTCTCCATGGCAACAAAGGCAAAATCATAATTGGAGTGGTGTTTGTGCTACCTCCACAATAACACATCACTTCAAGCACTATCATCTTCAGGAGCTGAATAAAAACCACATGTTGAGAAAAAAGTATGAAAAATGCTAATGAAACACAGGACTAGGGAAATAAGAGGTGAAAGGAATATTAAAGCACTCAAGTTCACTTTCAGCTTGAAACACACTCTTTTGTTATGTTCAATCCTGTGTTACATGACTTGAGTGTTCGGTCTTTGAGGCTGAGAGTACTCGACATAAAGAGTTTTTTCCTTTATATCTCCATTTTAATTTGCTTCATTTCATACCTTTTCTCCTACTTACAACTTTGTAGACCACCCAAATAAACCATCTTTCTCTTCCTGGTGTTTACAGCCCTTGAACACTGGCAGCTGATTACCGTATCTCCCTTAATGATCGTTTGGCCAGGCTATGCATATCTAATTTCCAGCCATAACTCAATTCCTGCAGCACCCCTGCCAGCAGTGAAAGTCATTGTATTACAGACCTTCTAAGGGAGAAGCAAGGACCTTTTTTACACCACTGCAACATGCAATTAACACAATCCTCACCCCTTTCCCATGATCATTCATAAAAGGGTCAGACACCCGGCCAGGGCCAACATTGCTTGTTTGCAGTGGATTCTCACAGACCTGGGTGAGGTCCCACAGCCCCCTCCAGCCCCACTGCTGGGAGCAGAAAATGCTGGGAGCAGAAGCTGCTGGGAACAGAAACTGCTGGGAACAGAAACTGCTGTCTCCTGCACTCTCACCAGCAGAGCTGGGTACCTCATTCTGCTGAGAATCTGTTGAAGCGAATGCAATGGCAATAAAAACAGCTGAATTCACTCCTCAAGTCCAAGGCCTCTCCTGAGTGACAGATCAGAGCATTGCTCCCTGCCCTCCCTCACCAGGATGTGTTGGCTCCTCACTGCACACGGTGGTGTCACGAGCTACCGCGTCCTGGAGCCCTCGCAGTGACATGCATCAGACAAAATGACAAACTCACAAAATACAGAGTGAAAAAAAATAACCAGTCAGAGATTCTGCAGTGCTATTGGGTTGGTGTGAAATCTGGTATCCTTATAAAAATGACACTGCAAAAAGCAGAGGGAAAGGCAGGCCCTGGCACAGCAGCAGGGCGGTGGCAGCCTGCTCTGCAGCACTGCATAGGTACAGCTGAGTGTCACACACCAGGACAGGCTGTGACACAGCCCCTGGCCCCACCAGGGCTTGGAACAGAGCAGGGTGTGTGGGGTCACCTTCTAGAAAAACATCTCTGCCATTGAGCTGGTTATCAAATCACAGGTTCTGATGAGAAAATCCACCAGGTGCCTTCACAGAGTTGTTACATCAGGCAGTATTTTACACCATCTATCCCCTTCTCAGCCCTGGAGAATATGCAGGTATGTGCCCATTAGCAGCAGGGAGCAGGGCACTGCAGAGTACAATTAACAGGGCATCCAGCCAGACTGACAGAGAATGATGGGTTTTACCTGAAACTGGAGGCTAAGCCCCAAGAAAAAAGAAGTCATGTTTATTTAGAAATTGTTTCCACCTCATCTATAGCAACATACCTACAGCTGGATCCTCTCCTTCCACAGAAATGACAAAAGCCAGTGATGTTTGACAGCCACCAGAGCAGCTGCCATGCCCACCTTTCCCCAGCACTGGGTGTGCTGGCAAGCACTGAGCTGTGGGTCCCATTTCCAGACTGGAGGAAGCCCTGAGATAACCAAGCACAGACCCATCCTGCACCTCCAGCACCTCCGTCAGCTCCAGGGCTGCGTGTGCTGCTTCCAGCAGAGCCTGCCTCCATTGGATCCAGAGCCAGCACTTGGCATAGACGGGACATGAGTCTAGCACACATGGCACACGTCTAAACTTTGTGTTACTCATCATGTTCACAAGAAATTTACAGGCAGGAAAAAATAAACATATTAGCTTGCTACATGTTGTAAGGCAAAAAACCTCACAATTCAAGACATGAGCCAGTCATTAGTGCACAGGAAGTTTATAAAGTCATTTTGACTATAATTAGGTTTATTCCATAACTGTCTATTATGAAAAAACTTCAGCCTTCCTCTGATGCAATCAGTATTAACCAACTTTGGCAATGTACTACTGGACCAACGACCTATGTTATAGCAGGAAAATATCTTTAAAACATATTTGCAACCTTTTTCCAGCCTGGCTCTGCTGACAGGGGATGCTTGAGTGCAGCTTAGACCCACAGCTCCAGATTTTGGCCCCTGAATAAGGTGACCTGGGACTCAGGGAATGTTACTTTTATTTTTGTAGTTACCACAGGACAAGTGGTTTAGATGACCCATTCCTAACTGCCTGTACTTGGTACCACAGACAGGCCAGCACTGGCTCACTTTGTGAAAGGTTTTGCTTTCTTCTGGTAAAAAGCTCACTCTGAAACACCCCACATGTGTGAGACATGAAGTGTGGGTCTGCAGCTTCTGAGTACTCAGACACTGAACTGAAGAGAATGAGCTGGGTGCAGGCAGACAGAGAGGAGATGAGAAACTGTGGTTCTTGCAAGAGATATTGGAGAGATTTACAAAGAAAAAAATTAATTCAGCTTAACAAGATTTTGCCTGCTAAGTCCTTCGGCAGCCTGAAGGACAAAACTTTACCCTTCCTAAGTTCAGCTCAGCAGGAAAAAGTTTCCATATTTCATGAAAGCAAATATTTGATTCTGAACCTAATGATAAAAGTTAAATGATATTTTAAGGTCTTGACCTTATATTTTCACTGTCCTACTGCAAAAAATCAAGGAAAAACTATGGAAATGTGATGCTTGTAGCTTGACAAGAACTCATACACTTGCCATTTTTCTCCCATTTAAGTACTCTAGAGCCCTTTATAAGGTAAAAAAATAACTCAGCTGTCCTTTGCCTTGGCTCATGCAAGATGTACAAGTACATTCAAATTTTACAATTTTTCTTGTGCAGGTCAGAGACTAATGCCAGTTTCTTTCATTATATTTGATACAGAATCCCTAAGGGATACCTGAAAAAATAGGAGTGTATGATAGAATAAAATGAATTGCAAATATGCAGAATTGTTAAGAGCTCAGTTATGCCTCACAGAAATGACTGAAAACCAGTCTATTTAGAGCCCATCCAGAGTATCAAACAGACATCCCATCAGGGACAGGCACAGCACAGGCTGCAGACTGTGAAGGTGTTAGGAAGAACAGGACCAGTCATGCAGTGCACTCTGCAAAGACACTTTTGCCAAAAACTGAGTTTGACAAGCTCTAATAATGATCCTAAGAATAATTAATGTTCTCACTCCTCCAGCATATTCCTCCCCAGAAGGCAGAGAATTAATGGTGAACCCTCCCAGGCTTTTCTGCAGACAAGCAATTCCAGCTGAAGAGACAATGGCACAAAATCCCTCTCTGTGGAAGGTGTGGATGTTCTTCCACCACCAAAGCAACTGATCAACCTCAGCACCAGCAGAAATTTGAGTAGATCACCAAAGTCCTTGGGGAGCAGCACATCCATTCAGCAGTGGCATGGCCAGGGACAGTGCTGGACACTGAGTTCCTGCAGCTCCCAGGCTCCAGAGACATGGGCAGAGCCCGAGGGAGTGGAAGGGCACAGAAGTTTGCACATGCCACCAGCATAAGAGCCTTGTGCTGTTCCACAGCCTGGAGGGACAGGGGAGCAGGAACCTCACCCTCCAGAGACGTGCAGTACATTTCTGAGACACCTTTTCTATTTTTCATGCTTTTCTCTACTTTCTAGCATGCACAGGGAACCAGATTTAATTTGTCGCCTTGCAGTCATCCCATCTGAAACAGATACAGTAGGAATGTAAGCTCCTTTATTTCAGGCCTTTTGCTTTAACCACAAGAACATCCATCTCTGCTATGTAAGAGTCAGCCAGATCATGAGAACTGCATGATACAATCTACAAGGAATATTTTTAATGATGTAGCATTTTTGAAAGCAGATTATGCAAGAATACTTTTAAAAGGAATTATAATGTAATTTGGGTGTAGTCTCTACAGAAAGACAAATATAATTCATTCTTATCTTTTCCTAACTGCCTCCTTTTTCACTGCTGTCAGGAACCCTGCATGAAAACATGATTTTACACCAACGACGCCTGCAACTTGCTCTTTACCAGATATGACAGTCTGTATGCAACATGGCAATCTGGGAACTCTGGAGGGAATTACATCAGCAGTTTGTGTCAAAGTTCTGTTTTCCATTTGTATTAGGAAGGATTATTTCAGCATCCAAATCAATATTACTGTATGGCAGCATAAAATCTATCGGAGAAAAGTTTACAAGTAAGGTCTTATCTCTGGCTCAAGGAACAGATGTGGGAAAAAAGACTGAAAATAGACTGAAAATTCTATAGTTCTCCCTATAGAATACAGTAAAACAGATACCAGTGTCAATGGCTGAATGCTGGAACTATGGAATTAACTGCTCTTTGTTAATTCAAACTTTTAACAATTGGATATACTTCATTTCAAGAACTCACTGTTGGAGTGGCACCAAGTACTGTCATGGCATGGAAGAGTAACTCTGAGCAGTGCAGAAACCAGGAGAGCAACAAAGCATTCAGAAAAAGATTCCTGTTCTCGTTTGTCCACTGATAGAATAATTAAATAGAATAAAAGAAACGATAATTAGGAATCCTATTTCAAAAATGCATCTTCTGTAAGAGCTTTACTCTGACGTCCAGGAAACTATTTTTCTGCAGCTCACAAGTGACAGGTTCTAGTAAAAGATCACTCAGATTTTCTTTTAAAGGGTGAGTTCTGTTATTGCATTATATTATATTAATGGATTAACTTGTATTTCTCTCTAACTTGATGATAAATGACAGGGAAGTTTAGGTAGTTGTTTCCAGTGGACATGTGCTGACCTTTACCTGACTAGAATGAAAGAGAAGCCCAATGTCAACTTTAACCTTTCTATGCAAACCTACCACAGGGACAAACACATGTTAAACAAACCTGAATGCACAGCCAGTTACCTTGGGCTTTTCCAGACTGACTTCGTAATGCAGTTCTGGTTCAATCTGCTCAGAGGAGCAACTAAAACACAGGAACAGGCTCTCTCTGGTAGCCAGGGACAACCTGCCTTCCCAGAGGAGTTAAAATGATCATCTCTTTCCTACCAATCCACTCCTGTGGCACATCCCTGCCCTGCATTCCCCACAGCAGCTCTGCAGCAGAGCCACTCTCAGAGTTCAGAGCTGAGAGCACCCCTGTGTCTGGGGCAAACCTTCCCCAGCTTTGTCCCACAGGGCTGGGGCACAGCCTGGCCCTGGAGCACAGGGAGTGCTTCATCCTTGTGGAATACCATGGAAAAATACCCCCAGTTGTGACTTACTCACTGCTGGCTTCCCAAACAACAGCTTTTATCTTATCCCTACAGGATATTACCTGTATTAGCCAAGTACTTTGTTAATTTTCCTGTTCATAAGTACTAATAATAAATCTTATCACAGAGACTCTGATGAGGAATTACAGATCATGTGGCTTGCCAATGACTTCCCACATCCCATCCTGGGAGTACCTGAAATAGCCAGCAAAACATCTCAGTTACAACCCAAGACCAGGTCAGTGACAGATTTCCTGCAGCTGTAGCTGGCACAGCTCCCACCAGGCAGTGTTTTGAGGCCTCCTCCTCTTCTGGCAGACTCTTCTGGGGAAAACCAAGAGCCAAAGCCCTGCTCATCTAGTCCAGAAAGTGGACTGCTTTGGAGGGGAGCAGAACATGATATTGACTGTGAAAACTAATCTCGCAGTCTTTCAACAGAGCTTTGCAAAGGCAAACAGTCCACTTTTGCTGAGATTGAAACTGAAACGAGGCATCTAAACAAGACAGCAGGGAGGAGGCAAGAGGGAAGGCAAAGTGTTTTACCAGTGGTGAGGCCAGGATGTTACAGGTTCTCCTGGCAACCTTGTTTTTAATGACAGATGAAAATTGTAGAGGTTGAAGAAAGGAGTTTCCTAAATTCTTCAGGCTGAGATAAAATAGATCACACTGAACTAGCCATTCATTTCATCAAAATGCAGATTAGGAGAAAATGCAAATAAAAGTCCAGATAAACTCATGGGAACCAGGTCCAGGTATAAGCAGACTTTAATTTCCCTTGAGAAAGCCTCTAAACAATCCAGAAGGTATTAGTGACACAACTGAGAAATTATGGCCAATGCCTGGATAATGGAAATAACTGACCATTGTCCAAGCTAAAAGGAAATGGGGGATTTTCTGTTATTTGCTGTTTTCCTGTCAAAACTATCTGCCAAGCTGGAAGTCATGTCTTAGGCCAAACAGAGCTCATGTCTTAGCTAAAAGTCAAATGGAGATGTCAAACCTGATCCACTTATGCCTTCTACCCTTAAATCCTAGGTTTGTAAAGGGGACAAGCAGGTTTTCCTGCTCCTTCTTCAGCCTTTAAGGAAAACAAGTCTTTTAATCTATTCAGAGGCTCTCTCTGACATTCTTTAGCTGCAGTTTTTCTCAATCAACCTAATCTTTTCCCATCAAGCTCCATGCTAATCCCATTTTGCTCCACTCCTTAAACTAATAAAAGATTAGAGTGACATTTCAGAAAGGGCATCGTATTAAGCAGCTTCTTTCCCATCTCAGCAGACCAGTGTGCACAAAATGCAGTGAACGGGCCATTAATCTTATGGTAATGAGGTGTCGGTGTGAATGAAGCCCTCCCCTTGATCCGTGCGGAGGGCGTGGGACAAGGCGGGCACCGCACCCGCCCCTGGCAGCGCTGCCCCGGCAGCGGGTCCATGCAGGGCTGTTTTTGTGGTGGTGGCAGCAGCTCCTGTCCCCACTCTGCCACGCTGTGACGATGGCCAGCAAACATCCACATGGACCTGTCAGCCCCTCTGCTGCCCACACGCATAACAAGCTTTCCCTCCGTTCTAATTAGCAGCATAAAACTGTTTATCAACTTCAGCTTTGCTCCGACAGCTGATCAGTTAGGATCAGCTGCCACACACTGAGACATTTTTTCACACCTATCCATCCAGCTGGTGAAAACCATGGGCAAACTACTTGCTCCTTTCCTACAGGGGACAAGCCAGTTCTCTTCCTGACAACGTCTGCATTGGTATTATGCAGTTTGCTTTAACACAGAAAGAATGTTTTTATTTTCTTAAAAATGTCACCATTCCCCTAAAGAAAATTCCCTGGGAGGCTCAAGTGTTAGCAAGTGCTGAGAAAACTTCCTGAGGAAAGTACAAAGTGGGTGATGCGTGGTGACATCCATCCTGTCCCTTGCTCTAGCAGGATGCTTTTCCCCACAGCATGAGGTGGGCTGGGAATTGCAGCTCTGCTGCACACACAGGGCCAGGAGTCTGTGCTGAACCCAAAATGCCCTGTGTGCTCACAACTGCATCTGTGCTCAGAGCAAACTGGAGCAACAGGGCTTGAAAATAACAACCAGGGGAGAGAGATGCTGAAGGAACCGTGGACAAAAAGGGCAGCACATCCCTCCTTCCTACAGAAATGTCTCCATGCATGGATTTCACTTGTACATTTGCCTTTCTTTCTTGTGAATGTGAATAAAACCTGTGGATTTCATATCCTCAAAAGCCAAGTGTCTGAAGGTCAAACTACCCTACAATTTACCTTTGTTATTTGTGCTTTTTTGTGGTTGGGTAGTAACTACTGATACAGGCAAGAATTTCCTTAAAAATATTCACCCTGTAGAAGAGTTCAGCCCTTCTCCTTCTATTGGAGGCAGTCTAACCCTGCAGTTGCACATTCACTGTTCTGTCTTGGTACAGTCACTTAATGCTAGATATCAACAAAGAAACTGATTAATTGGAATATTTCAAGGACAAAATTCACCAGAAACTGAAACTTTACAGTAGATTAGAAAATGCATTTTTCTACAATTACAGGAGGACACAGCATCATTGGTATTGCCAATAAATGTCAATTTGTACCCATGCAGCCTCTAGCTAAGTCTTTATTCTGACTTTCTCATCTAATTACATGCATAAAAGAGATACCTCGAAGTAAAAGAAAAGGTTTTTCTCCAGTGCACATTGCTTAGAAAAATCCTACCTCTCCTCCACCAGTTTTGGAAGTCAACTGTCTTGGCAGAGCCTGGCCTCTCACCTGTATACTGTGGTGGGTGGGGAGCTCAGGGTGTCATAGATGAGCCTCACGTGTCCTTGGTACAACTCCAGAGCCAAAGGATCATTGTCTCCTTTGTACAGTAAGATGCCATTGTCCTTGTCCGTGGCTACCTGTGAAACATTCATAACCACGTAAGGTTGCTTGAGAATGATTAATAAAATAAGTAAACCTATATTTAAAATTAACCCCAAATAATATATGCAAATCAAATATACTTTAATACATCATATATATGCACAGCAATGAGAGCAAGAGCCAGGAGGCACAGAAAGGTCTTGGTGCCCTTGGGTGGGCTCACATACTTCCCATGGGTAATGAAATGGGTCAACTTCCCATTTCATATGAGAACCACTTTTCAGTTGCCTTCTGAACCTTAGGCCTGTAACAAAATCCCAGGCCTTTTGTCTGCTGAATAAACAAAATATTGTCCAGAGAGGCCATTCAGAGCAGGCTGTTTTAAGAAGCATCATGACACTAAACACCAAGTTGTACAGGATGAAATACAATGCTGTGAATCAGCAGGAAGACATGGAGCATTCCTGAATCATCCCTGCTTGCGTTGCCAGTCTGGGAATCAGAGTGTGGAGAGATTCTGGAGGCAGGATGTGTGCTCACAAAGGTACACTGGTGCCTCAGTCTCTTCTTCACATTTCAGGGATTTTAGAGCAGACAAGTGGCTCACAAATCGACTGATTTTCCCAGGCAGCCCCTGTTCTTCCAGCACGAGACACATGCACGTATTGCTAGAGGTATTATTGCTTAGAGGAGCCATGACAAACCTGGAGGGAGATGTTGGCCTGAGGGCGGATTTTGGCGGAGGGCAGCTCCACGTAGGAGTCCTTGCCCACGAAGTTGACGGTGATGAGCTTCTCGCAGCGCTGTCCCGCGAAGCCGGCCAGGCAGCGGCAGACGGGCTCGTGCTGCGCCACGATGCACTGCGCGCCGTTCTGGCACTCGTAGTTGTCACAGGGGCTGGTCTGCAGCAGCACCATGGGCGGCGGCGTCTCGCAGAACAGCCCACTGCACAGCAAAGGGAAGACAAACAGCCCCAGTCACCACCCTGCTCTCCTTTTATTTCGGGCACCGCTGATGCCTTGGAGTGGTGGCCTAAAACAGAGCCTAGGCAAGATTAGGAGAGTCAAAGCGGAAGGCTTTCAATAAATACCCGCTTTTATTCTCTTAACCTTGTCTAGCCTCTGTTTTAGGCAGCCACTCCAAGGCATCAGTTTCTGGCGACCTAGGTGGGATGACAGTCATGAGTTTTTATACAGTTATAAGTTTGGTCCATTTACATATCGGGGTTAATCCTCCAATTACAGCTTCAGGTAATGAAATAATTTACTCCAAGTTATTCCCCCCAATTCACTGTTGTTTACATATCTTGGGGCCTGAGACAGTGAGGTTTCCTTGAGTTTCAGGCCTAGAGAGGAATTGTTTTATCTGAATGAAATGGGAGAACAGTAGCTGACAGGCCATGGAGTGTTAGAGTTATACACTAAAGAAGTACAGGATCTGAAAATAGAAAAGCTAAAGTCCTAGGGCATCACTGCCATTCTGCTTTGGAGTAGTGGCTCTGAGGTCCAGCCACCATGTGCCTGCTGCCCAGTGTGAAAGGAGCGCAGCTGAGTGCTGGCAGGGATCCTGAGCTGGATGTGAAGAAAACAGTGCAGACACTGACAGCAGCCTGAAGTGCCCTTTGCACTGGTTCCTCAGCTTTGCAAGGCACTGCAGCCTGGCTGAAACAGCTTCCACCCATACTGTGTACTTCAGAGGTTCCCAGTGAAATCTGTGAGCCATTGAAGCCCAAACCGGAGACCTCCCCATCCTACATCTGTGATTTGAGTCTACTCTGCTCTTGTAAGTGGCCAACAAGTGAACCCCTTTCCAGAGGTACCAGAAGAACAGAGCACTGCTAACCCAGCCTGTCAGCTCCATTCTACCTAATGCCTATTGTTTTGTTTTGTCTTTGGCAGCAAGTAGAAAACAGAAGGAAAAGTCAGTGTATATAATTTTAATTTTTTGGAAGTTAAAAATAATCATAATAAAAAAATCCATGTGACCCACAACAGCCTCCACTAACAGAAAGCAAATGTTGGAAGAAGCCAGAGTGTCTGTGCTTAGTGCTGCTCTGAAAGATTCCCCAAGCTTCTGGTATGGCTCCTGCACCCCCTTGCTTGCTGTGAACCCCTCTGGTGGCTTTACCAGGGCAGCTCTCCTGATACTGGCACCTAGAACTTACATTAGCAACAGTGTCTGTCAAGGCCCTTTCCTTCTTAATATTAAACATTTTTTAAAAGTATATATTTAGAAATAATTAATAAGATTTACTTCCCCAGCAGTGGAATGTGGAACACAGCCTGATTTCCATAGCTTGGCCAAGTCCATTCTGCCTGGTACAATCTCATTTATTTAAATAATCACTGCGAGTTCCTTGCAGCAATCTGTCCCAGTGGAGAACTCAGAAGCATCTGCACCACAGAGGAGCAGTGCTTCCATCAGGCTCTGCAGCTTAATGTGTGCTTCCCCAGCAGAGCAGCATTTATCAGGCAGCACTACTGTGAGGCTGATTGCTGGAGGGAAGCTTTGAGAACTCGGGGTTTATTCAGCGGGGCTCACAAATTCTCTAAAATGTTTTCATCTGCAGGGGGCAAATGAGTGCTATTTTGGGAAGAAAACACTGAAAACTTTTCAGGAGGAAGGCATATTCTGCAGCTGGGAGAAGTTGGTGAGTGCTAAGGAAAGGTGCTGCAAGGAGCCCAACTACACCTGACCAGTGAATGGGAAATGATGAAATAGGAGAGTGTGCATGGTGGCACAATTGATTTTTGGGGCTGTCACGAGGCTGTCACTGTGCATGAGGCCCTACCTACGCTGTTCAGAATTACCCAAGTGCCATTTGTTCAGCTGTGTGAGGATGTAAGTTTTAACATCTTTTTAATGTGTGGCTGCAAATGGCTTTGACATACAGTGCAGTGACAACCATAAAATCATTACAGGTCTGTGCGTTATTACAACAGCATAAGCTCTGGATAATTGGGAGGGCACTTTGCAAACTCACTGCTGGGAAATGATTCTGATACTTAGCCAAAAAACTTTATTAATCATCATCTTAGGCTTCCTAGTTACCTTTGTCAGACCACCCCTTGTGTTCTCTCCTTTTCACCACCACTTGCAGCTTCAAACACTTGCAGAGTTATCTCCTTGCCACACATCACCGTGCCCAAGGCAGCTGGGAGGACAGGGGAGTCTGAAACCCTGAATATCAGAAGGCTGAACTCTGTCAATCACCATATTTGCATTTGTAATCTTACCAGGAAAAAACCCAAACCTCAGAACCCCCTTCAGAGCAGCGGGTCTTTAAACTACAAAAGGCTTGAGTCATGGGAAGAATAATGAGATCATATTTTGTTAGCTGAATTTTAATCCTGAAATCAAACAAGATCAGGGACTATCCTGCATGGAGAACACACGGGGCTCCATCTTGCTGTCTGCCTTGGCAGAGGGAGTATAGTAGTGCTCAGTGTGAGGTTTTTCTCCCCAAAAACCCTTGTCTTCCTTGCATCTTGCACAGGAAATTTAGGGAAGTGGCATGGACTAGTAGAAAAAAAAAGAAAGCCAATGGGAGAACTCAAGTTAATCCCAGCTGTGCTGTTGACAGGCAGTGGCATTACTCTGCTTGCCCATGGCTGCCTTGGGCTGTGAAGTGCTGTCTAAGCTGGTAGTTGAGTTTTGGAGCTTAGTGTAGAAAGATGCTTCCCCTACTTGGAGGACTGTTAGTGGAATGAGACCCCTACATCTGATCAAGAGAGAAGACTGGACTGTTCCAGGTTCTGCTCTTGATGCCCCTGCTGTGACACCAGACAACCTGGGGCACTGCCTAAATTGCCAGTGGAGCTCTTTGGTACATGGGAAGGGACCAGACCAGACTCCCACCTACCCCTGCTGCTCCATCCGGCTGTGTCAACTCAGAACATCTCTGACAAACACTGTGGCTCTGCTTTCCCAGAAAAAAACCCTCACATTCATCACTGCCTAGTGCTTACAGGCCTTAAAAAATCAGAGGACCTGCAGCAAAAGTCTCCCAGTCAGTCCCATCTGATGACAGGCTTGAGTTACCCTTGACTCCAGACACGGCTTTGCAATCCCATTTCTCAACTCTAAAAATTAGATAACACTGAAGATTTACATCCCACAGTCAGGTTAGCCTTACCAGTCACCAATCTGCAAGATCCCTAAGGCCATCAAATGGACTGAAGCAGAGAGTGAAACATGGAGAGAAGGGTATGAATTTGAAATTCAGAGGATATCTGATACCTTGTAAATAACAAGTCTGATTCTGTGAAACCATGGGCTGACATCATGTTATATATCAATGCTTATTCAGGGAAGGCTGTCTGCTTTGCAACAGAAATGTGTGTTGAGAGGGAAAAAAAAAACAAAAACAAAACAGACCCAAACCAGCAAGAATGAAAGCAAGAAGAATGAAAACAGTTGCAGATACAAAACAGAGAAGATGATTTATAAGTGTTCGTGCAATTTCTGCTTTGTCAAGACTGATCTTTTCAGGTACTCCTTCTTTGTCTCATGTGTATATTTCAAACACAGAAAAGGTTTAGCTGGAAGGAAGCCAGTATCCAGCCCCAGGCAATGATTAGTGAATCCATTTGGAGGAGCACACTTATCTTTGACAGACAGAGATTTCCAGGAGTCAGATATATTGGCAGCTGTCAGAATGAGAGGCTGGAAATTTACAGCCTGAATCATACTGAGCTCGTCCAAGAGGCACAGAGACACTGCCACAAAATCTTCAGACTCATGTTTTCCTTGCAGCCAGTTGTGAGGGTTCATAAACGCAATTTTATTATCCTCTGCTCACTCTGCACATGCAGGGTTTATCTCCATATAACTTATGTGAGTGTATGAGGGGGTGTGCTCAGTGTGTCAGCAGGGATGGCTGGGGCAGGCACATCCACACAGCACTGCCCCAAAATCGCTGCTTTCCAAGCAAGAATCGCCAGCCCCTGTGTCCGGTTGTTACCACCTCCTGCAGGGACAGGGCTTGAGGCACCGGTTCGCAGGGGTGCCAGCTCATGCTGTGCGAGAGGCTGCTGAGGACAGGAGCGCTCCGCAGCTCTGCCTACCTGAAGCCCTGCGGGCACACGCACGTGTAGCCATTGACCGCGTCCACGCAGGCGGCTCCGTGCCGGCACTTGTGGCCCACGCAGTCGTCATCGTCCACTTCGCAGTGTTTGCCGCTGTAACCCGGCAAGCACTCGCACCTGAAACGCAGGAACATCTCTGTTAATGGCTCGTTTCAGCGTTCACACCAGCAGCTCACACAGGCAGCCTCGCACCTGTTGGATTTGGGGTTTGCAATTATTCCTGGCAGCATCAAGCTCGGTTCCTGCTATCAGAAAGACTCAGGTCCCTCCTAGCTGGCTGCATTTAAGGTTCTGCAATCTGCTGAAATTGAAGTTGAGCAAAGCACCACCATCCTACAGCTTCTCCTCAGCCAAGTCTGTGAGAAGGGTGCTCACCAGCAGACTCCCAATTGTGCTGAAGATGACAATGCCATCCCTAACCTTACAGACTCAGGGCCAATATTCTGCAAGGACAGTGGCTCTGGTGCCCCAGAGGATGATTTTGCCAATGCCTGCACACTGCTGGCTGTCTGAGCTTGGCCCTGTGCAGCTTCATGGAGCACAGGAAGGGTTCACCTTCCAAATGGAAACAATATGTAAATAAGCTATAAACCTCAGCAAATTCAAAGAGAAACACCAAGTTTTGAGACCACCAACTGCTTTCCATTCATTTGCAAGGCAAAATGCTGCTGCAACAGTGGAAAGCTGTCTTTGCAGTGTGGTGACACTGCTATGTCACCCACCTGTTTTGGGGTGGCACCATGGGATGGAGCACAGTGGGATGTACCCAAACCTGCAGGCATTGCCTGTTGGTTTTATTTTATACAATTCTCAAGTTTGCTGTATGAAGGCTGCATCAGCATTTCTATTTATAAGTCTTGCAGAAGTTTATAACCTAACAATAGAAAATGCATCCCAAAGTCTCTGACTTGGATCAGATCTTTTGGGATTGCTGAGCAGCCTTTTTTTTTGCATCTATACTGTAGACAATGTTTAGTCATGAACACTCTTTAGTCCATAAAACACATTTTACTCCTCCCAGCTGGATGTTGCACATCTGGAAAACAAAAGGCATACCACTTCAACCAAATCAGGGGAAGAGCTGCAGAGAATTTCAGCAATAAAAGAGAGGTTTGTGCTCTTGCTAGAGCCTGTGGTTGGACCCAACGTGCTAGTCATCAAGAGCTGGAAGAGGAGAGTCATTATAAAGCTGAGGATGTGGCATTAGGAGAGAGACTACTGCTCCATCCATCTATCCAGCTGGCCTACTCCTCCTCCTCCCTGCCAGCAGCCTGGTGGGGTAAATGCAGGAGGAGGCACCTTGTGGAAAACCTCTTCAGAGGAACTGGACGCACAGGAGTGATGAGGAGAAAACATTTCCACTTCCCAGGCAGCAGTGATTGTGCTGACTGCTGTTCTGAGTGACAGCGTGTGGCTCCTGGCAGCTCCCCAGGGCTGAGCTGGGTGACACTGCAGTATGCAGCAGTGTCCTGGGAGTGCCAATGGCCACAGCAGTGACCAGCCAGTGGCAGTGACAGCAGCCACCCTGCTCAGGCACAGAGACTGTGAGCTCCAGTCTGCCGTTCAGAGCGTGCCTTGACTGGCTGAACCCGGAGGGAATGGGGCAAAGCCTGTTCACTGCGGCTGTCGATGGGCAGGGTGGGTGCATGCAGACTCCCCCCTCCCTGCAGGACAGGCCCCATCACCAGCCTGGCAACCACAGGAGGGTCCAAGTCCCAGCTCTGCATGTGTGAATTGCTCTTTCACACCTTGGTGGCTCAGGGAATACTGTGATTAACATAACGGAGATGACAAATCAGAGCAAAGAGCAAAAAACAAAAACTGTTCCTGCCCCAAACCCTAAAAAATGGGCAGCGTTTTCTGGCAGCATTGCAGACACACCTGCAAGGAAATAGTGTCAATCAAAAGATTTTGTGAGGGGAACTGGCAGCATTTAATCCTGTTGTTTTTTATTGATCCCTGCAGTTCTAATATAAAGTGATGTAATAATGAACAATGTGCAGTTCCTTATTCAGGGCTGCCATGCATCAATTTTATGATGTGTATTGGCTATCTCAGTAATGACAGAACCACCACTTTTCTCTGCAGGGCTGCATTAAATCAGCATTTTAAGCTGTCAGGTAATAATTCCAAGCTTTAGAATAATAAAGTATATTTATATCATACTCCAACATCAATACAGTGAATGGAAAACCATGCTCCTTTCTTGAAGTTATTTTTTGGAAGTAATTTCATTGTGTTAAATGCTGCTTTTTTGTTTTGTTTTCTGGCATACAGAAAGCTACTCTTCTTCTATATAGTAACAGTGTACTGAAGATGTGGAGGCTGGAAGGGAGGAAAGCCACCTGCAAATTTAGATCCAAAAGCAAAGAGCTCTGTGCAACCAAAGACACACTGAAATAGTCCAGTTTGCTTCCAAGCTTGGCTTTAGAAGCATGGAATTCCTTTTGGGTCAGTCTTCTCTGAGCTCTTGGTGTGTCACATCTAGGCTGAAGCTGCCAAACAATGCCTGCCTGAACTCTAGGAGATGAGAAATTCAGCCTCATGAGTTCTTCATCCAGACTCCTCCTAGAAGGTCTGTGCCACCAGGGAATGGTGGCATGGTAACTCCATCCTTATCCCACAGTCCCACACAGTGCCAGCAAGGGACTTGGGGTCAATCAGTAAAAATCTGATGCAGTAAAGAAGGTGGCAAAGAAACCTTCATGTTCAGATCCTGGTAAGAGAGTCATTTGCACGATTAGATAGTTATCTCATTTCCCAGAGGCCATCTGACACCACTACAGTTGAAATCTTGTTTTCTGTTACAGCCTTGTAGTGATGGCAACATTCCCAGTATCACAGAGAGCCTAAAAACATGTCCAGTGGTATTTAAATTGTTGGCCTATCTTAGGGGATTTGCATCTGCATGCACTCAATGTCTGTGGTATTAAAGCCGTGAATCATGGCTTCTATCGCAGGGCCAGAAAGGAATTTCCCTCCCCATGTCAATAAATAACTTGGCTTCCTATCTTTTTTTTCCCCTATCTTTGTCATCTTTTCTTCCCTCTGCAGAGCTGCAGACTGACTGGAGCTGAGGGCAGGACAGACTGGCTGGTGTGTCCTGCTCACATGGCCAGGGCACAAAGCCCGACTCCTGCCATTAACACTCCCTGCCTCGGGAAGCCGACAGAGGACAGACAGGAGCTGACAGAGGACAGACACAGCCTGCAGGAGCATTATCCTGCACCATCAGGAGATCAGGTGCTCAGGGGATCAGCTACAGCACAGGAGCAGAGGCTGCTGTTTTCTGTGAGCCCCAGCAGCATCCACACATCACTGCACAGCTGCTGAGGGCTTATTTCTGAATAGTTCAGTGCCACTAAATAGCAATGCTTGAACACCTCTACGTTCAAGGCTCCTTCACCTCTCAAGTTTGGCTGCTAGAAAGCAAAATGGGACAGAAGGAGTAAAAAAAAAGATGGATTTTTCTGTAGCATTCTATGAATGATGGGAAGAATAACACAACAAAGAGTAGCAGAAAAATACTTAAAAGCAGTTGTTTAGACTCCCCTCAAGGGTTAGTGGCCCTACTGTGAGGAACACTTTTCTAGCAAGCATGTGAGAAAAAGTATCTTGTTTACTCAAATTGGTTGGGTGGCAGGAATGACAATGCTTCCAGCAAGGGGAAAACCATTCAGGGCCAAAGCTGTCTCTATCCCTTCATGCTGTAAAAGAAGGCAATTTGAGTTATAAGCCTTCACCTCATAACATGATGCAGCTACTGAATTAACCAAGGGTGTTGGATTAACCAAATGATGGATTAACTGGGAATGATCAGGCACTATTTATGCACTGGCACACTCCTCCTTACCTCGTGCCTACATCTCAGTTCAGGAATCATCCTAATCATTTAATAGCTTCATATTCTTCAAGATTTGGAAACATTTCTGTCTGGAGGCTTTTCACCCATAAGAAAGGCTCGTGTTGTACTGCCTGACTGTCCAGCAGAGAGCCAGCTGCCCTTGAGATAGCCACCCTCTCTAAGATTTTGGTTCATTTCCTTTTGATGCTCTTGAAATATCTTGTGTGTCAGTTTACACTGTTCTGACGTGCTGGTTGCTTCACAGGACACAGTCTGGAAGTTACCAGGGAGAACAAAGCTACCTTCCCTCTCCTGGGTGTGCTGGACAGAACCCCAGGAGGGAATCAGTGAGCATCCAGGGCTGCACTGTGGCTGTGGAAACAGCCTTAGGGGAAGGTGCAGAGAGCAGCTCACTCTGCACTGAACTCTCTTGGATTTGTCTCCAAAAATCTTTTCCTGACAAGCTTTTCACCGGGCTGGACTTTCCAGCTGACCGTCTCTATCTGTTAAATTGCTCTCAAGTCCCTCTTCAGACATGTGATGAACCCTGTGCACCTCCCACAGCTCCCCAAAGCTCCAGGTGCTTTGCTGCCATCCAAAACACGAGGCTTTCTTTCACCCTGTGACACAGTCAGTGTCATTCCCAATAGGAAAATGCAAACACAGATATCACCAGTCCCCAGATGAACCAAGCAAGGCCAATGGAAAAGGTGGCTCCTGAGCTGGAGCCATGCAGCTCTGGATCTGTTAAGGCTCCTGTTACACTGCTTGAATTTATAAGTGCCCTAAGGAACACCTAAGAAAACTGTCCTTGGTTTGTGATGTAGGATAAGGTTCTTTGCAGTGACTGTTCCATAAATTCTCCTACTGCCATGCTCTATTCCAGAACAATTCCTCTGCTCTGAGGGTACATCCATTATTTTCAAGTAAACCACAGAAAGCTAGAGAAGTATGTATGGATGCATTGAAGTTAAAATGTGGCACAGACTGGAATGTATATAGACTTGCATTATTTGTGCTAATTTTGGTGATTTTTGCTCCCCACTCATTGCCAGTACAACCCCAATCAAGCCAACAGATGAAATGTGCCCTCTGTGCAGAGACCAACACACACACACACTCTTACCTGGTTCCTTTGTCCAGGGGAACACATTTGGACTCATGTTGGCAGGGATTTAGATCAGGAACACAGTGGTTAATCACCTCATCACACAGTTCACCTGAGGCAAAGGAAAAGCAAAAAAGCTGTAGCACAGCTTGAACAATCCTGAACACCCATGATGTCCAGGGATGGCCAATCTCCCTAAGTGGAGACAGCTCAGTAGTTCAGCAGGAAGTGACAAAATTGCTTGTTGAGGGCACATGAGACTTCATTAAATCAGCTCCTTTGACCTACAGTGACCACACTGTTTCTATCACATGGATTTGAAAGCCTGGTATAAAAAGCACTGACGTATAAACTCCACTTGGAGACAGACGAGGGATCAAATGGGCAGCTCCTGACCCAGAACCTCTTATTTCAAAGCAGGAAAGTGACACAAAAGTGAAGTTGCTCATTAGACCGTAACATTTTCACACGGTCACATATTTCAGCCATGGTTAATACGCTGCCAAAGAAGCTGATTGGACATCGTTCTGGGTAGGAACAACAACCCATGAACGCTCCCCCCAAAACCTCTGTGACTCTCCATAATAGGAACCAGCTTTAGGACTGCATGCAATTATAAAACATTCACTATTTATAAGAGAAGTACTAGCTCTATTGTGCTCACAGGAGATGATGTCTTTTCAGAAAAAAATCCACCTCATGTAAGCCCAGCTCAGCTGTTTCTAGGTACGATGTATAACGTGCCACGAACCTCCCTGGATTTGTATAACTTTTAATAATTAATAGTTGTGAATGTTCAAACCGTGATAGTTTATTTAAATACAATCCTTCTCTGAGTCCTAAATTATTAGGTCACACTTCAATACCCCAGGATCTGAGATCCAGCCAAAGACCACAGAGATCTTTGCCTTCCCTAGAATCCAACAGAAACCCACCCCACACTTCCCAAAGCCTTGCAGGAAAAGCAAAGGTAATCTCAACATGGAACCCCCCAAATGCTACAGTCCCAAAGCCCCCTGTGCAGCTCTACCAGAGGAGCACATCTGTAGAGTTTCAAGGTTATACATATTTTCTGTGCCCATACATGGAACACACCATCACATAAGCAACACGCCATGGGAATGGCGGGGAAAAAGGATAATGTGGGAGGAACGGGTGGGCTGGCATTGTTCTGGAAGGTTTTCATGGAGGTACAGCTCCACCTGTCTTGGGAGAAATGCCATTTTCATAAATCTTTACATTTCCCTACACTCTAGTGGTTACAGAGAAACACTTGAAAACACAAGCCAAGCAAACCACAAAGATTAAAATTCAGATGGAAAATGCAAATCAGAACCATCCATCTTTTATCAGTTCTGTGATCTGGCGGGCTGGCTGAGAGCACAGTTTTGAGGATGACTCTGGTGCTGATAGGTGTGGTTTGTTAACTCCCCCAGGTGCTAATGCTCTGTCAGGTTATTCCTCCCACGTGTCCAGCCTCCCTCCAGTACAAGATACACAGCTCTTGATATGACTCTTCCTATTAGAATGGAAGTATAATATGTATTTGCCAAAATTACTCAATTGTTTTTGTGTGTTTCAAACATGGAATGTGTCCTAGATCTGCTTTTGAGAGCTGTCAAGTGTAAATGAGAGCAGGAATACAATCCATGGGAGGGGACACTGCCAGCACAAACCCCACCCTCGTGGGCCATGCACACCCTCCTGACTTCGTGGTGGGCTGGGTTTGGCACTGCCAGGGGAGTCTGGCATGCCAACCTGCAGTTTATTGTTCACAGCAGCAGTTACCAGACAAGCAATTCCACCTGGAGCCAAGGAATACCAGGAAGTCACCACTATTACGTGCTACCAAGTCTTTTCACAGCCCTGGACAAACCCTGTACAAACAGAATTAATGTATCCAGCTCAGGAAGGGGGATGTGCCAAAGAAACTGAACTCTGCAGATCCATGGGAACCAGGGAACAGATCATGCACTGGGCTTGAGGTTGGCCACTGTACTTTGTTGTTCTTCAAAAGCAATGAGAGATGTTCAGTTCTTACAGCTGTGAACATTGGGAACAGCTATTGACACCTCCTGAGGTGGCAGAACTGAGACAGGTCTGTTTACTGCAATCCCCAAATCCTCAGGCCACCAACCTTCCCAAAAACTAACAAAGGCACTCCCTCAGCCTTGGGGCAGACCTAACCAGGAGCAGATCAGACCTTGCTACAATGCTTGGAGAACTGCCAGTTTGTCATCTTGATATTCTCCATGTCCCTTGTGTGCTATAATGGGAATCTTATGGGAAAATAAACATCAAAAAAATTAACTGGCTGGTGGCATTAAAAGAGCTCAAATGAGCTAAAGCTGGAAATAATTTTGGAAGACCATCTAATAACTGAAGAGAGTGTGGATAGATGCCTTCAACTATCCTTTCACTAAAAATGGCCAATACTTACTTTTGAAGTTTCTATTTTTTCTTTTGTTTTGTTTTGAAGCAAAGGAAACAGGCTTTAAAAATATATGAACAGTATCAAAACTCTCAAAGGAAATCATAATTCTTCTTAAAGTATTCTTCTGAACAGTCTTGACAAGTGCATAGAGATCCAGTAAAAATCTCCCCAAATGTCAAATATTATGACTCACTGTGTCATTCTGAAGACACCACTATCAAAATGTAGAATTCTAGGCTAGGTACCAAACACAGCATCCAAAAAAAAAAAGATATTTTTCATGCAAAACTTGGAACATTTAAGGATCCTTCCTGTTATTTTTCCCATCTATCACTCATTAGGGAGCTCACTTGGGAACGCCTTGCAACTAGAGCAGCCTCATCTCAGGAAGAAAGTACCTCTTGGTCATTATTTCAGGCTCCACCAATGTTCAGTAGATGCTGCAGAAAGCATGCCAGGAAAATAAAACACTTTTTGAAAAGCAAAACCCAAGGCACCAGCTACACAATGTCTTTCTCATATTTTACTCGCTCAGAAAATATCTGGGCCAAAAAATCTGCCCTCAGACCTGAGAGCGCAATGTTCATTGGTTGCTTTAATGTCAGTATCAGAGGAAAAATGTGATCCTTTTTTTTCTTTTTCTGGAGTGACACAGGGCTGCTTCTCTGTGCAGCAATTAAAGGTCTAGTCCAAATTTCTCACTGGATAGTTATGTGAACCTAAAAACAAACCAGACATTCATCTTAGACCAGCTCCTAGCAGCACTGATTCTCTTTGTGGAGGATATTTGATCATGCTAAAACAAGAGAAAACTTCACTGTAATGCTTTCCCAAGTGTAGAAAACCATCCAACCTCCCCATTTTCCTCTCTCCTACATGTTCTCAAATCACAGCTCCAATTTGGGTTCACACAGGTTTCTGAACTGCTTCTATAAAACAGACAGGAAAACCACAGCTACATTTAGTTTCTGATCAGTTTAACAACTCTTTTAATCCCAAATAATGCTTTTTGTTCCATAAAGGTACACTTATTCTCTTTAATCAAAGCTGAAGAGAATAGGTAACATGCAAGCAGATGCTGGACAGATGAAGAGAGCAGTCTGATATACCATAAAATATTGCAGTTTTCAGATTAGAACCAAGTTACAATGACAGGTGGAACTTTAACAGGTGGATCTCTCTTTGCTGCTGACTCATGAAAAAAAAAAAAAGGAAAAAAAACAGAGAGAAAAAAATCCTTGAACAATAGCCAAGGTATTCTGCTCCTTCAAAACTACCTCCCTTCTCCCCTTAACTGGCACTGTTTTAAAGAAACACAGGTTTGGTTTTTTTTGGTTTTTTTTGGTTTTTTGCCTCATTTGCAACATTTTCCTGCCCTTATTTTTCAACAGAATCATGAATTTCATGGGGCTTTCCACAGGGCTCATTGCTTATGAAGAGCTGCCAAGAAACACGCTTAGGCTTTTCTGTAGCCTTCCCCATGTATCAGAACGAAGCCAAAACAACAATAGGGCAATAAAGATGACTTTTACACACAGTTTAATAATCATCTATCTTTTTTCTGTTCTGTGCTGTCATGAGAGCTATTTATTTCATGCCCCATTAGACTTTTAAAACCAGGATCCAAGCTATACTATTCTTCCCTAATCAGTAAAAGAGAAGCTGGATGCAGTGAAAGTATTTTACTTATTTAAGTGAAATTGCAATTCTGAAAAGAAAATGTAGAGCACCAGTTTGCAACCAATGAGTTCAATGATTTTCCTTTTGTTCCGTGTGTCAATTGGGTGATACTTTGTTGTAATATACTGACAAAACACAGGAAATATCCCTGTCCTTAATGCAAGAGAAGCTTTAGTAGGGCCTGCAAGACTGGCAGCAAACATCCTGTCAAGAATTTCACAATATTACTAGAGAAAAGGAACTTATGGTGAAAAAAGGCTGGAGAAAGCCTGGCCTGTATCCACATCATGGAAACCTTTCCAGGCTGCACAGGGTGAGTGGTTAAATAGTGTGTTGCAACATTCTGAACTCTGCCAGGTAAGTCCGAATGGAACTCGTCTCTTTGCTGCTAATAAAAAACACTGTGCTGTTTTTCTCATAGGAGATTACTCCTTTTTTATCTAATAAATTGTATTGGAAGAAATGTTTGCTGTGTTCTGTTTTCCCCTTCTCTCTGTTCAGTCATTAAAAAGAAGTCAGTGCCAATTGGAAGTTTCAGAACACTGAACCTAAAAATGGCTGGGTGGAACAGACAGGGTGTTCCTCCAAGGAAGTAATTCAGTTAGGAATGTTGTTGATGTTTGATAAAAATGATTTGAGGCTCATCTAAGAAAATAATGAATTTTTTCCTTCCAAATGATTTCAACTTGCAATGAATAAATGAGACACTGTGAAAATCCTTCAACAGCAAATGCTATCATGTTAGATACAAAAACATAAAAGAAATCACCTGAAATGCACTGTAGCAGAGTAAATTCTGCATGATTACTGAAGTTTGCTCTTGCTTGACACTGCCCATAATACTTACCAGGCACGGAGTTACTTTATGCTTTTTATCCTGTCCTAATTGTTAAAAACTCCTAAGTTTTCACTTACCAGATTTTGACCTGTTAAGTGGGAATCCTTAAGTTCTATTCCATATGGGGATTCCCACAGTGGCTTGTTTTTCAGATTCAAGGAGCAATTCTCCTCACCCCTAAGGTTCAACAAAGGGAGCATGGGTAAAAACAGATCTGGGCAGGGAAATAATGATCCTTTCACTGTTTCAGAATCTTGAAGAAGGAATGTGTTCTATGCACTGCTGAAGTATGAAAAACCATATTCAACATCCCAAATGCCACACAATGCAGCGTGTGAAACATTAACTGAACCACACAATTTCCAGTGCCCCTTCAAGGGGGTGACCTGCCTAAGCACTATTCCTCAGAATCACTGTGTCTGGAAAAGATCTTAATTTTGCTGGACACTCTACATTTTTGAGCTGTATTTATCCATATGTATGTCTTCCAATTGTTTGTTACCTTTGTAACTGAGGGTCAGTTCAGTTATCTATACAATCTAGTGCAGCAAGTCACACCTGAGATGCCACACATTATCTGAGATGTCCTACCTGGGCTGGCAGAGAGGGCACTGGACACGCTCTGGATTCCTGCTGGTCTGAGCAGGGGATGGGGAATGGGGGCTGGAGCCTGTTAAAAATGCTTTGTCTCCAGCACTCCTTTCTCCTGACTCTGTTCCCTGCTCCAGAACTCCCATGGGATACAGTCCTTCATGGACTCCTCCAACGTGGCTCCTTCCCTCAGGCTGCAGCTCTCCAAGAACTGCTGCAGTGTGGGTACCTTCCACAGCACACAGTTCTTCAGGAGCTGACTGATTCCCTGATTCCCTTGTTTCCCACTGTGTTTCTTGACAGACTGGATTTAATGACCCTCACATCCCATTTGAGGATGAATTCACCCTGCTCATCCTAAGGGACAGCAGTAGCTGACATTCTTACAGACATGCTGTGTCCTGATGGACAAGGAGGGATTCTCTGGTATATCTTATTCCACAAACATGACACTTTACATTTTAGAGATGGGGGTTTGACCAGAGGAGATCCTGGAGCTGAGCACTCCGGCAAAGCAGGACACCCACACTGAGGCTGAAGACAGGCTGCAGCACTGCCAGTGCTGTGCTATTTCCTCCCAGTATGGTCAGATAAGAGTCCAATCTGATAGCAATCACTTGTGGTTCTCTCTTCATAAAACAGGGCTGGAAATGGGCTTAGGCTCTTGAACAAAGCCCAGACCTTCCAGGTCTTCCAGCACTGCTCATTTCTAGTTACACAGCTGGGAAATGTGGGTACCTTTTTGTGTTTCACACAGAAAGCAAGTACACTTCACCTCTGCCAAGTAACTAAAACTGAGAAACTTCCATGTAAGGCAGAACTCCTCCAAATAAAAAGGAAGAAAACACACTAAATCCTGACCACAATTTTCTCTGTCTTGAGGAAATTATGGTTGAAGTTCCAAAATTTAAAACGAGTTGATAGTTAAGTACTTGTTTAAGCCTTCAGCACTTATTACACAATCCAGATCCCTGTGGAACAAGGCTGAACCACGCCACCTCAAACCTCCTTGTTCCTGTAGCAAAAACTTGGGGGGGAAAAGCAGCTTCAGTGCCATGATCCACCTCAGCCTGTCCAGGGGTCACTGGCTGGCTCATGGACAGAGCCACATGGGTGCCAGAGCAGGCAGGGATGGGAGGGCTGCAGCACGGAGTGACAGCCACCAGCCCCACACAGCTGCTGTCCCTGGAGCTGTTTGGCTGCCCTGGGTGCTTGGTTTGGCCAGACAGAGTTACCACAGTGGGACACTCCAGGAAAACGGCCCTTAATCACTAACAGGGAACTGGGCTCTAAAAGTAGCAGAGCTGCACAACTCTCAGATACCATCTACCACAGGACACCACAAGGTCCCCTAAGGTAAAACAGATCTTAGCCTTCTCTTCCAAACACATCAAACCAAAAATAGTTCATAGCTTTATTTTATTATTATTTATTTTGAGAGAGATTCTTTTTTCAGTGATACAAACTGCTTGCAGCTTTTTCCCAGGGAAGCAAACTATTTTAAAACACTCTCTCTACCATGGGTTACTGTGTGTTTTAGCAAAGACCTATTTTCAGTACTGGAAGCCACTAATTATTTTCTTTTTAGGTTTCAGAACAAAGAGGTGAGGGCATTGTTGAAGCTTTTTAGGATCTTTGGCAGATAGAAATATATTTCCTGGTTGGTTTGTGTTGGTTTTTTTTTTGGTTCTTTTTTTTTTTGGTGTGTAAGTGCTACATATTTCTGCTTCTGCTAAAATCAGACAGGAGGAGGAAAAGTCACAGCAAACAACAAAACCAAATAAACCAGCAGGCAAAGCACCAAAGCATTCAAAGTATCCAGGGCATGTTTGGTGGAGCCCATTTGTTCCTCTATACATATTTGGACCCCTCTTCACTGTTGTAGGCACACAGTTTGTGGTAACTGGGAGTGGGGCTGTGGTGGAGCCTCCTCCCTAATGGGCTACAGCTGTGTGGGACAGGTGCTGATATTGAAGGCAATGAGCCAAGCACTGACCAAGCACAAGAAGGCACACAGGAGAAATGCATATAAGATTAAATATATAAGGGGCTGCTTTTAAGGGTATAGAAGAAGCTTTCAGCCCTCTGAAGGGGCAGATGCTTGCAGCCTTTCTGTATGCTGCTTGTGGCTCCACTGTCCCTCTGCTATAAGTGGTGGTTGTCTGCCACACTTCACGTGGAGGCACAGAGGGCAGAGAGGCTGAGCACAGGATGTCTTTGGAGAGATGAGATTCTGTGTTTGAGTCCAGGACTATGAGCAAAGCAGTGATGGTCTGAAGGGGGTCTGTAACAGCAGTGAACAGGAGAAAGGAATGGAAGGGAAAAGCTCTCTGAATTTTGCCCTACATTCCCACACCACTAAGCTGAAGGGAAAACACAATGCTTGTATCAATAGCTGGAGACAGGCCCTGCTACAGCCAAAACAGCAGAGATTAGGAAAATACAGAAAGGACAAGAACCAGGGTGGCTGATCTAATCTCTTTTGATATCCCTGTGAATGTTTCTTTTTGAAGGGAAGGAGAGCCTACAAACTGTAAGGAGGAGCTGCAAACCACAAAAAGTCCAAGCAGGTCATAAACCAGCCCCAGACTCCTCTGAGCTGGCTGGATCTGAGTACATGATTGTCCTGGAGGAATAACATGTTTATAATTTAGCTTCAGAATTAAAATAACCAGTTGGGCAGAGGAAAAATAAGACATGAGCTGACAATTAAAGCCATCAGGACTCTGTTACACTGCATGAGTGTTGGTTTGGTTATTTAAATACAGGCAACAAATATTGAAATATTGAAAATATTGATTTTAAGAATGGTGAGGAAACCTGGTGATGGTGGGTACGGGTTTGAAGCTTTTTTATGGCATTCAGTTGTCTGCCTCCTCTCAGTTTAGTCTTCTTTAACTGCATTTATTACTTCATGGAATCCATTTGTAATTCCACATTGTTTTAAAGTTAATAGATGGAAAAGAACTAGGAAGGAGGTTATTATGTGAGCGTGGGCTGCTTTTTGGTGTGGGATTTTTTCTTTTTTTAAATGAAAGTGAAATGGGGCCGGAGTGTGGGAAATTTCTTCCTCAGCAGTCACTTAACAAATTGGCCATTTTTCATCTACTCTGAGTCGGGGAAAGACTGTCAAAGAATTTTAAAAAGAAAACACTGCAAATTCTTATTAATTGAAGAAAGATTTTTGGCATTCATTTTTCCAACCAATGAAAGCAAAATTCATGCATCATAATTTGGGATATTGTTCCCTAAAAAGGCTATAACAAGTAAAACCAAGCAGACAGCAGATAGAGCAGGAAAACACTAAGGTATGGAAAAAACCAAAGCCTGGATACTGTGACTCTGTCAATAGTCAAAATTTTCAACACATTCATTTTTAATTTGTGTTTCATTAAGGAACATAAGATTTACTATCATGATTTAACCATTACTCAACTAAGCCAAGGGGGACCTTAAGCATTTCTTACAGAACAACACACAGACATACTCTTGGATCTTCCTCCCTGCATTCAGACTATTTTTTGTATTACAGCATACATTTGTTCTATAAATGCAGAGTTTACTGAAATATCACTGCGGTGTTACCAGCATTGTGGCATCCAAGAGCACAGTAGTGATGAGGGATTCAGGCTCCCTGCTTGGCAGGGGAGAAAAGCAGGAGAAAATCTGCAATAACTGAGCTGGGCACCTCTAAGCTCAGGTTACTGCAAACATCCCAGGCTGTCAGTGTGAAAACAGCTCCAGTGCAAGACAGACCACTCCTGACGGAATGTGGGGGTTAACAACAGCTGAGAAATTCCATTTGTACGTACAACCCACAACTCTTGCATAATTACACTGATAAAAATGGATGGTCTGGATTGTTCAGCCACAAAACCCAGCCAGTCAACCTTTCAAAGAAATTTCTGTTTTCCATATAAGCGTTGGTGAGGAAAAAGAAAAGGCAAAAAAAAGCTTACTCTGTCTGTCTACTGCTTGTTAACAACAGAACTAAGGACAATATTTGGGTACAACATAAAGAGATGTCACCTACATTTTCTGTCCTGCTAGATATAGCCTGGCTATGGATGTTTGTACAGAGGCATGGAGAGCTCATTGTCCCCCAGACTACTTCAGGAGAAATGCTTCCCTGGACTGTACACCTCTGCCATTCTTTGCTCATCCACATGTTGATCAAATCCATATACTTGGCAACGCTGGAGCACTCACAGTTTGGTAACACAACATTTAGCACAGTCAGCACCAGAGAGAGGCAGGTACCTCAATCCACAGTTCTGAGCACAGCAATAAGCATTCCTGACCCCTGCAGTGAACTCCTTTCTCTCTGAACTCTTGGCCTTCATACACTGGGCAGTACTGAACTCATCTGGTTTTTTTTTTGTTTTTAATAGATACTGCCATAGTAGTATCAGATATTCCTTCAGTACAAAGAGGTTCATCCGAAGAGAATATACACAGAGATGCCCTGGATGTCACAGAAGACTTCAGTCAAACTCTTTGGTCAGTAGATCCCTCTCTTTCCAGGTCAGACACACAAACCATTTCAAGGTGTGCTTTCATGGCTTGCCTCTGTGCTTTCATCACATTTGCTCCACTTTTGTTCAGTCAATTGAGCAATATCACATGATGCCCCACTTCTTGTGTTTGGATTCAACTCATAAGGACCCTCGAAAGCATTTCTCAGGTTTGCTTGGCTTGGTCTGTACTTCTGTTTGGCTGATGGCTTCAATTCTTCCAGCCATTTTATGCTGCTCCCTGTCCTGCTCTGAGGCCAGGGGAAGCTCTGAGGGACATTCCAGCCCAGCCAGCTGCCCTGCAGTCAGTCCTTCCAGGGGACTGACCAGGTTTGATGAAATATCCCCCTCCAAAATGAACATAAAGCAGGTTAAGGCAATTCTGGTATCACAGTTCACTAAACTCTTCCTATTTTAAGCAAGACGAACTATTGTAACCCTTCATATTCTAATTTAAGCAACACCTCTATTTTTGCAACCTTTTCACCTATGATTTATATTGTATTTTCTGGAAGTATTACCTTCTTTTCCTCAAAAAATCATTTTCTTTTCAATTGTAATCAAGCTTATTGCCTGCACTGTGATAGCACATGCTTATTGTATGGTTGTATATTACCCACATGGCAACAGTGAGGTCTGGTATTTGACAAACTCGTGCTGATCAATGGAGGCACAGCACAAACAACATTCAGGTAAAAAAAAAAAAAAAAAAAAAACCAAAAAAACAAAACAACAAAGCCAAAACTCAACAAAATAAAACCCAATGGAAGTTGAGTAAAAATATTTCAAAACTGTCTCTAAAGTGTCACATGAGTTCCCTAGCTGTTATCAAGATGGCCATTTGAGAAGAAATCCCAATCTATTTATTTCCTACCTTTATTGTCAGGAAAAAAAAATTCTGCAATAATCCTGTGGAAAGAAAAGTGCATTTGCATATATGCTGGATTCAGCTCCTTACTGGGTGTGTCTTTTCTTGGCTGGTCAAATCCATTTCCTGTGGTAAATGCAAAGTCTTTGCCTCCTTGCACTGAGTTCTGTTAGAAACCACCCAAGAGTAGCTGATATAAATAGTGCACAAGTAAGCACAATGGGCTCAACTTCCTACAAGCAAAACTCTTTACTCTGCTAAGCTGAATTTTTTTAGGTTTTGGCAGAAATATCATTTTAGAGACCCAATAAATGTACATTTGAGTCATAAGGCTTTTCTCAGCTGAAGATTTACCATGGGCCTCCTTTGTATCAGCCACAAAAGTATTTTAAGAGTTTGGAAATTCTAGAAGCTTTCCTCCTGCCTTACTCAGCCACTCAAGCTTGATCCTCATTAAATCCCCTGACATGTAATATATTCCAGTGTACAAGAAGCCCTTCATTGCTTCTCCATACTCAGGAGGTAATAACCCCATTTCAAAGGCTGGAGCAGGAACTCCTGCAGGTGTTTCCTTACCCTCCATGCTGAGCCAGGAGGGCTGGGCTAACACCGTGTGAATGAGTCCATGGAATGCTCCAGAATGGCTTGAGGAAAACGATTTTTAGATTCCACTTAGGAGAGTCTCTGGTTTAGAAGGGAATTTATCCGCAATGCTGTCTCCGCAGTACTGGAGACACTCACCCCATTTCTAACTCCATCACCACCCCCTGTGACCACAGACCCAGCAGCTGACTCTGCTCTCTGACCTGGGTCACACTCAAGAGAGCACCTGAGCCTGCAGCCTCTTACACAGCCTTTGCTCACCCACTGGTGAGATGGAGAGCAGGAATTCAGCAGCACATCATCAGGCTCACTGTATGTAACACATGCAGACCCTGAGATCTCAGGTGAAAGCCATGCCCCTAGGCCAAGGTTTTCCAAGATTCAGGACAGGTGTATATCAGGCTCAGCTCAGTACTGAGAATGTGCACGCTGAAGTAGCGACTTCTCTGATCCCTTAAATACTGCTTTTTCACCTATTTTACAGTGAGGCATCAGTATTTTGATTCAGAAAATGGCCATGTTTGTGAGCACATATATTGCAGTATTAGTAGAATTAACATTTTTCCAGGAAGAGATTCAGATTGTTTAAAAGGGGACTAGATTTTCAGTTAATTATATGCTTATGCAGTAAATAAACATGAATTTGGACCCTTCCTTCAGGCACTTCTCATGGATTCCTGTTCTCTGGTTGTGGTCCTTTCTTACCTGTGTAATTAGGAGGGCAGAGACACACATAGTTGTTGATCCCATCCACACATGTAGAGTTATTCTCACAGTCATTATCTTCACAGTCATCTGGGTTTATTTCACACCTCTCCCCCTCATACCCAAGAAGACAAGAGCAGCTTTGGAGAAAGAAAGAAAAAAAAAAGTTAGCATGGATCTAAAAGGACAGGAGGTTTGACGTATAAAACTGAAATTAAAACATATAAAAGTCAGTTGAAGCCAAATTCACTGCTGCTGTGAGGCACACAGCAATTTAACCCCAAGTGTTTGGTGAAAGATGCAGTCTGATGGTTCCTGGGGTGATGTAATTATTTACATGAGACAGAAATCATCCTCAGGAGCCAACCTCTGCCATGCTCCCTTTGCTTGCTTTATTGATAACTCTGGCCCTTAGCTGAAGTAAGCAACTCCAGGGCAGGAGAGTAAACATTCATCACAATATTCAAATCCTTGGCTTCCCTGTTAATGTTTTAGTGAGAATGTGGACATCTGCCTGCTGAGGACTGCACAATCACAGGACAACTTGGCAGATCTTAGATAACTCAGTCTCTTCAAAGAACAGCAGCTCGAGTTGAGTTTACAGACACGAGCATTTTCTTCTCATTACTACTTTGTCACTTGTCCAAACAAGAAATGTTTGGGAATGATTGCTTTTACAAGTGCTGTAAGATTTCAGTACGTCTGCAGCTCCCTCAACATCCATTTGGAGGAAAGCTGATGATGCCCAGATAATTCAACTAAAACAGAGCTAGTAATGGTTCTGTGAGGATGTGGACACTAGTGAAGAATAATTGCACTAGACATTTTATCTCACAGGAATGTGATGCATGGTCCCTAGAGGGAGAATAGCAAACTAAATGGCTGAAGAATGGCTTGATTTTTTTTTCAGTCTCCATTTCCTCTCTAGATCTAGAAGCTACAGTTACAAACAAAACCTTTCTATTTTAAACTACTGGTAAATGATGAAGAGGTTGAGGGCAGAATTTCCTAAAAGAGAGTCTAAAAACAGGAATTAAGTGCTCCAGTAATATCAGGGGCTTCTGAGAAGCCAGCAATGATATTTGACATGTCAGTTTTGAAGTGCCAGCACTGCTGTTCAGTAGTCACAGAAAGGGCTGTTTGGAGTCCCAGTCCAAACTACACATTCACTCAGCTGCTCATTTCCTTTCTTATGCAGGCTCTGGTGGCAGAAAAGGAACTGAACAAATAAAAAGCACTACTGATTGATGAGGATGAAAACCAGAAAGCACTACAGCAGTCACACTAATTGCCATGCACTCCTTTGGAACCAGGAGGATTTCCAAGGCAGACAAAGCTGCAGGGTGCTGTTTTCAGCTCCCACTGACAAAGTGGACCTGAGGTGGTTCTCCTGCTTTATGCAGGTGTCATGGGCTGAGGATGGGGAAAGCCCTGGAGAAAAAGGAGCTTTTCAGAATCCATGAAGAAAGCTGCAGGATTTTCCTTCCTTTCCTCCTGTGTGCTGCAGCTTGAGCAGATTGCAGAGACTCCCAAGGGAGAGATGCCACAAAGCTCTGCATCCACCCTCAGTAGTCCCATGCTGGATCATGAGGGTTAGGTTAGAGTCCTTATCATGTGCAATCTCAGAAAGGAGTAATAGAGAGGAGAAAAAATGGGAAGGGAGTGTATCTTGAGCCACCACAACAGTAAGATCTTCCAGATGGGTATAGAAGAGGGACACTGGTCACGTTCAGAGTCACCTTCATTCTGCAGGGACCCTCCACAGGTCATGAGGGTTAGAAAACCTTCACCATGAATAACCAAACCCAAACTGCTCCAATAAATCCAATTTAGGACACAATAAATCAATAAGGAATATTTTCTTTTCCTGTCTCAAGCTCATTATTGCTAATAAAACATGTCCTCTTGCTGACCCAGAGCCAGAGGATCTCAGGAGGCAGAGAGGGAAGAAGAGCTGGCACACCATCTTTTGTGGCAATGCAAGTGTCAGGGAGGGGGTTAAATACATCTAATTAAATACAGTGATACATTCATGATGTCTTGATTTTTGATTACAAAACCCCATTTTCAGGGGTTTATAACTCGGTCATAAAAATATGCTCCGGGCTGCAACTTGGAAAACAAGGTCTCAGTTTGGGAACAGAAATTTTTCTCTCCATTTAAAGAAAAGCAACAAGAGTGGCTTTGTGCTGGTCATTTTTTTATGTGAACATAACACCATTTTCTTTCCACAAAAGGATTGGGACAGCTTGGATGTATGCAATTAAAAATGACATTATTAAACACTATCACAGTAATGGTTCACAGTGGAGTTACCATTAGTAACAATTCATTTGGGATTGTTAACATAAATTGCTCAGTATTAGGACACATTCCATACGCAGGGAAATGTCAGAATAATTGATGACATTTGGCTACTGGTCCTTATGTAGAATAGGGAGTCTTTACATTATTGCTTACGTATGATTCTTTATTTTGATTTGCATTCAATTGTACCAGATATGAGGCCTGAAATTAAAAGATAAAACATACAACTTGGGACCTGGATTGAACCACATGTTTAAAGAATTGCAGTTTGGGACTGTTTGTATGTAATCTCCCAGAAAAAGCTTAGAAGAAAAATGAAGTCTGCTGAGTGACTGGAAGGTCATCAAACTTGGGTTCCAGCTGACCGAGGGAGAAAATGAATTCCAGAGACAATGATGAAAACTTTTGCAGTGACTCAGTAGTGAAGCAGTGTGAGACAGCATTTCATGTGGATGTTGGAAACAATGGAGCCATGTAGGAAACAACTGTTTCCTAAGCTGCTGTGTTCTAATAAAAGTCCACATTCCCTATTCCTCCTGTTCAGGGATTGGTGTTGTTTTTCCTATAAAGAATTAAATAACATTCCATTATCCTCATGAAGTTTCAAGGGAACACAAATCACAACATTTTGGGGTAAACTTCTGGACCCAAAGCATTTTGTAAGTTTTTCTTAACCTGGCAATTTTTAAAATTTACTGTATTGGATTTTTTAATAAACTCTAATGGAACAATTTAGCATCTGTTTATTAAAATAGATATCCATACAATGTGGCAAGTTTTAAAAAAATTAGCTTTTAAATAAATATAGTAAATTCTTTCAGGAATATTACAATTTCATGGTAAAGATGCCTTTTATGTCTAGATCCCAATGGAGTAGCCTGTAAGTCTGGAAGTGCAATGTTTTTTCCTTGAACTAGGCAGAATTAACACTAGGCAGTTAATCAGTTCCAGGATTTTACATTTATGAGGGCATTTACAGTTTGTGGAAAATGCTAAAAAAAGCAATCTGGGAAACGGAGGGGGTTTTATATGGGGAAAAGTTAAAA
This sequence comes from Dicaeum eximium, assembly GCA_013396995.1. Classification (NCBI taxonomy): domain Eukaryota; kingdom Metazoa; phylum Chordata; class Aves; order Passeriformes; family Dicaeidae; genus Dicaeum; species Dicaeum eximium. The sequence continues at coordinate 56,899 of VWZP01006274.1, forward strand.
CAACCCAGAGCCTTTGTCTCCCAGCACCGCAGGTTAGCGGGGATCAGCTGTTGCCTGTGGGTAAGTGCGGCAGAGCTGACAGCTCTGCTCCTGCCAAAGCCCCCCCTCCAGGAGTGCTGAACCACCAGGACATGCCTCACTGGCCTTCTCTTTTATCAGCCTTAATAAGTGACTTTTTGGACAACCTTTTGTCAAGGCAGACACAGATCAGATTAAAACGAGCAATTCAGAGGGAGGAAGAACTTCATGTTTCCACTCTGAGCCACACCGTGTCACTTATCTATTCTTCAACACAGAGGTCGCCCCTACTTGAAGGAAGACAATATGAAAACTACTCAGGATTGAAAAAGTGCAAGGGTAAAAGAGGACAGAGTAACTCCAGCTGAGCCTTTGCCCTTGGCTGTCCCACCAGGATCTGCTATTCCAGCAAACCTGAGCTCCTCAGGCCCCTGCTGCTGACAGCCCTTGTGGGCACCAGGCACAGCAGGGGCTCTGGGCTGGAATCTCAGTCAAAACTAAGAGTTTCCTGTCTTTGGGGGGAACATCACCACCTTAGCATTATTTCAAATGGTAATTTTCTTGTCTAAGGCCACAGAAACTTGAGAGTTAAACAGCTTGGCATTTCATAGGGAGAGAACTTTGGCTTAAGTTTCCTTTTTATAAGAGTAAAGATTTGACAAGTTTGGCAGCAGGGCTTGTGTATGAATATATTTCCCTAGGGAAGAGAATATACAGAAGATATAATTTCTTTTACAGGCCACACAACAAAAAAATCCAAGGAGGCCTCTCATGAAAATGTTTCTGACATCCACTTCCTCACAGCACATAATGTAGGGCAGCGTTTTCCCATCCTGGTGAACACAATTTATATACTCATAACTCTGACTGCTGCCATCCACTGGAGAGATTTCCCACCAAAAAACCTTAACCCAACTGACCAAATTCCATCTCAAAATGTTTCTGTATCTTCCTGACTGTTCCATCTCCACACCACATTTCCCTGAGCCATGTTAAAGCTCACAGCCCTGCAGAGCCACAGAGGTTATGGACAGGCTGAATTAAAAACAAAAACGAAGCAATGCATATGCTGAACATTCAATTTTATGCAGCAGGATTTTGATGAGATATGGTTTTATGTGTCTTTTATTAGACCAACTGAAACTATATAAATAGAGACAAAAGCATAATCGTTCCCTAAAAAGCCTCAAATGTTGTTCAGCAACAAAACCACCCTGCAGTTTTATAAAGGATCTCAAAAACAATGTTCATTTGGAACTGAAGCAAAGCCTCTGAAGTTGTAAAATTCATTCAATTCATGAGAGAAATTCAAAAGTAACTCCCAATTCAGGTCATTCAAAACTCTTTATCTACTACCACAGTACAAAACACAAATGCTAAAGAAAAACCCAATCCAAAATAAATGCTGAAGGCTTTCATTCTAGTATTATGGATATTATAAAATGTTTTAGTACTGCATTTTTAGTATCAGCTATATTTTTGAAAAATGGGTACTGAGTGACAAACTCCAGATATTCTAATATGGTGTTGTTTTACATTGGCACAAGCTGGAAAAAGCTATGTACATGAGTGACCAGAAAGGAAAGTGAAGATCACCAGACCATTAATTCTCTCAAGCAGAAACTGAACCTGAACTTCTACTCCAAAAATTGCTGGGCCTGCTAAAATCTGAATCAAGGGGAGGTAGATCACATCACAGAAGTGGTTTCACCAGAATCTACAGAGTCTGTCAAGCAGCACAGCCACTTGGATGTGCTGTGACCTGCTGATCCTCCTCCTCTTCTCCCACAGCCACGACCCTGCAGACACATCCTGACCCAGGAGACTCCTCTGCTCTGCTCAGGGGCTGCCACAGATGCTCCAGCTGAGCCCTGAGCTGACCCTCATGGAGATGGGGCCATGCCTGCTTCTGTTCTCCACATTGGAAAATCTCCAGCTGCTGTTCATTACAGAGCCTGACAGTGTCTCCTCATCCCCAAAAAATTGCTTTTCCACTGTAATATCACCAGTGTCCTGTGCCATGTGATGTGCTGCATCTCCTTCTGGAAGCAGGGAATTCTTGAGGGTGGGTAGGCAAAGAGAGAAGCATTAGGGGCATTTTTTCTGTTTACTGCTTCTTCTTTTGAAAGAAACAGCACAAACATGGAGGAGCAAATCGATGAAAATTCTAGCAGCTCCTTTTTAAAAAGAAACTTTATATCAACTTGAATGACAACGAGTGACCAAAGCCTCAAACTTGTATTTTCTTAGCTGTGAAGTAGTGCCTGCAGCAGTGCAGATCTCCCAGCTATCTCATTAAAATTTCTGGACTTCTCTCAGAGTATCCTCACCTACATCTTTGTTATGTGGGCAAACTGAAATCCACAATGTCCTTCAGAGGTTCCATTCTCTTGCAGGCACAATGTTAAGATGTGGCAATCTCCCCGTGCTTTCTAATTGTTTCTTTAAAGCCTGTTTGTCTGCAAGATTCTTCAGTGTGAAAACATTTTGGATCTGGCTGTCAAGCAACAGATGCTCACTTTACAAATACAAAAACAGCTTACATGTGGGACTGAAATGTCCCAAGGAAAATTAGGATACAGATAACACAATGCAGATCATAGAGACCACTCAAAAGCTCTTAAATGTATATTCCAATATGAGGAAATGAGGAGGCCTGTTTCACAGGAAATGATATGTCACACCAATGAAACCAAAGCAATTGTTTAGTATGGCAAATAGAAATGCCATATGCAGCAGTTTCTATAAAGTACCCATTACAGTTCATTAAAGCAAAGCAGAAACATATTAAATTTTATCATCTCATTTTAAAGGAACTTTGTGCTACTACCTGAATCCATCTTTATTTGCCTCTGTGAGGTGGCAGGTCCCTCCATTCTGACATGGATTCTGAATGCAGGAATTAATGGGCACACTGCAGTCTCGACCCTATTTGGGAAAATTCAAAAGAAACAATGTTAGTAAGACTCATGTCATCTGAATCAGTGTCTCTTGTTCCTTCACTTTACTTGTGGCACCACTTACAAGAGGTCTGTGGTCTTCAGAGCCATGACCTCACCTAATATTCTTTATTGATGATCAGATTTATTCAGGACTTCAGTGAGAATTTGGCAGGGCAACTGCTTTATGCAATGGGACTGGTGGGTATCTCAGTATCACTTCAGGTTCAAGACTGTAATGAACTCTTTCACTGGAGTGTTTTAAGGAAACAGCTGGTTTCACCATCACTCTAACACACTTTAATGTTAGTTACAATGAAAAGAACGACTCAGGACCAAAGGTAAGCAGAAGGCCACACACAGTGAGCACAAGCCCACGTGGAGTCAGCACTCACCAACTGCATTTACCAGGCACCCAGTTAAACCCTGCAGCAGCACATGCTGCTCGTTACCAGAGTCAGAACCCACGGGGGAGAGGCCCTTTGTGTGCTGGGAGCTGAGTTTCAATTTCTGCACGGAACACACCAAGATTTCATCACTGACTCAGTTCCATTCTTTAAGATTGCCCTAGAACATACCTCAGTTTCAACTGAACATCACCAGCTTGAGCAACCTCCAGTGCTACTGACATTTTACTGGCCCTTCAAGGCATAAACATATTTTTCTGCTCATTATATTCTGCTGATAAGAACAAGCTATTTGTAAAACTGGAAAATACATTGAAGACCTTAGATTTGTTTTTCAGTTACTGACACATTAGGGTGAAGTAAAACCACCCAAAAGCCTTAATACTCAAAGGATCTGAGCAATCACAAGAAGTTTAAGAGATCACTCTTCTTTTCCTGCTGAAGATCCTGTTAGTAGTGGACCTTTTCCAGCTCATCTACTGGAAAGCTCATAGATTACTGCAGTCGAGAAGAGAAAAATATCTTGGGAGATACAATAATTCAGTCCAGGTAGTTGGTTTTTTTTTGTCTTAACTTGTCTCTGAAGCGCTTATCTTGAAATTGGTGCAGCCTCAATTAAGCCTAAGCAAGGCATGAAAAAACCCAAATCAGCTTATGAGTGTGAACTTTAGTAAAGGGTTCAATTGATCTGGTCTGTCCATGCCATTCCTCACATGTCATACAGTTCAGTCCTCCAAATACCACTGAAATCTTCAGGACTCTGCAGCAGGTAGAACATGCTGCCATGGTGTGAAGAACAGAGAGGTCACTGAGAAGAAGTGAGGCACACTGATTATTACAGAGTCACTAGGCTGGAAAGGACCCACAGGATCGAACCCAACCTCTGAGTGATCCCCACTGTGACAACCAGACCAGAGCACTGAGTGCCACACCTAGCTGTTTCCTGAGCACCTCCAGAGATCGTGGCTCCATCACTCCCTAGGCAGCTCATTCCAATGCCTAATAACCATTTCATTGAAGAAATTTTTCCTGATAATCCAACCTGAACCTTCCCTGGCACAGCCTGAGGCCATTTCCTCTTGTCCTATGGCCAGCCTGCCTGGGAGCAGAGCCTGAACCCCACATGGCTGCACCCTCCTGTCACGTAAGTTTGTAGAGGGAGAAGGTCCCCTCTGAGCCTCCTTTTCTCCAGGCTGGGCCTCCCAGTCGCTCCTTGTGACTGTCCAGACCCTTCCTGAGCTCCGTTCCCTTCCCTGGACATGCTCCAGCCCCTCAATGTCTTGCAGTGATGGTGGCTAGAACAGGACACAGCACTCGAGGTGTGGCCTCACCAGTGCCAAACACAGGGGGACAATTACTGCCCTGGTCCTGCTGGCCACCCTATTCCTGATACAAGCCACATGCCACTGGCCTTCTTGCCCGCCTGGGCACATGGGGTCATGTTCAGTCTCTGGAGACAAGCACCTCCTGGTCCTTTCCTGCCTGGCAGTTTTCCAGCCCCCCTGCCCTCAGCCTGCAGGGGTTGAGACCCAAGGGCAGGACCCAGCACTTGACCTTATTGAGCCTCATGCTGTTGGCCTCCAGCAATATGTATATATATATACATATCTTATACGTTTTATATTATAATTTCATCCAACACCACAAAGGAGCTTTGTTCACAAAGCTGTATTTCTTGAGGTTCTGTCTCCAGCATTCCCCAGAGTGAGGAGACGCGACTTTGCATTTTAAAATTTCTGCAAATACAACGAAAGAGGGACAGAATTCTCCATGGCTGTACCAGAAGAGAAACACTTGCAAAGGACAAGAGAAAGCCGTGGCCACGCCGTGCCTGTCTGTGAGTCCATCCCGCAGCGCAGCAGTGCCGGCAGCATGCACGGCCCTCGCCCAAGGCCTGGCACAGGGCTTCTGCTCCATCCGTGCTGCGTGTGCCAAGCAGCCTGTCCTTCTCCATTTGAAACCCCGAGTCCCCAAATGTCTCAGGCAAGAATTGGGACGGCGCCGAGGGAAGCTCACGCAGGTTTTATTTTGGCACCATGTGGCCCGCAGCACTTGGCGGATGCATACCGTGGAACAGCGACGTTCCCACCCTGCTCCAACACCGCCCAGCTCCTGTCCATCTGTGCCCTGAATCCAGGGTGGTTACCACCCTCTTGGAGTGAAGCTGGAAGGTGTTGGTTTTTCATACTTTTCCTGTGTCCCTGGAGAATTGATTATTATATAGATAATGAAAACTTCTCTAACATCAGCTACTTCTGTTTCATACAAACTCTTCACCCCTGTGTCATTAAAAGATTAAACCCTTGGCAGCCAAGCAGAGCAAGCAGCAAAGCATCTGTTCTTCTGAAGGTTTTTGTCACAGTTGTACACCATGTAAAACAGTCCCATCACTTCTACTATAATTACTCAGATTAATTTGAACGTTCTTGTAAAAATTTAATAAAGATAAACGTTAAAATCAGAGCAAGGCCCTTTCAGTCTCTTGCACTGGCACATGAAGTTTTGCATGACAAATTCTGCTCTCATTTCTGTACTGAACATGGCTGAATTATTGGCTTCTTGGGCCTCAGGCAGCATGGAAACCCATTAGAATGTGTTGCTGAACCAGACAATTGCACCACTAAGCTGCTACGTGGCTTTAAGAAAATTAGAGTTTCTCTGACTCAGTTTACTCATTGTAATAAATGGGCAAACAACACTTAATCCCTCTCTGAGGATTATCTTCCCAGAGCTGACTTTATCAATAGCACATTGCAAGCCCACAAAACAAGTACAACTTCTCTAACAAGGAAGACTTTGAAAAACAAGGAATTCTGAGAGGAGAGAAGCTGCAGAAAATAGTGTACTAAATAAATCTACAGCAAAGCAAGGCCATTTTATTTCTGTATGAGACTGTCACTACCCAGAAGAGCCTAAAGACATTCTAGAAACATCTTTCAAATGAATAACGCAATTCTCCAGTCTCAATTTACAGTAAGACTCCTTACTGGAAAAATGGAATTGCTGTCAAGCATCACTAAAATTAATTTATCTGTGAGTTGGGGAACACTCCTTGAGTTATATTGCCTGGAAATAACTATTGTTACAAAGGAGAATATTGTCTATTTGCTTCAAGACTAAAGAGCCTTTTAATGAGGTCTGAAGCAGAAATAGAGGTGCAGACTTGTTTCAAGGACAGGCAAGAAGATAGGATTGTCTCAGCAATTCACAGAGAGAGGATGAAGATCCCTCTGTGTGCAATATTTTACTTCTAGAGCTTTTTTAGGATACAATAAATTTTTGTCTAGTCTGATAGGAAGGCATCAGATCCAAAACACTTTTATATATTTTCTTTCATTTTCTGTAGGAGTGGAAAGGTTTAGGCATTGAAACAGGAAATTTCTGCAACTTATTAGAAGATGTATATGTTCAGAGTCCAGCTGTCCTTTTAAAGCTGAAGTACTTCAGCTGGTCCAGACTTTATCTGGACTGCTCCAGCTTCATGTTGCAGTGAATGAGAACAGAACTATTCACCATACATAGAAAGAGTCAGGTTTTTGTTTGAAATTACCCATACTGGGCATTACTGTATCTACAAGCTGTTCCTCAGCACTGCTGTGCCAAATTCCAGCTTTTACAAGGATCCAATACTGGGAACATTATATCACGATCAATAAAACACCCAATAACAAGTAGCAAAAGCTAATAAGAACCCTCAGCAGGAAGAACAAGGGATAATACAGTAAAAAAAGCACTCATTTGCCTTGACACTGTTTCAACCACTGCAATAACTTTTTTCAATTAATTTTCAAGAATCAGTATTGTCTGTGTAGACTGAGAGTTTCATTCACACCCTTGTGCAGAGGTTTGAACTCTGTTCCTCCCAACGTGATCCTTGTCCCGTTTCTAACAGCAGTGGGCACAGATCAGGGGTGGCACCACAGAGCTCAGCACAGGCAGAAGGTGGAAACCTCCTGGTGTATAAAACCATCACTGCTGACTGCAGGAAAAACAGGACCCAGGCAGCGAGGGAGACACCTGCAGACAGGCAGGAATCTATCCAACCTCACTGCTTTGTGAATAGGGAGACCTCTTTCCAGCTAATTACAGCCCTGTTCAATGACTACAGTGTTTCACAGCATGCTGGAAAAATGAGCTCTACAACAGAAATACCAAAGTTTATTCGACTTGTTAACAACATACAATGTGTTCATAATAAATTTTAGTTAGATGGTATATGTGGAGAACAGATGGTAGCATTCATGTGTTTAGTAAAAATATTAAATGAAGATAAATATAGTTGATAGAGACTTTAAATTAAGAACCAGGAAATTTTCATAAACAACTTAATTATCAAGGTCTAAATACAGCTAAAGCTTTTAGGGAAAACAGACAAAATTACATCTACAAAGACACTGTATTGCACACTCTGTCCTTTACATTCCTAATTGTGGGAGTAGTGCATCCACATCCAACTCTCAGTCTCACAAACATTAAAACACTTGTCTTATGGGTTTCCTGGTCAGAAGTTAATAAGAAAGCATTACATTAAGGGAAAAGGCTTAGTAAATCTTCCACTTCATGATAGGCTGGAAGGAAAATTCACAGAAAGACAACTGAGAAGAACACTGTGTTCAGAGAGTATATCCACAAATGTTATTCCAACCTACAAGTATCTGCCAGCTTTAACATTTCAACCTCCTAATCCTGGGATATGGAGAATAATTGGACACTTGTAGCCACTTTGTTGAGCTGTGCTCTGGTCCCAGAGAGGATTTTATCAGTTTTCTGTTTTTTTCTGATCTAGGTTGATGGACATACTTGAATGTTGCTACACCTGAATGTACCAGTGGGACCTGCAAGGTCCAACAGCAGAGGGAAGGGCTGAATGTAGTGTGTAACAGTGATTTCTTGATGCTTCATATATTAAAAAAAAAAAGAGATGAGATGGACAAGAGGGAAGGAGAGGGAGAAAAATCCAGAAGCAGTAGAAGATACAGACACAGCACGGAAAGAGAATTCAGTTTGAACTTTTGAATGCAGCTTTTTTCTTTGAGTTTTACTTCTTTCATGCTTAGTAAAGTGAGAATTTTGATCAAAGGTTTTCCTGAAGCTGTGCCATGCTGCTATCCAATAAGGTATAAACTGATGCTAATTTTGACCTAATAGCATTTTTTACCAGTGACTTCTTTCACCACCTGAAACCTTTATCCCTCTGCCAAAAATAGTCAAAATTGGAGGGTAAATTGAAATTTTCCAGGGCATGAAGGGAATGAGATGTCTCATGAATAAAGTTTTATCACATAAACTTCCTCTAGAAAATTAAGCTGGGAAAAAAGAATGAGGTATTCAGCAGTTTTCCCTGTAATAAACACATTTAGCAGCTATAAATACAAAGAAGAAACAAGAGGGATTTTGCATAATTGACCGAGGAAACACGATACCATAAATTCAGCCTCACAACCAACATGCTAAGTTACAAGTTTGGTAGGAAAAATTCTCTCAAGTTCTAGTCACAGTTGTATATCTTAGAGCTTTTCAAGGCAGAGAAACCCAGTATTTGCTATAATGGGATCATAAAAAGAAGTTTTACAAGAAGTTAAGGAAGCTAGTAAGGTTATCTGGTGCTAACTGCAACATGAGGGACTTGATGGATCCCTGCAAACGCAGCTTTGGGAATGGAATGCTATCAAATAATGTTGTAAACTGTGTGAAGAACGGAACTGACTTCAAAATATAAAATTAACTTAAATTCTTTTAAAGGAAGGGCTGAACAGTACAGCATTGGGAAGGAGTGTTATTTTACCAGTGAGGCCATTTGAAACTGATTTCCTGACTGCACTGATATTCAGATACACACAGACAGCTGACACACACAGTAGTGCGAAGCTCTTCAGCAGATCCAGGTGATACTGTTTTCCTTGTTTATGCTCTTTCTGGCCATGGACATAATGGCTAAGCCTCAATCTGGAAAAGATGCCTCTGATGCTCACTGGCAAGGTCAAACAACTAGAAGAGCTGCCAGGGCCTACGTTAGATCCATCTGCTCAGGCATATATACAAGTTATTTGGCAAGGCACGGAAAATATCACAGCAATTTTGGATCAGACTGCTTTCATATTGCCAGGTGGAAGTTGAGAGATTTTGATCATCTGTTGTTCACAAAAATCTTGTGACTCCTCCTTCTGAACACAGACCTTGCTACAGAGACCCACGCCTCAGGGACAAATCCCCACTTACAATGGGGATGAATTAATTCTTTCTCTTCAGTCACTCATCCCAATGGGGTAATAAAAATGTGCCTTCAGAGAACTGCTGTTTAGAAGCCAATTAATTTAACAGGAAAAATCACTTTATTTCATCCACCTCTATTTTGGAATAAAAGTTTTTCATATAAATCTGAATTTACCTAGCACAATCTGAATTATTTTTTTCAGTTCAGCATCTCTCTTTATACAGGTGTACTTACACTGACACATCCATACTACGACAGAGTTGCCTGCTGCTCATAAGCATGAGAAATACTATTTGCTAAATGGCACAGAAGGCAGGTCATGAAAAGAAGAGACCCTGATATTGTTCTTGTGCTGCCCCTCCCACCACTCAGCTGATTTAGCTCCCTCTGCAAACTTTCTCAGTGTTACTATCAGGAGTAAAAATACAGACAATATTTAAAACCCACCATCTTTAGCACCTCCTATGCCAGTCTAGCTTCATCTGGCATCTGATTAAACAATAATTGGCCATGGCAACAGCACTTCTTAGTGACTTCCTTGTCATTGTTAATAAATCACTATTGTCAATTTATAGCAAATTAGGCAAACTCTGCTCTCTTAAGCCTCATTTTATTTCAATCAGAAAGATTTATGACCCTCCAGGGTATAATACACCTTCGATTACCTCTCCAGCTAGTAATCAAGAATATGCCTGTCAAAGTCAAAGTGCAAGGATTCATCATATTATTTTTTAAAAACTCTGGTTCTTCTCCTATGAGTATGGAATTTAATTCTCTGTGGACATTTGAGGTTTATTTTGCAATTCTATTAATTACCATGCAAATCTTGATTGCCCTTCTAAACCTGTCCTTACATAAGCACTTTGGGTTTCAATGGTCTTTTGGGCTTTTCATCAATGACAGGAGATATGTCATTAATCCATCACGAGTCAATTCACACAGCACATGTCTGACATGAGTTCAGAGGTGCCAAACTGGATGGGACAGGTTCTCTGGAGCTTCCAAGGTTACAACTGACTGATCCAGACCATTGTGAGAACGTTTTAGGAGATGCAGAAGAAAATTAGGGACACTGAAAATAGTTAATTTTGCTGAGGGTTGATTCTATACATAAAATACAACCCAATATATTTGATGTAAATCCAACACAGAATATTTCCTATGCAGTCTCTAGTTCAACCAGTATTAATGAATGAGAACAGTGTTTTTAGTACCTTCAAAATACTTAAGTGCCTATTTATTTTAAAGTACATTTTACAGTGACAATAAAACTTTCAGGCTATCCCAAGTCAGTGCCTCTTTTTCAATGTGAACTCTGTAGAGAAAGTTGTAAAGAACAGATATTTGCAGAGATAACAAAAATACTATCAATATGATTTAAGAAATAAAAATAAAATATAATTGTTGTATTTTAAATTAACTATGCCTAATACTTAAGCTACTGAACAGCCTGCCTGGAGAGGAGGCACACATTACAAACAGAAACCTAATGAAGCCTAACATGAGGCAGAGATTATGTGATTAAAAAATCTCTCCAAAAAGCTCACTGGGTTTCTGCAATAAATAGAGCTAAGGATGCTGGAAGAGTCCCAGTCCCTTGGAAGAACCTTCTGCTGGCACATCCCTGTTTGTTAAGGATGCAGGCATTTGGTTTGCAACAGCTTTCTGCTGATAAAAGGTCTCACACTGAAATCCATCCTATTTCAGCAGAAATGTCAGTGTAATCTGTTTTGCTTGTGGAAGATGTGCAAAGCTTCCCCTGCAAGGTTTCCCAGCTCAGAGACACCAGCAATCCTCCTTGAAATCAATCTGATAGTGGGCTGAACTGGCAGGTAACCCAGGCAGGCAGCAGTGAGTTCAGAATCAAACATGCACATGAATTTTTCAGACTACTGAACAAGTGAAACATGCCCACTATGCCAGGCAAGAGCACAATGTTTATTTCAGAGGTTCTCAGCAGTATGAGGAGGGGACCCCAGGGACCTTGGGGGTCAGAGAGCTTTGGGACAACCCTACCTGCAGTATTTGTGCACTTACCCTACACACTAATCTAATCCCAGTCTAATTCCCAGACGACTCTGCCATTAGATAATTTCTATTAACAGGAGTGGCTTTACTCTTCTTTTCATCTAAGCCTACTTATAGCAACTCCATCAATTCCATCATCTCCAAAGGAAAGGAGCAAATAAGGCAATCAACCTCCCAGGACAATCTCTGTCCATGTTCTTGGACAACAAAAGAAACCCAAAAGCCATTTTGTGGAGTTCACTCAGCGCCAAGAAAGCCTCAAGGATAACAGATGACAGAAAATCACAAGGAAATTTACAGTAAGGATTTTCAGCTGTGGCCAACTACATCAACTGGTTCAATCATGCAGAAATGGTGGGATGCAGAAAATTAAGACCTGGTTAAACAGAACTTGATTAAGCAGAGTTATAGGAAACAGCAATCACCTGAAAAGCAGAAAAACCACAGAGGAAGAAAAATTTTATTTAGTGTAACAGGACCAGGCAAACATAAGAACAAGAGCCTGAAATTCAGACTAAATGCCAATAAAAACTTCTCCTTTGGCCTGTGAAAAGAAAGATTGGAAGTCTTGTCACTCATTTAGAACTAGACCAGGAAAGCAGTAGTAAAACCAAAGTGAGGGGGAATAATCCATGCTACAACAGAATGAATGTGACAGTGCCCACCTGTGGGTACAGCTCCCCATCCCCTGAACTGCTCAGCTCCTTCTGATGCAGCACTGCACAAACACAGGCAATGCCTGAAGCTGCTCAACATCTGCCTACTTGTTGGCCTAACAAAAATCAAAATACTTCTGCAGAGCTGGCTTCATTGTTAAGAGCCCTCATTAGGGCCTGCCACACTACATGAGTGGGTTTTTACAGGGCCTGTGGTGGGTGTGTTCCTGCCTTGATGCCTTCAGCCAGCAACTGGGGCAGTAATCCCCCCCTAAGCTTTCATTTTATGCTCTTCTACATGTAAATCTCCATTTTCTTTATATCTACAACAGAAAGGGCAAAAAGCAGGTAACACAAGTCTGACTGCTGCATGGTAAATTTTACAGAATAAGCATGTGGAAGAAAGTATTGTGATTTCTGCAATTTTTTTCTGCCCTAGGAGCTTTATATGAAATTATAACCACTTACTGCTTACGCTGGTGTTTGCTTTAAAAATCCACACATAAATACAGATCTACTAATTTTATGTGGCCACCCATTACCTCTCATCCCTAAAGGCTTTCTCTTTTATTTTACTATGAGTGGAAAATGCTTCTTCAACATTCATTAATAAGCATTTTCAGTATGGTTAAAATGATCAAACAAAAATAAAACACCCCAGATCACATAAACACACACTCCAGGAGAATTTATGAGAATGAAAGTTCAAGGCAGAACCACCTCACACAAACAGCATTTTGCTGCACTGATTTCTTCTACAGGAAATCTTGGCATTGAGCTGACATTCCAGTGCCTGTCCCCCCGACCCTGACACCAGGAGAGAAGAGAGGCCAGGGCAGAGCAACACACGGAGGCAGAGAGAGGAGTTTGCTCTCCTGGCTCGTGTGGATGAGGGCAGGCTGCTTAGAGTCCCTTCCAATTCCTTCTCCCTTTGGAATTCCAGCTTGGGGATTTATTTGTACGTTGAAGGATGCACATGGGGACCCACGTGTGTGTTAACAGAGCCAAAGAAACAAAAGCACAGAACTACATCTGCACACAGGATCAGCCTGACAAACCAGGCATGGACTCTCACACAGCAAAAGCCAAACTCTGCTCTGGGTTACAGCCACTCAACCCCACCCAAGCCAGCATCACTGAGAAATTGCCCTGTTGGAATAGTGTCCCTGAGCTGGAGAGCTGCCCCAGGTAGCTGCAGGTGAGCAAAGAGCACCTCACCCACGCTGAGTTCTGTGCTGAACCCAAGCTGCCCTTACCGCAGGGCTCTCACGGGTTATTTGTGTAACACTGCAGAACATCGCCGTGGCAAAGGGCAAATCCAGCAAACCTGCCCTGCCCCAAGCACAGGCAAGGCCAGTGCAGCCCCACGAGCCAGGGGGACAGCCAGGGCAGCACCTGCGGCACAGGGACAGTGCTGAGAAAAGCTTCTGTCAGCCCTGTGCTCAGCACCACAGCTCCTGCTCAGCTGCACTGACCCCCTCAAGTGCGGACACAGAATTTTTACCAGTGCACAACGTGGGACATGTGGGAATCCCCCCTTTCCCAGAGACACTCTGCTCTGGGACCCTCTACTTCTAAACTTGTTTCCAGGGACAAAAACCAGGTGTGGGGGGTGGGGAGGGGGAAGAGCCAAATTTCTAGCAGAACTTTGGAGCCAGCTTCCTCACTAAATATAATTCTGGCTTCACTAAAATGCCTCCCACCGCAAGAGTCTGGCTACAAAGAACAGTGTCTCTCCAAAGCCCAAGAGCTTTACCCAGGATTTTTCCAATTGTATCTGTCATTCTGGATGATTGGTGAAATTGTTTGAACCCTCAAGACACCACAGGGCTGCAAGAAAAGTCAGGACACTGGCTGAACTCAACAGGAAGGTGAATAGATTTGGATAAAATTTAGAGCAACTTTACCACAGACATGCATCAGCATCTGGTGCCTGGAGTGTGGGATATGAGCTGTGCCAATTTTACCTATCTTCACTTTCCATTTCAGACAGCTTTCAGTGACAGCAGAACCCAGAGGTGACAAACATCTGCATTCCAGCAGCTCTGGCTCCTTTACCTGAGCTTTCAGAGAGGCTGAGGAGATTCCTAGGCAGGCACTGCACTTCCTATTCTGGGTTGGCAATGTTCTTTCATTTCAGGCAAAACAAAAAAGTATTTTAGACTCTTTCCCCAGTTCTACAAATAATTCTATTTGAAAGAAAGCTAATTATTCTTTGTTTGTTGCTACCTCAATTTTAAGAAAAAGGAAGTATAAAAGACAAAACTCAGCCAAAATACTCCAAAAGGGCATTTTCAGAATAAAGCAATGACAAAATACATGGAGTGCTGGTTTCACTCACCTTAGTTTTTGCTACAATTATTCAAGTGAATTTTTTTCCAATGGCTTATTGATTGCAAGTTTGATTAATCTCTTGAATTCCAACATCCATGGACTCAATTTTGCACTATCAGCGGGAATCCTTCCAAGCCACACATTCTACAGAATCAATGAACTGGTAGGTTCCCGTTATCTCTTTCCCAGCCCCAGCTGCACTCACACTCACTGCCTTTTGCAGGTGGCCAGTAGCCTTTCCAGCAGGAGAAAGCTCCATTTCTCTCCTTACACTCAGACTTTACAATCTAAACCACACATATTTAAATAATCATTCAAAGAATGCTATGGAGAGAAAAAAAAAAAAACCAAACAAAAAAACCCAGCCTACTGGAGAATGACACCTATGTCTGTGTTTAATATGAAAACATGAATTTTATAAGATGGAGAGCCAGAACTGGTGGCACCCTGGAGCTCCTGCTTGTGAGCTGCCAGATGCTGGAGGTGCCATATCCCACTCCTTGGGGCTTTCTCCCCAAAGTACAGCCACAACAGCACTGTTTCAGCCATGGCTTATCTTCAACAAGCACATTCATCACCCAATTTATGGAAAGAGCAGCAGCAAAGACCTTTATCAGCGCAGCCTTGCCCATTCCTGAGTGAGCAATCTCTGTTTCTGTCCTCATCAAACACCCCTGGGGCCCTCCCGCCTCACAGCTCAGGTGGTCCAGGACTTATCTCACTTTTGAGTTTACCCAAACCATCAAGGGCAGCACTAGAATTGCTAAAAGCCCCACAAAGTATACATTCAGTAGCAAAAACATCTCTGTGAGCATGAAAAGCAAGAGATGGAACCGCCATCAGTGTGACAGCGAAAACCAGACCACAAGCTTTTGAGAGCGCAGTTAACTGGGAGAATGTCCTGATCCATCAGGCACCACTCTGGCAACTGGTAACTTAGGGGACTTTCTGCTAGCTGCCCTGGTTTTTTCTGAAGGCTGGCATGAGCACAGGAACCCCAGAAAGCTGCTTGTAGTGCCTGTCCCTTCGCAGGGAACATTATGAAGCCGTCAGCTCAAATTTGGAAAAAGGGTGGGTTTTGCACTTTATTGATGCACTCTTCCACACAGAATTTTTTGAAAATCTACATCAAACAAGGAAAAACAAATGCTGAGAGGGCAGATTTAGGGCAATTTATCAAGGTCTGGGAAATAGCTTCCAGATGGATGGAGCTGTTTGGTGCTGGCTGGTGAGAAGGAAGCAAGGTATTGTTATTGAATTAGCATGAATCTCTGGTGGAGAGCTGCGTGGTAGATAGAGTGCTCCTTTCATATGGTTTGCATTTAGACCTGTCATAGTTCATTTTTATTCAAAAACCTGTGGTAAAGACACACAGTTCTTTTTTTTGCTTATTAAATTTCCACCAATTCTCCCTGAACTGTTACCCAGTACTTTTAAACCCTGCTCCAAGTGCCATGTTTGCTCTTTGCCACGTTTGGCTGGCAGCTTGGTGCTTACAAGCTCACAGTGGTTTTGGATTTTGCACACTGATGTCACCTGAGAAAGTGTGTGAGAGAGGAGAAAAGCTGGATGCTCTGTGAGATGTTTAAACTGAGTCACACCAAGCGTTTACCAAACCCCTCCAAGGAAAATGATGCATCCTGGGCTTTAATGCACACTAAAACGTGCTAATAAACTGGAGGATTATTCTGGATTTTTCTTTTTAATAAATCTTCCCTTCATAACATGTCTTCTGGCAGTATAAATGCATCTATACCAGTGACTTTGTGAAAAATGGATACTGCAAAAACCCAAAAGAACAACCAGCAAACAAAAGTCTAAGGGCCTAACAAAGAAGATATGCTCGTAACACATTTTTACTTGGAATAACCTGAATACCTGCTCCATGATACATGTCTTACAGCATAAGGTATACGCAAAGACTTATGTGTTCTCCTGCTAGTTCTGAAATAATTTACTTTTCATGTTCCCACCTGAAGAATTCAACATAATTTACGTTAAAAATCAAATTAAAAAGACCATTTTCTTATTAACCTGAGGAGATGAACAGATTGTTATCAAGTAGTTTCAGGTAAACATATTTTGGACAATATGGTCTTTTAAATCCTAGAGAAGTTTCTGGTTGATATGTCAATGGGTAGAAAGATTTCTAATGACAGGAAATTTCCAATGCCTTTTTCAATTATTTAGGAGAACTGTTATTATTCTTGAGTACTAAGTGTAGGGGCACTGGGGTAAAATAGAAGAAATAAGCTCTATATTTTCTTTTTCCCAGCTCTGGGATGCATCCCAGAAAAACAAAGAAGGGAAATGGTGATATCATCAGAACCAATTAATTCCTAAATCCTACCTGAAATGTAACACACAGACACTTGTGCTTACTTCCCACATGTATGTCTGGCTTTGCCCTCCTTTTTTCCCCTGTAATTCTTATTACTTCGTGTTTTATGAGCATCTGTTTCAACTGACCAGGACTGTAAGAAATATCCAAAGAGGCGAATAAAATCCCAATCTGAAGGATGCAGCCTACTTTGGCCATAGCACCTGAAACCCCCCAGGCTGTGAACAGATCATATGCCTCATTTATTACTTATACTTAATTCTTCAGCTACTGACTCCTGAGCTACATTTCCAGCTCCATCAGCTCTGAGACAGTGCCCTGGTGTCCTTAAGCTCTCACAGTGCAGTGTGAACAAGGGGAGTTATCCATCACTGCTGAAGAAACTGCTTTACTGAATGACCCTTTCCCCATTTCCCAGTGTGTTATCAGGAAGCCCACAATGACTGGAATCCACAGGATTCATATTTGCAGATCCCTCTGTGGACATTAGTGCTCTGAATTCAGAGACAGCTGATTGAGGGGTTGTGTCTGATCAGGGATCACCCTTCCGCTCATCAGTCTGAGGAAGGTGGATGTAGGCTACCATGTGCCAACATTCTGTCACCATGGACCAAACTGGCCCTTAACTCTCATCTGAACTGCCCTCCCTTTGGCTGGGAGCCTATGAAATGGTGATCTTGTTGCTGGCAGAAAACAAGAAACTAAAAGGAGTGTAAAAACAACTTGGCATTTTATATGAAGGTCTACATCACAGAATGCCCATGCCTGGAAGTGACCTTTGGAGATTGTACAGCCCAACCACCCTGCTCAAAACAGGGCCAACCAGAGCAGGTTTCTCAGGATGATCTGTGTAGTCAGAGCACAAAGCAAAGCTATTCCAACTGCACAGGCTGAAATTTGTGGCAGTGAACAGCTGAAAAGTCACACATAACCTGCTTGAGCAAGGAACTTTGGAGCCCAGTGCCTGCAAATTTAACTTCTCATAGCACAACTAAAGAAACACAAGTGATGGTGAACAGTTTCTTGCTTCTCATGTAGTTCATTTAGAGTCCCACCTTGAATCCAAAAGGGCAAGTGCACTGGTAAAGCTCCACGGGGTCACTGCTGCACGTCCCATTGTTCTTACAGGGGCTGGAGAGGCAGGGGTTACACTTGGACACAACACTGAGATCCACCGGCTCTGGAGAGGCAAACACAGAGCGTTAGCAGAGAGCTGCAAAATTCACACCTCCCATGCACACAATTGCACACACAAACATTCTCCCCCAAGCACTGGCACAAATGCACATGCTGCAGGTGCACTGCACCACAACATGGGATTCCCAGGGATCACAGAGGCTTTAAGTACTTAAATCAAGTGCTAGGCAAGTCTGAATGATGCTTATATTCTCCTGAAGATGCAAACATATGCTCTGAAAAAAGCATATTGGGAACCTCCAGGGAGTGGGTTATATATATATATGGCTTTCAGCAATTTTTCCTTTTCTCAGTTCTGGAAATCCTGCAACAGCAACCCCAGGGAACTGTAACCTGACATTTCTATGGCTGATAACAAGAACGAAAGTGCAGATGCAACAACATAAATAAAAACCACATACAAGACAGATTTAGTTAGAGGCTGATGGGAATATTTAGGTGCAAAGTGCTCTACCATCCTTAATTTTAACAGTTTGAAACTTATTTTCTTCCCTTTCTGCCCAGAAGAATGATCAACATTGACCTACCTCAGCAAAGTGCAATAAAGCCAAATATGCAATAAAGCCAAATATGCAAAGATGTAAATGCATGCAAGTAAATACACATGGCTATATTTAAACCATCTAATAAACCTCATATTTGTAGCAGAAATCTTCCAGAGAAGTAGTGAAATTTGTAGGTGAGCAGAAAAACAAACACAGACTAAAACAACACTAATTACATTTGAGGTCCCAAGTCAATCAATATTTTATGGTTGAGATTTTTTTTAGAAAGCTAATTTAGGCAGTTATATTCACAGTTAAAACATGGTGATCTTTTAAATGGCTACATTTCAAATATTAATAGGTATTAACTCATTGGCTTTTATATGTAAAAAAAAAAATAAAACCTAGCACTTTAAAGTGGCTTAAATTATATCAGGCAGTAAAGTCCTTAAAGTAATTTTATTTCATTTTCAAGGAAATACATTATAAAACAATTCAGAATCAGTCCTGTACTAATCAAAAGTGGGCACAGAGCTTCTGTTACTGCATGATAAATGGTAAGAAGGAGTAAATTGTGAAACAGCCTGGAAGTGAAGAAAAGAAGCTTAAATTTGATGTTCAAGAGAAGTTGGAGCTCCAGAGTTCCACAACTAGGGATGAAAAAATCCCTTCCAGGGATTTGCTTTGAATTGTCCTGCTTGAGTTATAAACCTTCACTGTTCACTTTGAACACTTGCAGAGCACCAGCAGGGTAAGAACATGGCAGAAATGGGGACTGAAGGTCTCAGGTGACAGCACCTGGGCTGTGTCCTGCTCCTGTAGTGATGGTGGTGCCAGCAGGGACTGACTGGGAGTGCACAGGCAGTAATGAGGGAAAAATACACAGGAAGAAAAAACTCCAAAAATTAAATAAAGTACTGTTATCCTCTTCTGTTTTTGTGTTTATGCCTAACTACACACCATACATGTTTTTACCTTGGAGTTAGGACAGCAAGAGGAAATCACACCTGAATTCCTGGCACTGACAGGGGCTGGGATGTGACATATCTGAGTTACATTTGTCTTCATGGTAAAATATACAAAGAATAAACAAAGGTGGCTCCTCTGAGAGCTCATGAGACAGGCAGCAGTGTTGCTCTTCTAGATTTAGAGGCCAGTAAGCCAGAATTTGTTCTACTATTTATTTTGTTATACATGTACATTTTCCATTTATTTCTATGGCATAGATCAAAGCTAATCAATGTAGGAACTAATAAGAACAGTGTTAGTTCCTAGCAGTTAAGTAGTTCATTACTTTGCCCTTGTGGATTTGATTTATAAATCCATATAGCAAAATGCCCTCAGCCCAGCACATTCCTTTCCTCTACTGCATAGCTGGGAGGGCAAGTTAATAAAAAGCAGAGCTGAGTTTGCATGACTTGCACATAACACACTTTTATTTCCTTGGCTCTGCTGAGACATAACCTCCTGCTCAGGCACAGGCTAAAAGTGTATTTTTAACAAGAATAAGTGAAACTACTTTTAACATTTTTTGCTAATGTAAAAGTTCCTGGAGGTCACAGAGGACATCTGAGCACGACCTTCACGCAGCAGCTCGAGGTACCCAGCCCAGCATGGGCCAACTCTTGGTGTTTGGACCCAGGGTTTGGGGGGGCCAGGGCTCAGCACGCCCTGAAATGGGAACGGGGTGCAGTGAGACTGCCAAATCGTGCACTGGTTTTCAAAATATTTGTATTTTCATGAGCAAAGGTGAATTCTTCTAGGGCCTGGAGTTACTTGAACTTTACTGCCACTTGTCCATACCAGACCATCAACTGTTTCTGCTTGAGCAAACACCAACACATTTTTACTCTTTTTCTGTTCATATAAAGCAAGCTATGGCAACTTTTGGGATATTAGAAAGAACACAAGCTTTCTAGTGGACCAAGCTAATATTTACATAGGAAGCATACAACTACATCTAATATCCTGGATCACAGATTTACTGATCTCTTGCCTAAGAGTTGCTTATTTAGTTTAGAGAGAAAATGAGCGTAACTCTGGATATATCACAGGTTCAGAATGAAGAACACATCCAGCTTCTCTTTCTGGTTTAATTTTCAGATCCTGTTTAATGTTCAAAATCAATTATTCTCTTTGGTTCACTTCATGGAACAAGTGCATTATTTGGTATTTTTAGTACTGCTTATATTTGTACTTCACATTTGAGAGACTATTATAATGTCTGTGGTTTGATAATTATGGTCAGAGTTCTGATAGTTTTGAGACTGACATTTCAAAGTAATTAAATTATAAGGTTACAGTTATTAAAGATATATTTGAAAGGACATAAAATTCAGCTCAGCCTTGGGAACCTGTGTTTTAAACTCACCCCAACATCATCATTTGTTTGTTCAGCAGTTTAATTCCAGCACCTATAAAACCACCCTGCCAGGCAGTGCTGTAAATGGGCATGGCACTCTGAGAGACATAAAAACAGGCTTTATGCCCTCATTTCCATTTCTAAGAGAGGCTACTGATCCATGTTTTCCACTATAAATATAGCTCCATCTTCAAGTACTTGCTGGTGAACTAAACAAAACTCCGAAACTCTTTTTTTACGAGAACATACAGATACATCTTAATCGCCACCACTCACTAATGAGCTACTTAATCCACAAAAAAGTGGCTCATCTGTCTGGGTGCTCTCTAAAGCAGTACCCTCCTGTCACTGAGCACTCTAAATTGTTCAGAGCTGCACCTCAACCCTCTCCTGAATGAATGCACACTGAATTCAGACATGACATGTTTTCTGTAATCTGCAGTTTCTGAATTGCCACTTATGGGAACAGTTTGCAGATCTGCAGATGAAAATGTACTTTTTGGTAAATATTAGCTTTTTAGAATAATTCTCAGTTTCTTGGTTTTCAAGTCAATGTACATAATAACTACAGTGCTCTATGTTTTTATAACACCTCTTATTTTCTCAATTTTTGGGGGGTAAGTCACAGGCCAAAATAAATTATTTGTTCCAATAAATACTAACAACACCCTATATGCTAATGTGCCATTACATAACCTGGTGTGAGGAACACTCACTGCTCTGAGGCTCCCTACTTTTCTTGCCAGTGGAGCAGTTAACTGCACTTTGGGGAAGAACACAAGAAAACACAACTCGGAAGGAACGCGACCTTTCGGAAAACAAAACCCAACCTCAACTCCCCCACAACGCGCAAAACCAAGGGTGTGAGAGTGAAGCCCTGTGGGCAGGCCAGGACAGAGGGTGGGTGCCAAGGCTCCTACCTTTGCACTGGAAGTGGTGGGTGGGTGTGGTGAGCAGCAGCCTGTCCACCATGGCTTCGGGGCCGCGGCAGCGCGCAATCCCGGGCTCCTTGTAGCCCGCCTTCACCCACTCGGAGAGCCAGCGCAGGTGGCAGTCGCAGTGCAGGGGGTTGGTGCCCAGAGCCCTCAGAAACAAAATTAGCACAATGGTGCAAAACAATTAGCACAGGTTATTTGGCAAAGATAACAAACAGCTCCGATCTCACCAAGGCACGCTTTCTCCTACATTTCTACACGGATGCTTTGTTTCCCAATGTGGCAAAGATCTGATGAGTATTCAGAAAGGATTCTAGATTAATCTCCTGCAGTATTCTTGTTTTTCTCCTTTCTTCCCATCATTAGTTAGGCAAGTTGTATAAACACCTAAGAAGAAATCCCTTTTTCAAACAATTGTGCTTGAGCGATGTCACCAGACATGTTGCTTTCATCAAATTAATCACATTGATTCCCTTTAATTCTCTGTCTTTCCTGAGCGTATTCTAACACTGAATTGTGTAATTTAGTTTGGATCTGATGACTCGCATTAATGACTCCTCACCAGAAGAAACACATATGCAGAAGATACCTCAATTTTCCAGAATGCAACCCAGTGTCTGCTAAGTTTATTTATGACTTTGAAAAGACATTTGCTGCTTGACCCATCATTTCAGTTAGGTCAAATAGTTGCAGAAGATGCTTTTATATAGTGAAATCATAATTCTCAGGATTTTTTGGATAGATATTCATGGATATCTATCCAAAAGAAAACCAACCTTTTTACCTTAAATTTAGGTGCTACCTTGCCTAATTTGTACTTCTCTTTCTCTTACAGGAAGTGACCTTTCAGGAAATCAGTCAATTACAAACAAAGTTCACACTTCAGAAAAGTCAGTTTGAAGCCAACTAATTGTTAAAAATGTGAAGAAATGCATCTTGAAAGTCTGTATTTATTTTGCTCAAAGTCAATGCAAGACTTCAGCTGTACAACACCTGAATGGACATGAAAGGAAAATAAACTAAAGAAAGAATAGCATAAGGAGGAGATACTAAAGAAACTAATGATTCAAATTTCTGCATATGCTATAAACTATTTTTAAGATGGGACTGTAAACTCAAGCTTCTTTCAAATAAAAACATATCAGGCAGGATATTAAGATAGAAGCCTCAGTAAATTTGTTGATACATTTCTACTGGAGTGACTAATGAACCCACTGTGCCCTAGACAGATTCATAATGAGAGTTCATGGGTTCAAACCCTGTCTGGGGCTCATTCATCAAAATCAAATGTGTACTGCAGCTCAGCATTAAAAAATACCCATCCACTCCTCCTGTAAATCCACTGCTTACAATGGAAAAAAACTACTGGGTTGACTTTTTGACCCTGGAACTGTGATCAACTGGCTCACTTGTCCAAGGTCAAACAAAATGCAGCAGTGAAAGCTGAGAAATTTTTAGTGTTGAGAAACTGCCATATATAAAATGTGAGTGGGAGGACAACAGAAAGCTTGTTACCATGTTAATTAATATTTATAAATTACATTAGAAATAAAGCTGCTCTATAGTCACTAGAAATTATTACTAATAATATTGTTGACAACTTCAAAAATGTATCCTTCCACACTTCTATTTGTGGTTTGTGCTTTGTTTGGGGAGTTTTGCCTTTTTTTTTTTTTTGGTTTGGGGCTATTTTTTAGATTTAAAAAAAAAATTATTTCTAGGAACTAGAGATAATTCTTGTATTTTCATTCACGACGTCTAACATACTTTCTCAATTTCTTTGCCTATTATAGCAAAATATTTCCAGAAGGTAAAAATATCTTCTGCTGTAAGGAAATACCACCAGCAGCATTTTCAGAAATAATATCTGTTGGTCAGATATTTCTGTTCAGGCACTTATTTTGTTTAGGGGCAACTCTGAATAAAGTAAATTAAAATAACTCTATCCATGATAATGTTGAAAAAAAGAGGAGGGGACAACTTATTTTTATAGGCAGTTAATAAAAATTTGAGTAAAGAGAAGATAATTCCGCAGGATTAGAAATCTGAGCTGTTTATGGGAAACATGTTGGAAATACCTGCTGCACTCAACATCATCTGTTCCCAAGGGTTTGTGGAATCCCTGGAGTGCCACGGGGTCAGTTTGTGTGTGGGCAGTGCTTGGGACACTGCATCAGTGAATGGTGGGGACAGCAAATGCAGGAACTGACCTAACTGGGAAGGTCCCAGTTCCATTCTAGCAGATTTGGGGCTCTTTTAAAGTAATATTATTCATGATCCTACAGTAGTGCTGTAGCATTCTTATCACTGCCCTGGATTAAAAATGTCAGTAGAGTCATGGCTTAAATCATTATGTCATTCAACTAAATAAAGTAATAAATAGTAAACAAAAGCAGTGTACAGCACATACAAACCTACCTCCAAACTCAGTGAGCTAAAGCTACGTAGTTTGTTACGGTATTTCCATTACAGTGAGATGATGTTCATGACATAAAGGAAATTTGGTGAAAATGTTCCTGTAGGCTTTAAACAGCTATGGAGAAAGTGATTGGACCATCTAGATTCCACTTTCGTTCTTCCAATTACAGACCAACTCAAAACTATTGCTAAAGCCTGACTAAAATCAACAGTTTTGTCTATGCTACACAAGTATCCCTCTGCAGTGCTAAAAGCCATTTTGATGTCCCCCTTGTCCTGCCACAGGAGGCTTGGGCTGAGCATCCTCCCCACACCCTGGTACTCAGCTCTCCCCTGCCACAACACCAATCCCACCCTCAGCCACATGGGTACCAAGTCCTTGTAAGATTTTCACACTGACTCCAAGTGCATGCTTTCTCCTTGAAGATCTGGATATCAGGATCTATATATCAGGAGCATTATAAACGCTCAAAATTCATTTATTTTCAATTATGTATGACTTGGTTTGAATAAGCACAGCTTTTTCGGACATGTGAAGAAAAAATTCACTGAGGTTGCTAAAAGTTTCAGGATCCTCTTTAAAAAACTGGAGAGCACAATTGCACTGTAAAATTCAACTGCTCAACTGTGCAAATTACACCCCAGACAGGTCTTATTTATTTTATGGATCCTATTTATTACTGTTCATTTGGGCTTTGTGTATTTTATATTTCTGGCAGCACATACATCTAAACAGAAAGACTGCAGAGATTGTATTGGGCCAAAGGGGATTTTATCACTCCCTGAGGTGAACAGTTTACCCAGGAAAATTGGATCTCCACTTCATTTAATGTAAACCCTGAGGGAAATTCAAACAAATGGGACATGCTGTGTTTATTCCTTGAGTTCTGAAAATACCCCCAGCAGTCAGATTCCCAGTGTGGAAGGTGTCACTGCACTTCAAAAGCAGGTACAGGGCTTCAGCTCTGTCCAACTTTCAATCCCAAACCCACAAAAAGACTTGGCTAAACTGGGAACAGGAAAAACAAATTTGCAAAACCAGTGATACCAAGGTGTAAGCTGGAAACAGAGAAGATCATTTCTCTGCTCAAGTTGCCCAAGTTGCTCTCATAATTTCTGTCCCTGCCAATCTGAGAATTTTTTTTTTTTACTGTCCATAGAGGAACAGAGACAGAAAGCTGCCAGGAATGTATTTGCTATCCAGAAAATACTTAAATACAATCTGAATCTGGTGTTCAGGGAAGTGCTCTGGAGGGTATGCTAAAGGTTTAAAAGAGACAATAAATAGATATAAACCTATGTTAAATGCACACATATCTGCTTGTGTGCACATCAGCATCAGGGTGGAAAACATCTGTATCAGCCTTTGAAACCACTCACTTCACAGAGGGACCAACACATGCTCAGCCCTCTGATTAACTGAGGACAGTAATCAAGGAAACCTGCTGCACAAAATTGCTTTCCCTGCATCAATTATCTAATAGTGTGAAGTATCACACACTATCTCAGCGAAAAAGCTTTTTTTTGGTCATTCAGGTTTGGTTTGGAGCCACTGCAGCTCTTTGTCTGTTCTTTCATCAACTAAACAGCATTTGAAAGACTCCTGGTCCTCTACCAGTATAATTTACTCAAAAAGCTGAAATCCCTAATAATTTTTGCAAACTATGGAATGAAGCATTAGTGCTGTGAAATGACCAATTTCCATGTGATTAAATATATATGTCTGCAGTAGTGATTCATCAACAAGTCCATATACTGACAACATTCCAGTATGCAAAACATATGACATTTATTAAGCAAAGAATTCACATTTGCTTAATATTTGCTCTTTGTGGGAGGTTTTCCTGTCTCACTCTTAAACCATAATATGCTCTGCATTTCACATTGACAATGCTGAAAGAAAACCTTAAACACAAAGTCCACAGCAGAGAAAACTGTCACACTTACTCATTTGGTTTTCCTTAAGAAAATATTTTTATAACCAATAACAACAGGTCCTAGCAATTTTTATTTCCTTTGAACAGATGCATTATGCATATCCAGAGCACATTATGAAAAGTGAGCAAGAAAAACAAAAAAGCTGTACAATCCTACCAATATGTGCTGTTTTACAAATCTGAAACCATCAATCAAAGAGATGAAGCCAGGCAGAAGTACTTACAGATGGGACAGGGACACCAGGTCATTGAAAGAACCCTCAGGAACACTGGAAATATCATTTCCATGGAGTGTCCTAGAAGGGGGAGAAGCAGGAAGGTATCAAACCACAGTATTTTGTCTGCTCCCTGCAACTGAAGGAATAGATGCTTAAAAAGGGTATTTAATTTTGATTCTCTCAGAGTTTCTGTGAGTTTCACAACTCATGAACTTCTATGCTTCATCACTTCTGCCTCTAGGTGTTGGCATTTAAAACAATGATGCAATCAGAATTGTTGGTGAGTGCTGCTGTAAATTAAAAAGGTGACATACCATTTATGCTATTAAAAGTGTATTGATGACAAGCAGACTCTCACATCCAGACCCATGTTCTCTAACAGAATCCCATTAGCCAGAAGCATGGCAAAAACAGAGCAGAGGAAATAAGAATTGTGAAAGTTAAATTAAGTATTGACTTCAGAGAGATCCTAGGAGAGAGAGCAAGGGTCCCTGAGAGTAAATATAGCCACGCATTCCCACTCTTACAGTAAAAAATACCTCTCTGTGCTACCAAGAAAAGCACCTGAAATCAGTTGTTTTAGGACATTATTCACCCTGTGCAAACAAAGTATTATTTTTAGCAGCATTTTCAGGACCTCTGAAAGGAGTGGAAGGGTTCTTCACTGTTCCCAGGACAATTTAAGCACCCTCTTTATCTCTTTTCTGAGAAGTACATTTGTGTGTGGGTTACATAGGGAAGCATAAATGGGAATTACTGTCAGTGCTCCAGACATGGCAGAGGAGGCTGGAAAACAGAATGTTGCTGTGTGTTTTGGAGCAGCTCTCACCCTCAAGTCATTTATTTTCTAACTTACCTCATGATTTGCTGACACAGCAATCACAGGATTTATTTCTGTGAGTGTACATATTGTTGAAGCATTGGGTTTAAAACAATCCAAATCTCAACCCATAGAAACAGACAATAGCCCCAAATGAAAAAAAAAGAGCATCTGTTTTTTGCAACCTTTCTTCCCCAACACCACTTTCAGCTGCACCAGGATGTACAGGATGCCCTTCCAACATCCTGATTCTGAAATTTTCCTTTAAGCCTTCCTTGGTTTTGACTATTAATAATAACTTGGCATATACAAGGGTGTATCTCCAAGAAATTAATCTGAACAGGAAGGATATGAGCTCCCACACAGTAACTCCAGATAAAACACACTCACTGATTCTGTACAGACTGACCAACTGAGTGAGACAAACCCACAGCTATAAAACAAGGAGTATTCTGTTGGTGTGAGGAGGTCTAGTCAACCACTTGTTATCAAAATGGTCAATGAAATGAGCACATTTAAATAAGCAGCTGCTCATAATGAGCTTATTGCTGATCTTTTAAATTGCAAGACAATTTTCTGTAAACAGACATATTAATTTTGGGGTTGTATCAGTCACATTTATCCTGCAAAGGAGTACATTTTCTCTTCTAGGTGTATTGGAAACATCCAAGAGAAGCAGAAGAATGACATAGCCATTTATCTGTAAGAAGTTAAACCTATCAAATAAAAACCTTAGAAGGACTGGTTTTATTACATGTCCCAAACTCTGAAGTGTTTCATGGATGCAGGTGCCTGCATTTTAATAAAAAAATCATGTCAGCAACATCATCACTCTTGCAACTAAAATGAAATGACAAATGCTAAAGCCCCCTTAAAACTCACAATAATAAATAGTGGCAAGAGAATTGGAAAGTGCAACAAAATCTTTCCTCTTGGATCAACATCAGGAACATATTTTTTTACCAAAACTCCTTATAAGCAAATGGTCAAATAAAATCTGTCCCATTAGGACAGTTAAAGAGTTAAAGCACACACACTGATGTGCGTATTCTCCCTCAAATGCACAACTTGTAGGAGTCCTCTTGTCTAAACTCCAGTGAACAGCAGGGGTAGGGATTTAAGGTGATGTGGATCTCCTCTGGAGAACAGAGTAACAGAACACTCGAGAATTCTTGAAATCAAAACTTCCTTCTACATGGAATCTCACTAACTTATTCCTTTGTCTTCAGGGAAGGAAATTAATTCAACATATCCTTTTGGGCTGGGGTTTTCTGGTTGTTTTTCTTTTAGGAGCCCTTCCCATGTCCTGCCTGCCAGCCCATTGTCCACAGCACTGGGTTACTGCAGACACAGGGGGATGTGTTTTTGTGAAGTCAGAAACGCGGCCGAAGGGTTGAGCTCACAGAGCCACATCCCATCAGGGCAAACACCTCCAGGGAACCCCAGGGGTGCCAAACCCTGCAGGAACCTGCACAGCTCAGATGTCAGGGGAAGCCAGAGGGTCACTGCACCATGCTCACAACAGCAGAGCTTTTACAAATTGACTGGATAAATACATGGAATCATTCTCTGATGAAAAAAACCAAACCAAACCAAAATAAAAACACCAGCCAGATGCTTCTGTTAGGTCAATTCAGTGCAGCACCCTATAATGAAAGTGTATTGCAAAAACTTTGTGCCCAAAGATTACTGGTGACAGCTTTATCATCCCACATATTAGTGTTTGTCTGAGCTTTGAACTGCAGGAAATATCCACCAGTTTCCAGTAACACTGGAGTATCTGTTAATAGAATATTCAGTAGGTAATTTTATCCCTTTTTCCCCAAACTATAACATGGACAATTATTTAGTGACCTAAGAAAGTATTTTGATTTTTGGACTTTGCCTCTTAACTATGTCACATATAAAAATATGTGATTACACAATGATTTTTAAAATAATCTGTTCAGGTCATTCAGAGAGTTCTAATACTTATAATTTGTCTCAATCTCAGCTTCCTTAATCTGTTTATATTTAGTTTCTAAGAAGACTAGCTTTGGACAAATTAACTGAAAAACAAATCCACAACTTTTCGCTGTAATAGCTTTGGCTCAAAAACCTACTGCTATCATCTTCTGCTTATTAAAAAAATTCTCCAGACTTTATATCCTGTGCTCCCCAGCACCCTTTGGCTGCTGTGATGGATAAACCATGTGAAGGCTGAGATTAAAGACCTGATTGTGTAAACACTGATAGATATTAAGGATTAAACATAAAGATGTTGACTCTGCAGTTTTCTCACTTGGGCTTGTGCTGAAAAATCTAAAAAAGGGAGTTCAGAATGAAATATCTGTCAAAGACCAAGTGCATCATAAAGCTATGATTATTCTGATTTTCGATATTTACTACAGAGGTAAAAAATACAGAAAACAAAGGAATTTGGAAAACCTTCATGAGAAGGGCCTGCTACCTTCGAAGGCATGCACAGCCAAAGATAATGAGATTCCTATATTGTTTTTATTAAAAAAAAAAGTGGAAGTTGTTTTGCTGATGTTTTCTCTTTTAAGTTCCCCTGAGAGCATGGATAATAAAAAACTGACAATAACAGATTTCATATTGTCTCTTGGAAACAATTTTCTCTTTGGAGAATTGATTTTTAGTAGCAACAGTGATGACACGTGGCAAAAGTTGTAGCTGATACCAGAGTTTTGTGGGCCATAATAAATCAAATCAATCTGGAGGCTTCCAAATGCAGGGAGCAGAGGCAGAGATTCCCATTTAGGCTTCATTTCACTGCTCTGTGCAAGGCAGTGGGGGGTTTCTCCCTTGAAGGAGGAAGATACTTTTTGATTAACAGATCATTTTAAAAAGGCAAAAAACCAACAGTTGTCATTAAAATACTGCCCTCTGTTTCTGCCCATATGTGGCCTGCAAGAACAGAAGCGAAAAGACAAATTTTGGCTATTAGAAAGAGGGAGGCATGGTTTATCTACACTCCAATTCAGGGTAGAGAGCCCCACACGAACTTTAATCAAGCTAGCTTGCATATCAGAAGCAGGCCAGAAGACAGTTCCATATGGAATAATTTATTTGGCCGTGAAACAGCATATATTAATCTGTGGCTGAATTTCAGGACTCATGTAACAGCTCAAATGTGACCATCCTGGTGCGCTAGAAATCAGGATCCCAAGCCAAACTTAAAACAACAAATCCAAATCACGTATCTTTCTTGTTTTTCTAATGAAAAGTGGGAATCCAAGGCTTGTAATTTGGGAGGTTGAAACTGAGATATCTGTTTTACCACTGAAACCACAGTGAAAGGTCTCAGCCAAGCAGCTCTGCCTTACTGCTTCCACAGTCCCAATACTGCCCATGTTGACACTTTGATTCTACATTTATGGAGCCAGTGCACAGCAACCACTGCTCTTTAAATTAACACAAACTTCTGCGTCTGAACGTCACCTCATTTTTTTTTTAAATGGAAAAATATCAGTGTGAAGTTCCAAAGCACTAAGGACAATCTTCAGCTCCTCTGTCCTGAGCTTTGAGTGTTCAGAGCTCTTTCTCCTTCAGGGCACTGAAGAAACTCAACACACACAAGCTATGTAATCCATCCCCTTTGGCTACTGTGCAAGTCATGGTGACCCACTCGTGTTTCTGGGCCATGGGAAGGTGCCTTCTCCACCTTCCTGACAGCTGCACATGGGGCCAGATGTCCACAAAACCAACCCAGGGCTTGTTTCTGATAGTGAGAGGCAGTGAATATGAGGCAGAAGCAGGAGCCAGTCCTGCAGATGCCTGAGGAAAGCTGGGAGGAGGTTCTTGCTGAGAGGAACAGGCCCACAGCCCACATTCTGAGACAATATAAAGATGACTTTCACAAGAGATTGTAAACAAATGGTTTAATCCAGAAAGCTGCTGAAAGCAGCTACAACACTGGAAAGAAAGGAAGAGTGCAGAAAAGGACCTCCCAAGAAATAAACCACACAGGGATATCTCTGAGCAGGCCCCCAGTCAATATGAGGTATATATGAGGTGTAATTTTCTTCACAATTTAAGGACATTTGAGACAGGCATCTCAGCATTACTGGTGCCCAGCCATGGGTCTGATTTATTCACTGATTTAGTGGGGGGGCTTCTAACTCCCCTTCAGATTGCATTCTAGTTTGCCTGCATAAATCTGAATGTGAATCAACAGAAAATATTCTGAAAATGCCCGAGTCTTCCACAGATACTTTTGCTGAAGTATCCAGTGGAAACTCACACTCTACGACCAAGTGTATACAGACTAAGAGAAAAGTCTTTTCCTGTGGAGCACCCAAACATTGTTCAGGCAGCAGAGACAGACTCTATGAAGTTTTCTGGAGATCTGTTTTCATGATAGTTCCTGCACCCGAGCTTTAGGAGAAAAGCCACTCCTCCTGCAAATATCTAATTGTGTCTAGCACTCACCTGCTCTGGACTCTACCAACAAATTGCACCAGAGTACAAATACATTGATGCTAATTATGTGAAAATTCATGATCACCTGCCCATCAAACCCTCCCTGCCACCAGCTGCAGCCTAACAAAGCTGCACTGGAGGAGTTGCACTTACAGCACTCGCAGAGACCGGAGCCCGTTGAAGGCGTGGACGGGGATGCAGCGGAGCCTGTTGTAACTCAGGATGCTGCAGAAAGGGAGAGCAGAGTCACAACTCTGTGTTGCCTTTGGTTATTTCACTGCTAATTCAACCACAGACAAGCATGGAAAGCCACATGCTTAAGCAACAAGAGATACACTAATTGCTCAACAGCTTAGATGGTGTTGGAAAAGCAATTAAAGCTGTTATCAAAACTTTGGGCTACTTACAGCGTTGATAACTGAGTCATGTTGCTGAAGGTGTGATTGGCCAATACACTGATGCTATTGTTACTCAAATCACTGAAGAAACACACAGAGAAAATATCATTTACATGTATGAATTAAGAAAAATGCTTTTTTTAGAAGACTGCATAATATCTGCACATCAAAATGTTTGAAGCAATTGAAAAGTCACATATTATCAACTGGTGTATTTTCTGACCAACTTTGAATGAGCTCTAAAGCAAAAGCCTATCAGACTCCCCTAAAAAACCTCAGACTCAGAAATATTAAGGCATATTTCCAGCATAGAGCATTCAATGAAAAGAACAAATGAATAAATGCTACAAGCACTGCTGAATGTTTACTGTTCCAGCTTGCTTTGCAATTTATTCCAGGCACCCCACTTCCATATCCTCATCATATTGACAACTACTAGGACAAAATTTCATTTGTCATTTTAAAAAGTCTTTTAGGCTCAACCAGAACATTTTGTTTTGTTATTCATCTCCCTTGAAAAGCAAAATTAGAGATGTTTCCAAATAAAAAATGCTCTTAAAACAAAAGATTCCAGTTTTTCCTCCATGTTGAGGTTGCTGAGCCCATTGGACTGGAGCATCTGCACAGCTGATTCCAACAGCATTTGAAAATTCCTGATAAATAGTTCAGGCAGGAAATTTCCCTCCTGTGTATTTCAGGGAGCAATTTACAGAACAAAGTCTAGCTGTGTCTCTATCTGCATGACTGTTCATAGAAGAAACAGCTATGCAAATTGTCATTGCCTTAGCATTATAAACACTGCCTCATCTAGCACAAATTAATGTGTCTCCTCTGCTAATGACCTTTACAGATAAATCTGCCAAGTGAGACTGCAGCAGCCTGCGTGAGAGTTTTGTCCTCTCGGGGTCCTGCAGAGCAAGGGGATTCTCAGGCACCTCACTCTTTATGAACATTTATTGGCAGCAGTGTCCACTGTGAAATGCTTTCCAAATTTAAATTACAGAAGGTTTTGGGGTTTGGTGTTGGTTTTTTTCCCCTCCACTCCAAATACCAATTATTTATGTTCCACCAACAGCATAGTGCAGAAAGAGTCATGCAGTTTTCCTGCCCATGAAACCACGTGTTTCTTACATCAGCGTCAGGTGTCTGAAGGCAGAGAGCCCCTTCGGCACAGCAGGCAGATGGTTTCCTTCCAAGTATCTGAAAGAAGTCAGATTTGACAATTACACAAACACATTAACACGAACTCACATCACTCAATCTGCCCCATGAATGAGGACAATATAAAGTCAGTCACTAATGAAATTATCTTTGATTCATTGCTTTGAAACTCTAACAGCTTTTACTTTATAAATTAATTACCCCACATGCAAAGCATGACAGCAACTTATCGATTTACTTTATTTGTTTTAAAACTTGGAAGTGCATAAAGGATCTCTGGCCTACAGCAAACAGAAATGACCATTTGGTTCTTCTGTGACAGCAGCTGAAGAAGGGGAGAAAAATTGCATGGCTTGTGCCCTGAACTTTGAGTTACCTTTCCCAAGTCCCTCCAGCAGTGCTGACTGCTCCCTGACCCTGTGAGGGAGGCTTTGTTTGTCCTGAGCATGGAAGTTCCTTGTGCAGCCAGAATGGGAAGAGGAGCTGCATTCCCAGATCTCTGTGCTGCAAAAGGTCCCACTTACTCCAGCATCAACACAAACACCCACAAGTTTGATGGCACATCCACCACAGCAATACACCCTCCTCACCTCTCCTTTTCACAGCATGCTGGTACTGGAAAACTTGGTATAAATTAAAGACCAAGCTCTCTTGGAACAGAGGTTCCTCCTTCATGCACTAAATATATTTAACAACATGTCATGTGTTTCCAGTGTGGAAGTTGTGTGAGACACCACTGAACCTATTTCTGTGCAGACATAGGCATGGTAGGGCTAAAACCTTTGGTGATTATCCTGTCCTCATACAGGCAAATGGAGCAAAACCCCCTGAAAAAAAACCACAGTACTTTTAAAAAAATCGCCTCAGAGAAAATGTGGGTACTCCAGTCTGCACAGCTGACTTGGGGCAGCAATGGGATGTGGGCGTTTCCCTGCTTATTACAATAAAAGAGAGACAGAGCTGGAGGTTTTTTTCCTTAACCTTGGCTTTTAGGTACTCCTGGAAGACACCAAAGTAATAAGGCTCCAATGGAAAGTAACTACTGTGGTACCATGGCACTGTCAAGATGTTTCTCCTGACCCCTTCCAGAAGCAACATCTGCCTAGGAAACAAATCCATCCTTCTCAGACAGCACCGTGGAGGAGGAATGCATTCCTCCCTCCATAGGTGGGATGAAAGAGAAAATGGCATTTCCCTTCCTTATGTGATGCTGCAGGGATATTTCCTGAGGTAGACATGGGGCAATGCAATCGATATGGAATGTTTGAAAACATAATCAAGTGTAGCCAGGAAATGCAGCCCACAGACACCAGAACACTTAATGTGCTGCCTCTGCTGCTGAAAACAGAATCTGATAATCATGTTTGGAATTTTTATTCCACACATACCATTTCCTTTTCTTTGGCAACAGGCCACCTTATTCTGCACTTACTATAGCAAACAACAATAATAATAGATTATCCTTGTGCTCTATGTTCCCTTTCTACATTAACTGTAACATCACAGAGATACTTGTGTAAACTAAATGCAAGAAAATTTTCCCACAAACTTTATTTTTTCATAATTCAAAAATTAAAAGCTATAAAAAACAGAATTTCTTACATAACGTATTTTATAGCTGGCATTATTCCTCCCCCCCCTCTTTGTTTCAGCTTAATGACCTCTCAACATTTTTTGCTGCTACAAATTCTTTTCTACTGAACTCCAATTGAACAACTCCCACCAGCCTCACAGTTATCCCTTCTGCCTGTGCACAGCATCCCATCCTGGCAGAGTTACCCTAGAGCACTGGAGCTCATCTACCTCCTTGCCAGGGTTAAGGTGGACAATGTGGGGAATACCAGCTTCTGACTTTTTAACCAAAAGTAATTACTTTCTCAATTTAAAAACCCTAAAACTGAACTAATTAATCTCTCCTCTGCCAACGATCCTGAGCACTGAGTGAGTGGCACAGCCAGCAAAGCAGGGACAGAGTCGCACTAGCCAGAGGACAGGTTAGTTGTGCCACACTTACACCTCCCATGGATATCCACATCCAGCAAGTGGAAACCACTTGCTTAATTTTTGCTAGATCTGTTATAAATTATTGTGAAAATGGAGATCCTTAATAATTTCCCACTATAAATTGTTACGTAGGAGATTCTCAGAATTTAGACATGCATGTCACATTTTTAACAGGGCAATCCATATCTCCTTCCCCCAGTCATGGTCTGCTGTGGATGCAGCAAGATGCTGCTGGCAGTCTGTGCCTTCCCCTTCATCCCAGGAAATCACAAATCTCAAACCCATGCAAGACGGCAGGTTAAGGTTCCAGTCTTTATTCCAAACGTAAAATTCTAAGGATTTCTAAAGGAAATCAAAAGCAGGTCATGTATTATGTATTTGGAAGTTATATATGATTTAGTTTAGGAAAAGAGACTCTTGCAATATGTTGAATTCTTCAGGAATATATTTTCAGGACATTCTCT
Organism: Dicaeum eximium; assembly: GCA_013396995.1. NCBI lineage: Eukaryota > Metazoa > Chordata > Aves > Passeriformes > Dicaeidae > Dicaeum > Dicaeum eximium. The sequence goes on from VWZP01006274.1 coordinate 92,657, forward strand.
TGTTGATCTCAATATGAAACAGTCTGCAATTTAAACAAACTGATGGTGGTGAGCCAAAGTTTCTCCCTCCTCTTTTGCTTTCTGGGGCAATCAAAAGTCAAGGGTGCACATTTTAATTCAGTGCTTTATGACTCAGATTAACACAGACATGCAGACCCCTGGAGTTAAACTCCTACAGAAGATCTGCCTTGAATAGCTCTGGATTTGCACTGCAGCAATTTGATGGTTATATAAATGTGCTAGCAGAAAACTGCAATACTCATACCAGTGATACAGTTTCTGAATAAACACAATTTAACTCTGAAAAAGTACTGATAACACACTTTTCATGCATCCATAAGAACAATTCACCACTGCTAAACCTCTCACCCCATTATCCAAAGCGTGGCAGCTTTTTCTAAGCTGAAGGCATTCATTCTGAAAGCACATTTAAGTGCAGGGAATTTGAAATAACCAAGGCTTTTAGGGCATAAGAGCTTGCCAAGAATCAGGAGGATCTGGGATGCAGGATTTGAGGCAAACAACTGCAGCAGGGGAGGTGTCTCTGTCAGAGCTGGGGGTGAAGGGGCACCCCCTCCCCACCTTGTGGGCTCAGCAGGATGGGTGGGGGCTGCAAGGGGGCTGGAAGCTGGACATAGTGAATAAAAGAATTATTCCTGAGGGCAAATGGGCAGAGACACAAAACTTGGTGTATTAATGCATACATCTATATAAATAAAAAAACACAGATGAAGCTCCAGATGCTCTGCCAAAAAACCCCTCAAAATAGTCATAAAAGAGTCAATGTGGAAGGAAGATTAAATTTTTAATTCTTTCCAGTTTTTAGCCAAAGGAATATGGTCCATGGTGTCTGGTATGCAAAGAAATTCTGGTATGAATGAATAAAAATGCATGTCTCATTTTAATTCTGGGAATCAAGTTCTTAATATACAGAGTCAAGACTGAGTGTCAGTTGCCTTAAAATAGACACTGACTGCTATCCAAAACTATCATTTGCTTCCTAAGGTCTCTAGGCTCTCGTTTAAATACCAGATTGGAGATTTTTGGGTTTTTTATTTACCCTGTGAATGCTGCTGAGAATCCTCAAGTCTCAGTAATGACTTGTAACCAGCAAGAAATTACCAGAGCCAAAAATTGGAAAAAAACAAATCAGAAAATCCCAAAATTCATGTTCACCTCTCAAAGGAAGCCCACCACCTTCCTACCTGGAAAGGTTTCTTCTAGAACATGGCCAGGGGGGCTGGCACTGTGGGACAGGGCCTGCAGCAGCCCCAGGGCTCAGTCAGCATCTTCCACACACACCAACATTGCACATAAAAAATTTAAAACTATGCATACAAGATGACAGCTGCTCTTTTCCCAACTTGTCTATTTTTGTAGTGAAACCACTTGGATTGGAGGTGATATAACCAGCCCAAGGTGCCAGAGCATCGTGTAACAATTTGAATAATTTGGAATCCTTTTTGTACTGAGATGTCTATTCAGCCATAAAGTCAAGCTTGCAGTGGCAATCTGTGCTAAGAGGAGAAACTGGAGAGAGAAATCAGTTCTCAGGTAGTAACTGAAAAGGCACAAAACCTTTCCTTTAAATATTCCACAAATAATGTTACATTACAAAAACCAAGATACCTGGAAATTTTATGTAGCTCTAAAATTAAGTTACACTCCAAAATTTTTAATGTCCATACCCATTATCCTAAAATTTTGAGTCAAATTTCATTTCTTAAAAATGGTGGTCTAGAAAAGAATTGCACTGTGAAAGATGAAACATCCGCAAAACATGGATTTCAAGAGCTTCAATTATAGTTTCTTGAGAGGAAACAAAAATCAAGTGTGGATCTAGGTTCAAATATGGATCTTGAACTTTTGTAGGCTTTGGCAAATTTGGACCTTGGGTTTTGCTGTATTTGTACATCAGACCACAACCTCCATGTCTGACACACAGAAACGTGGCTGTGTTTGAGAGAAAGTTAAACTTTAGTCTCTGCTAGTGCTAATGTCAGCTTTCTGATATGTACCCAAGCTCTATCAGGTCACTGAAGACATTATTTGATAGTATTGCTATTATTTACTTTTTCTAAACTATCAGGTTTGAAATGCAGATTAATTCCTCCATTTCATCTGTAACTAAAATATCCTCTACAGAACTCTCTCTTCTCTGAATGGGAGAATCCGCCTCTGCAGAAAATTAGCAGGACCATATAAACCTAATAGTTTCTCTCCTTTATTATCAAAGCAAAATTCCCTGATGCCTGTGCTGGGGGTCATTTTGTAAAACAGTCTGAATTGTCAGACAAGCAAGAGCATTTGCATCCTCAAGCAGACGATTTTCATAAAATATCTCACTCCAGAGTTTCCCTTTGATCAGCAGCAAGACAGGCAAACTGAAAAATGGTGCTAAACTGTTATAATATTCCACACCTATCAGAACTGCTTTGGGCATATTCGTAGCATCGATCAGCACGGCCCAGGTACGAGCCACTGTTTTTAGTCACAAGTCAAAGGAAATCACAAGTGCCTTGGAAGCTGGAAAAAAAGGGTTGGGATTGTGGTAAATACCTCCAAGTAAATAAGAAAACTGATGTGTCAAATACATGAACCTACCAGGCAGAACAAGAAACAGAAATGGGAGAGACAAGGTTTGTGAGGGGAGAAAGAGAAATGGCAAAAGTAATGCAAATATTAGCCTGCATTAATATAAATGGAAGGAAAAACAATCACTAACAATGATGTATGGGTGCAGGTTTTTCTAACAATCCCACCAGTGCTATCCCATAACCCAGTGTCATGACAACATTTGGAGTCTAGAGATGACATGATTGGTACATATTTATTCTAAAACACGCCACACTCATTATGTTACAGCTTGTGCTCACCGTCCACATAATTGCCTCCAATGTTTTTCCCCAGTGCAAAATGTTATTTGCTGTAGGTCCATAAAAGCAGCTGGATGCTGTCAGATAAGACTTTATTAGAAATAGACTATACTTTTGTGAATAAAAGGAAAAAATCCAGTGTTCACACACTGAGGTAATACATAAAAGGAGAAAGAGCATGGGAAACTTAGTTCAAACAGATTTAGGGGAAAAAAACAGAATTAAAGGAAAGCCTAAAACACTAAGCAGCAGCAAGGCTGAGTTCCAAACCAGCTCATTGCATGAACATTTTACTTCTGAACATCTGGAGCAGAAAACTGAGTATGTTCAAAAAACCCAAGGTTTCTCTTCAGGGCAAGCAAACAGTGGGAAAAAATGTAGGCAGTATGTAAATATACAGTGGAGGAATATACAGTGAAGGAATTTGCAAGAAACAACATAATATTTTCCTATTCCCAAGAAGCTGGAAGAAAGCTTGCCCATGATGATGGGGTTTTCTGAAGGAAAAACTGGGAAATAGAAATTTCTTGCATCATCATTCCTCTAAAAAGCCAGGACACTGAGGGATCTTTTCAAGTCTGTTCTAGATGGAAGCCTTCCCTGCCAAGGTAATCCCTGCTCCCAAGGGTGGTACAAACCAAACACAGGGATGTCTCCTATCATTCCAAGCTCTAAATATGAAGGAGATAATGGTTTTCACATGTCTTGTCTAAATATACATTGAAACAGAAACTCAGAATGAACACTGAAAGGAGCAAGTCTGAGTCTCCTGTCCACCCTGCAATAAAACTTTGCTGGGGATCTTTTTTGCTGAGTGTAGATACAGTGAAATTTGACCCAGAAAGGGTAACTAACATGCCCCTATTGCCTGTGCAAGAGATATCCTTATTTTTGCACAGTGCTATTTAATACTTATTACAAGGAAAGGATTCCCGTTTTAAGACTATTTTAAGACCTCTAAGAGAATTTAAAGGAACTTATGAGAAGGCTACATTCAGCCACAAGAGAGTGGTTTAAGTAGATAACTGGCAGTTCTTTTTCTTAAACCATGTTGCACAAAAGCACTGCAGTTCAATAAAAAGCACTGCAACCAATGTGCCTGGCAGATGAGTATGTCAGCAATGGAAGGTTATAAATGTCAGACTGATGCATTCATAAAAGCTGCACTGAGATGCTCCTGTGCATCCTGTTCCTGCTCAGGCCTCCTGCAGGGAGGGAGCTGTGGGATACAGGGACAAGAGGCTCGGCATGCCCTTGTCACCTCCTTGGCACCTGTGACTGTGGGCTTGGGCAACTGAAAAATGGCAAGTCTCTTTCACCCTGTGCACAGGAAGCTTTGGGGTTCCCTCTGCCAAGTTCCAGCTGTCCTCAAGATGAGGCAAGAGGCTGGGTTCCACTGGAGATGCTGCTTATCACAGCAACAGTGGCAATTCTCAAACACAGAACAATAAAAATGTCTAACTTCACACTGGTAACTTGTAACCTGCCTGATACAGCAGGTTATGGGCAATACCTCTATCTCAATCTGGAAGCAGAAGAAAAGCAAGCAAGATTGATTATTTTTTATTTACTTACTACATTCTTGTCACAGTTTTCACAAACACATGAAATTTCATCCTTCAGTACCTGCAACCCATCTTTTGGTGTAGATACAAATAAGGAGCTCAGTTTATGTTGGTTGAGAGGAGAATGAGATCAGGATTGAATTTTGAGACAGCTGGGACAGATTCAAAGGTTATATTTGCAGAATATGAAATATTCAGAGCCAGGCAGTCCATGGCTGTCTGTGTTCTGCTGACACATTTCTGGATGGAAAGCAGAAAGCTGAACTAGAGCTTTGCACAGCCAAGAGGCTCCTACTGAAGAAGACAGTCACGTAAACTCCTATGAACCAAACTGCTCAGTTCCAGGCTATTGCCTCATTTGCCAAGAAATGGTTAAGAAATATAACAGTTTTTAAGAATGTGAGATTAATTTTACTCTTTTTGTGAAAGCTATGTCATCAGGGTATCAGATAGTATCAGTAAAACTCAATATGCAAAATTTAAACATAGAAATTCCTCAGTGTGGCAGTGGAAATCAAAGTAACATCTGTGATATCTTACTGCTGGCAAGTTACATTTGAATGCAATGAAACCTGAACAAAAGCAGAGCAGAGATGACCTTGCAGACTTCTTAACACTGATGGCAATATATAAAGGAATCCAGGAACTGGCTTTTAATTTGATTCACTATTAACCACGCCCTGGTTCCAAGGATGTATTCATTAATGCAAAGTTTCCATGTTGAGTTACCCCAGGCACTTCCAGTAGCCTCATTCACCCACAAAGCCTTGTATTTATCTACAGCACTGGTAAAAGCAGTGTGAACCCCATTCTCCTCCTGTGAAGGGAGTAAGAATAATAGAAGGTACTAGAAAATAGCAGAATCAGATTTTAGTTCATTATAAAATTCATCAAACATACCAATGAACTCAACCAATTATTTTCCCATAGAAATGCTGATGAGATTGTAACAAGTTTCAGTAATGACTCACCTGGGATGGATTTGAAAAAGGGCCTAAAGGGGAAAGCTCAGTACTTCTACTGCCAACTGCTTAAGCCAAGCAGTTCCACCGGGATATTTTCTTTCCATGGAAAGAAAATCCACTATAAAGGCCTAGTGAGGCATAGATGAAAAGACAACCAGAAAGATGGTTCTCAACTAGGATGAATTTACTTTGCAATATAATCTAATTGTCTGTTATTTTAGCCATTTCATGAGGTTTGGAGAAAAGAATTCCTTGTTTCCACTACCAGCTTCCTTTTTTAATCTCCTCAGAGGATAATTAGCTCACAGCTGCGTAACTCAGGAACATATTTTCATCATCCCTTCAAACTGCCTGTTGTGAGCTTGGGCTCTCACAGAAGCACTACAGGATTATCTGATACTAATAAATGCATTTGTTCCTACACTCAGAATTAATGGGTACAAGGACAGATAAACTCTGTCCCCATTACAAAGCGATTTATTCAGTCAAGGGACAAATAAGAATAAGAATAACGGTCAGAACATACGGGAAGCACCAAAGCACAGATGACTAAAGTCAAAGGCAAACCCCCCACGGACCCACAAAGCCTCACTGTGATGCAGTTTGATGAATTTCTTGAGAGAGGGGATAGGTAAAAGGTAACTTACAGCTCAGTCACGTCCTTGGGAATTCCCTTGGGCAGCATCCGCAGCCCTTTGTTGCTGCAGCGAACCACGGAGTCCACACAGGTACACTGGGAAGGACAAGGAGGGGAAAGCAAGCAGCTGCTCTCATCATTACCTGCACAGGGACAGAGGCAGAGTGTGAGGAAATCAGCGTTCCAGCCCAAGGCACCCACTCTGAAGATAACTGGTGACAAGGACCCTGAACCCAGGGTAACCATCACAGCATTTTAAACTAGACCCAACGTTTTGGATCACCCTGCCTTCATGCAAGCTCTTTAGGCAACATGAACAGTTCATCAACTGAATAGAAGTATTTTAAAATATTTTTTTTCCTAAGGAGAAACTACTTTGTAATTCTGCAAATTATTGTGCAATCCAATGTATGAATCCCAATCCTTACCCCACCCATAAAATGCCAGCTGAAATGGAGAACTCGATCAGCACATTGCTCTTAAATTAATCTAGAGAGATGATATTCAATATCTATTCTCCTTTTGGAAGACTTTTTTAAATTCAGCTTTTATATGTTTATTTTCTACTTTTCAAAGTCAGCCTGGCACTTTGTTTATTATCTGAATTGTAAAGCCTCATTGTTTCAACAACGATAAGCAGGCAAACAACAAACTGAAACAGCACACTTCCAACTGCTGGCAATCCATCTGTGCACACATAAAAATATCAGCTTTCTCCAAAAATGGTTTCAAAGGTCCATAAACAGCAGATTATATCTTGTAATTGAAGAACAATAGAGTCTCTGCAGTAGAAACCAACACTTTGAAGCTAAGAACATTAAAGCATGGATTTTCCCCAAAAGCAACAGGCTTTGCAAAACACAAGGCACATGCCTGCCTGAGGATCACGAAGTATGTGAAAGGAAACAGTGGCACATTGTGGGGATGACAGGGAGGGGAAGCACGCACTGAGTGTGAGCACAGGCAGCCCGAGCTGCGGCACCGAGACCCAGAGCTCCTGCCTGCCCCTGCTCTTGCCTTTTAACTCCTTTAACGACTAATTGAGACAGATCTGGTTCTTTCTTCTCTCTGCTGGAGGCACCCACGAGCATTGAGATGAAAGAAAAAGACTGGAAGTCCTGGTACAAGATAACAGAACTACCCCTGACTGTACGGGTAGGAATCATTTGTATTCAGAGGGCTGGGGAGGCACCACCAGACTACAGAACAGAGAAGATTCTTTTTCTTTTCTTCCCCACTGAGTTTAATGACTGGAAACAAAATTCAAAGTCCTTCATAAACCTGCAGAAAGGGCATGTTTTTTTCAGCATATTTAATTTTCCTCTGGGTTCTGTGTTTCACACCCTGCCACCACCTACTTTCCATTTGCCTCGACTCCAAGTTACTGCCTGACAGAGAAAGCTCCCAACTGTGGAATGACATTTTGTGCACCAGGATTCTTCTTTTCTCCCAAGTGTGGAATGTCAATCTGTGGACCAGGATTTTGGTTGGTTTTGGAGCTTTTTTCTCTCAAATTAAAAGTGAATTATGCTTTTATGACTAAACTTGGGTCTCTTGAGCTCTGAGCTCAACACTCTGGGCCTGTTGCCAGATTGCTTGACTAGGACAGGAATTAATTTTTACTCTTAGTAGGAAACTTCTATCACTCTTATTGTCTCTTTAGAGGCATGACTAACTGCATCTCCAGCCTCTCTGGTCTCAACAAGCTGCAAGTCAAGTTAGCAGGGCATTCATCAAGCAATCTTCTCCTTGCTAGTTTCTCTAAAGTCTGCTTGATCAGAAGACAAAAACTACCTGGAAAAATGAAAGAAATGTCAGGGTATTTTCTTTTAAACCCACATATGACCCAACAAAGCACAAAGCATCACTGAGTCATTTCCAAAAAAGTCTTAGTGTTTTCTTATTTCCCTGTATTCACCTTTCACTGGTGGCCCTGAACAGTATCCAAATCTAAAAGACTTTCCAAGCAAGCATGACTCCCACTGGTTTCAGAGTGATAACTAAGAGTAAAGAAGGCCCAGGATCACACCAGGATTAGACAATGCAGAGCCTTTGTCTACAATAAATTAATTCTTATATTTAGGTGTAGATAGCAGAAATTCAGAAACTGGAAGTATAAAAATGTATCACTGATAGGGAACAATGACTTTCAGCTGTAGGTGGCTGCCTTTTCCATCACTAAACCAAAATGTTTACTATGCAGCACTGCTTGGTAGGGAGGGAGCTTCTCACACAGGTGCCAACATTACCACGAGTGCCAAATCAAACTGGATTTTCTTACCATCACAGGTGAAGTCCTGGACATCTACATCTTGGATTGGAATATCCTTTAAGAAAAAGGGTTTCAAGCAGCGTGGATTTCCACTGACAATTCTCTTCTTCCTCAGCCATTTCCCCAGCCAGGCCAAATGGCAGTTACAATTAAAGGAGTTAGCCAGCAAATTACTGAAAGGGGACAAAACATGATTCCATTACACATGAACATACAGAAATACTGAAATAACTACAGAAACATCAGGGGCTCCAAGTCCAGGCTCTTTCCTGTGTTCCTATGAGATCCCTTCTCCATCCTGCAGATCTGGGAAGTTCTATGCAGGTTTAATAATAGGGCTGGGATTGTAATTAAAATATATACAGTCATGCATATATAGACATATGTTTATAAACCAAAGTGCTTAAAATTATTATTTAAACATACTTACATCACTACCAGGGCTGGGTTTATCATGAAATTCAACCCAAGCTACAGCTCACACCCAAGTTTAAACTCATCTCACAAAGTGCCACCCACATGTACATGATCATGTACCTGCCACAGCACTCTCATGCCCTCCCTTGGCCCCAGTCCCAGCCTACACAAACCAGAGCCAGGAGGGAGCCACTGGCAAGCTGAATTTGGGGTTCCTACTGAAACAGCAAGGATAGTCCTATATATGTACATATACACATATTTAAAGCAGCACTGTCATCTTGAGCCACTTATGAAGTTTTCTCAGGTCTGGATTTCTGTAGTGAAAAGCGTCTGCTCTGCTGCCTTGTGAACTTTGTGGGGTCTGCTTCAAATCTTGCTCCAGCTCCTGAAATATCTTCCATCCAGAGCTGCAGCCTAGGCATGGTGCTTTGGGGGCTGCCCCAAAGCAATCATCTGACACCCCCATGAAAGGGATGGAGCCTTAATACAGCCTGGCTTAGCAGCTCTTCCCTAACTCAGCTTCAGAAGAAGGAAAGAGTTTGAGATCCCTGGTGGAAAGGGAGAGCTGACTATGCTATGTACAGGGACAGGGAGAACCAACAGCCTCAGGCTGAGGTTGCCTCAGAGAAGAAGAATGAGCTGTCAGGGCCTGTGCATGGAAAATGAGGTATCTAAACTAATATTGATGGAATTTTCACATCATGTACAAATGTGTCCAAGAGTTAATATTTTGGTAGCATAGAAAGAAAAATGATAATGAAATTTCTTTAAATTGTAGCATAACTTTTAAGACAAGAAATTTGAAGGCAAGAAACAGACATTCCAAGTGCAGGTGTAGTAGATGAAATATCTTCTAAGTCTTCACTTAGAAGGTGCTTTCACAAACCTAAACATGCAGTCAAAATCACATTAGGACTTCAGCCAAACAATTCCTTTGGAAAACAATAGCACTGAAGACAAAAACGTGGCACAATTGAGGTGGGGCAGTTAGAAAGCAAACCCAAAGCAATTCCTAAATTCTGTAGATTTTAGGCCAACATCACATAGCCACAATATGATTCACAGCTGCTCTCAGCACTGCAGAACAGCCTACTTCAATCACTGCTCTGCCCTGGAGCTCTGGGGTTAATCCCATGTGGATTTAAACCAGGCTTATGGACATTGTGGAGAAAGGAGAACTGGGGGGAGCAGAAAACTCAGCATAATGTCATAAAAATACTCCACCTGCTTCACACTAAGATTCAAAAGCTGCAGAAAGGTGAGAAGACCAACAGGTTACACAAGAGCTTTCAAACAGAAGGTGCAAAAAAGCACTGAAAGCAATACTCTAATTCTAGCTGCTTTCCTTCTGAATTATTTTCCATTTTCTTTAATCCATAATGAGACCACATGCAGGATGCTTTGTATATTTTCCACACTGATACACTTTGGCATGAGCAGAGTGCCTAAACCAAATGTCTAAACTGCTGATGCTGAGTGAGCCAGTGCTTCAAAGGCCATTTGTTCCACTGATGGAAGAGAGTGAGATCATATTCACAGAACTACTTCCATGACACAAACCTCAGAGTTAAATAATCTACAACTCGAAACAAACAGCAGGTGTGTATAATCAGGTTTCTGGGAAAGGGCATTTTGCACATCTAGAGCGCATCTTACCAAGACATATCAAAAACTTTCACAAACATTCAATCTACAAAATGCTCCATATAAAGAAATAGTAATTATCCCTGTCTAGAGAGGAGAGCTTGTTTTGACTTAATGTAACTATCCACAAAGCCTCCTTTTCTTCTTGGCAAACACAGATTAACATATGATGCAAAATTTTTGGAATCTTTTGTTTACAAGTGGAAGTAAGACTATGGACTTTGGACTATGCTTTTTCTTAGGAAGTAAGAAAGAAATAGGTTGTTATAGATAAAATTAACAAACAAACCAATTTCCCATTTAGAAATTCAAATCACTCCAGGCAAAGAAGGGGCAAATTTATCTTGTCAGTAATTCCACAAGTCCTTCTGCCACTTGAGCAACATCTAGATTTTATCCTTCTCCAACTGCAGAGCAGGGAGTTTTAGCTTTAACGTACTATGAAGTTCACACATATCCCTACATACATGCTTTTTCCACGGCAAGACTGTGATGCAACTTTTGATAGAAATGTAAGATGAAGTCTCTCCTTAAAGTATCACATGGATAAAGAGATTTCCTACTTGACTTGAAATGGAACTGAAAGTCTGGAAAGGCTAATTATATGCCAAAGCTTTACTGAGGAAACTGACTGTTCAAGTGGAGTTCTCAAATCAGAAACAGTTAATGTTGGGCTGAAAAATTGATGTGAAAACTCATCATTAATAATCAGAGTTCCTACACATACAGTAGTGATGTACCCACTCAGACAGAAATACAGCAATCAAACTTTTAGCAGAGATTTTGTGCTAACATTAAATTCAGAAGTGTTTACTCAAAGGAAAGACATATTTTAAAAATCAAGGGGAAATAGAAGTCTTGAGGAATGAAATATGCATATCCTACTACAAGTGCCTCTTTAAAATTACAAAGAAATCATAGAATATTAACTATTTAAATGGATTCTAGTGACCTGTTAGAAAAACATGCTGGAACACATCTGGATGCTTTTGAAATTAGATTGAAAATATATTCTGGAATTCAGATTAAGTTTATACAAGAATAGTTGTATGTCATTCTGGCATTAGCTTCATGCAGTTATTTTAATAATAATCCATGGCAAAGCAGTTCTGCCTGTAAATGTCTCCCCTTAACAGTGTAAGGACTAAAAGACATGACTGAATTCTCTGTGTGAAGAAGTGCACTTCAAATTAAGATGATACAGTGCTTAGTTTGACCAACAAGAAAATAAAAATTGCTGTTTTTTCTACGAAATAGATGGTCTTTCTCTATTGAAAATCATTAGCTTGGGTATTATTTTCAGAGTTGCACATGTTTTGAGAATATCAACGAGACTGACTCACAAAGGGTAAGAACAAAAGGCACTACGTTCTTTAGTGCTGTAAATATGCCAATATAAAAATGGAAATGGAACTTTGCATGAATTTTTGTCTCCCACTGATAGATGTAAAACTAAGGCATTACAATACCCAATTACCTCCCAAAGTGTGGGCTGCACAGGGGAAACAGTCACACCATCTAACTTCAGTGGTGGTGCCACCCAAAAAATGCACCTACAACGGAGCACTGCTGGGAAATGAACAAAGCTGAATTCTGCATTTGTATGGCCAAAATCACCATGGCCTCAACTCAGGGTCTAAAGAAGTCAAACCCACACCTTTTCTGCCTGTAGATCAAACACAGAATGAAAATGTGTCACAGAACAACCTCTTCCACTGAGACACAGCTGGGAACCACCAGGATTATAAATCAGTGCCAAAGCAACACATTCTAATTAGCAACAGCGTTAATTGTTCTCGCTAAAAAGTACAACAATCTTTTCCCACAGATGAAAAAAGAAAATGGGCTATTTTCTAACAAAGTATGACAGAGCCAATTCTATGAAAGCAAGGTAGGGGCTTCACAGACTGATTCAGAGTCCCTGTACAAAAGGAGCCACAGAGGGAAGCGCAGAGACAACTGTGCCTGCAGCACAGTGACAACAAGCTTTCAGCAAGTGCCACTTGCTTTGACCAGAGACTTGAAAACAGTCAATAAAAATAATCTGCTTGTGTTTCTCTCTTTGTCCATCAATTTTAAGGAGATTCTTGGGACTACACAGTGTAAAAGGAAAGAGAATTCTGTGTTCCTTATGCTGCACGGAGCTAATGCCAAAATGATAACTGATTTGCTGGTGAAAAGTTGCCACAGCAAACAGAAAGTGTGAGCAACAAAACAGATGAGATTCAACACTTCTTTCTTTGCCCAAACATGATGGAGAATGTTTTCCAGTTCTGAAATGCAATAGGATTGTGAGTTTATTTTGACCGGACAAGTAGGCTGTATTTTCAGGACAGACAATTTCCATTAGCAGCAACACGAGGGTCCCCTCTCACAGCTGGAAACAAAAGGCAGACTTTCTTTCCATATTTATCAGTCTGTACTTTATTAAAATGGACACACTAAGAAAGCATTTAAAAGTATTTAAGAAGCATGGGAAATATTTTAAAGAATGATTGAGAAGTGTAAGAGAATTAAAATAAAGCTTAGGTTGGGATTTTCAAATTCAATTCAGTAAGACTTGACTCTTTTTGTCTTCTTCAGATGTTCTGAAAATCTAAGAATTAGCTAGTAGACTTCTGAGGTTTAACTAACTTAACTGAAATCCAAGAAAGCTGTTCTTACAAAATCAGACTCTGCTGACACTAAAGCAGCTTCAGGGAGCTGAGTGTGTGATAAGCTACACCCTTTGAATCTGCAGAAATCGTTTTACATGACCTTCTCCTGCCCGTTGCACTGGGCTATGACAGAGCAAAACACAGTCATCCTGCCTGAGGCTGGCAACCTCCAAGTGTTTTCAGTCACTCCAGCTGAAACTATTTTTTTTTCCAAATCACACCTTGTATCCTCCAAACCTGTTATTTCAGTGGGATGGAGTTTTCTTTCCCTAGATGAGGTTTTCCATATAAACTGAAACATTGTCTTTTGTAAAAAGCAAAGCACAGAAGAACAGCACCATGACCTGTTCATCCCAGAAAAAGATAACTTACATTGTAGACAAAGAGACCAGTGTGCTGAAGGCTCCAGGGGTGATGGTGCTGATGTGGTTGTCATATAGAGAAAGGAGCCTCACTGAGCTCAGGCCAGCAAAGGTGTCATTGTTTATACAGCTGATGGAGTTGCTCCTCAGCATCCTACAAGGATTAAAACAAGAAATTAGGAACTACTGGGAGGGGCTGTAATTTTAGGATGGGAGGTGCTTTACCAAGGGCATCAAGAGATGCTTTGAAAGCATTCTGTTTTTACTGATTGCTGAAGTAGAACACAGGTAGAGCAGGGTTAGATTCATGTAAACATAGTCTTGTGAATCTAAAATGCATCTCTTTCACTCAAATTTGGAGCTGATGGGAGCTGCACATCTGAAAGCAATATGCAATTAAAATTATTACTATTGACAAACTTGAATTAAAAACTAAAGGCTCAATTTAATAAATATATGAGAGTAAGCTGAGATGTATTTCAGAGATCAGTTGAGAAAGACTGAGAGAACTGTGTGACAATAACAATATTGGCTCCATTACTTCTGCTCATGTACTGGATGTTTTTTGTTATCCACATTGCAGAAGTATGGAAGGAAACAGTATCCTCATCAAAAATCAAGGAATATCTTAGGAAAGATTTCCAGACCTGGCACAGGCTCTGGAATGTCATTATCATCATTAATTGTGAAGACAAAACCCAGTAATCATTCTATAAAATGGTCTTTGCTTGGTGCTTGTACCAGATGAATCAGTGCTGTGTTTTGGAAGATACATCTCTCTGAGTTGTTATGGTAACAATGAACTCAATAATAAAGACCAATTAATCTGAAAGACTGGAGTATCTTGTTTCACTCCATTGCAAAAAAGGCTCATGTGTGTTTGTTACACTGCATGCCAATCAATATCTGGGTCTGTAAACATCACTGCAGTGTTGTGATATTCCTACTTAGGTGAAGAATCATTCAGTAATTAAAGCACACTACCAAAGAACCACAAAATACATGCAGCTCCTGCTGCTGTTGCAGAGAATTGACCCTCCAAACTGAGGAGGGTTAACTCCTGGGTATCAAATTCATGCAGTGAACAATGGAAATTCAGACTCCCTTAGGAGTTTGAATTTAAGTCTCAGATTGGTATCTGCCAGCTGGGCACTGAAATGCATAGCTACCGGAAAATCACCAGGGAGAGTTTAGATATGGCTGGAAAAACATTCACAGTGTCACCACAGACACTGCATGTTTGAGGCTGAACACTGTGCTGCTTTTGCATCACTGATCTATGTGAAGATAACACCAGAAGCACCACGGTCTCTGTAATTTTGGGATTGCAGCTGGGGTGAAAGTGTGTCAGGGAAGACCCACAGGGCACAGAGACACACCTTTCCCAGGTCAAGACCACAAGCTCTAAAATGAACAGGTATTAAATGAGAGAAAAAGGCCCTTAGTGGCTTAGCAGCAATAGGAAACATTTCCCCTGCCCTGTATCAGGCAGCAGAACTGCAAGATGGGATAGACAAATTTGAATGCAAACATATCCTGCACAATGATTTATTACATTGCAGGAACATACAGTGTTTTAAAAGTTGGACCACGACCCTGAAACTGCAGCCCCTTTGCAAAAGATTACTATTTTAATGCTGAAAGAAAGTCAACTAATGGATAGAAATGTATGCCCCTCAAGCCAAACCCTTTTGTTTCCTATCATGGTTCACCATGCACTGTGTGCCCTTCCTGAAAGAAAACTTAGACTCACAAATCCTCATATCATGCTGTGTATATTTAGACTGCTTTATCAGCTGGGGGGAATGTAGGTCAGGTCAGCAGGATAGCTTGAATCTTAAGCATCTTTTTATTAAAAAATGCTGAATTTTGTTTAGGAGCACTGCCACAGGCTGCTTTACAGTATAAAAATTAATTTAATATCTATGGGCAGTATTTTCAAATCCTTTAGTAAAGTGCATACATTAAATTGAAGAACAGATGGCTGTAACCGCAGAAAATGTTAATGGAACAGCAAAAGTTCCGTATTTGTCATTACAGAACAAAGTCCTTGAAATGAAACTTTAATTTCTTTTTACACTTGAGTAAGGACTGTACTAATTGTGTCATGGTTCCTTGCAACATAAGCAGTATTTTTTGCTAATGAATAAATTGCAGATTTTAATTGTTTTTTGATTCCTAGAGTCTATTTCTTGACAGCACCACCTAGTCAAGTGCTTTCTTTCTACAGCACAGCTCCAATTTGGGTGGAGAACAGTGGGAGGATAGAGAAAGAGACAGCAAACATGTTCCTACATGTCTTGTTTCCACAGGAAATAACAGAATAGTAAAAGCATTAAACAACTGGAAGTGCACAAATTTGACACATGACAGGTTCCCTATCATGTCAGTCCTGTGAAAATCTGTCCATTTTACAGAAGCAGCACATAAATCTCAAACCTGCCCAGGACTGGAGATACATTGAAACGAGCATGCTACAAGGCCCAGCAGTAGCACTGGCTGTGTAATAACAGTATTAATTTCTAACAGTATTAATTATCTAACAATATCTAATAAAGATATTTCAGCAGGCACTGCTGACCCTGAGCACTCCCACCCTGCCCAGGGAGGAACAAAGGCAGGGCCGTGCACTTACAGGGTCTTGAGGCCCGTGAGCCCCCTGAACATCCGTCCGTGCACGGATTCCAGCTGGTTCTCGGTCAGGATCAGCTCCTGCACGCCCGAGGCGCCGTCGAACGCCCCTTCGCGGATCTCCTTGATCTTGTTGTTGCTCAGATTTCTGGAAGGACACAACCAGTCACAATAAGAAAATCAGTAGTGTTTTGTCGCCTTGATTTACAGCCTTCTGATTGTTTTCATTTCTGTGGTGGAGTTTCTCACGCTGGTTCATGTAAACACAGCACATGTTATGTTAACTATCTTTTTGGTTTTCATTCCTTTCTCCTGGGTGGAGAAGGTTTGATGGACCTTCTCATTGACCAGTGTGGCTGGAGAGGTGATAACCTCATCCAAAGCCATGTATGAACACTAAGTGTAAAAATAAACTTGTTCTTTCCTGCCCTGGAGAAGAACAGTGTCTGTGTCGTTCTTGTCGTGCTC
Organism: Dicaeum eximium; assembly: GCA_013396995.1. Lineage (NCBI taxonomy): Eukaryota > Metazoa > Chordata > Aves > Passeriformes > Dicaeidae > Dicaeum > Dicaeum eximium. Next base: position 109,154 of record VWZP01006274.1, read on the forward strand.
TAGTGCAACACAGTTTTATTCCAAACATCACACTGGAGGGAGGAAGATGGGAAAAATTTGCTCCTTTTAGTGGTTATCTAGACAGACCTATCTATTCATTCAGCAAAGAAAGCATCCAGAAATTCAAAGGTATTCCTACTGCTCTTACAAATAGTTCCCTTGCACTCATCAAAACCACAATTATTTCAACTATATCAAGAGAATTTAAATTAATACAGTTACCAGCTTTTAACACCTTATGTAGTTCTTTCTCATCCATGTCTCAGGAAACTAAATGAAAATTTCCAGCATCTGATTCATGTCCATGAAGTTATGGACAATGTTTGGGTCTGGGTGCTCATCTGGCAAGAGTCAGTTAATGTCACTGCCATTGAAATGGTGCCACAAATTGAAATATGGACCACTTTTATTCACTGTACCATCTTTCTGATACCAACTTTAGTATGTGCACTTAAATAAAATACCACCACTCAAAAGGAAACAAGTATCTCTTGATAGTTAATTCACAGCCACTGCAATACACAGCATTATTTCCTAAATATTTACTCTGCCTATACAGTCTCAAGATGTTTACTTATAGATCAATATTAGAAAACTTTGGTCTACAAAGTCAAAGGAAGTTCTCCTGAAATGCAAAATAATCTTTTGAATATTTCATATTTGTGAAAACCCCCGTGAACAGACAATTTCTGAATGACAAAAGTGCCACCAGAGATGCATAAAAATAAATGGCATTTAATTATTTAAAACATGTATATAGAAGGCCTTAAGCAGATTAAAACTTTGAGCCTGAGTCCTTCAAGTATCTCCCATGACGTCCTGTATAGATTATGATGAATAATTCTATTTGTTGAGGTCCATGACAGGAAACATTTTTCTTTGTTTTACTATGTACAACAAAAAGGAGAAAGTACAAGATATGTTCTTGCTCCCAAGAAGATGCTGAATTCCAACACCATTACTCATGCAGAACAGCACATTATCCCAGAAATTATCCCAGTACAGGCACAGTGAGTAATAGTTTCAAAATCCAATTCCAGGTGATATAAAACAAATGACAAGGTATCAGATTAACACCTGGGCTTCTCTGCTCAGAAGAGCTGGCAATCTTACTGGGATAAAAGTTGACAGAAGACATGGAAAGAGGACAGCTTGGCCTCAGATAGAAATAATGTGGGTCTTGCTCTTTTCAGAAGTCATCACTTAATAAAATAAAAAAAAAAAGGAGCCTTGGAAATATGTTTCATGTGGGAAACTGGAGTACACTGGTTTATGTCTGCTGAACAACTGTCAGAGAGTGGGCCCTACAGCATGTGGCCCATCACCTCTTGTGCTTTCTTGTGATCAGAAAGAATAGGAGCACGCCAGCAATCAGCCAAAAATAACATAAAAACATCTAGAAATACTTACAGGCAGATTTCTCTTTCCAGAAGTTTAGTGCTTTGTGCTAAGGCTCACATGAAGAGTTTATGTTCAGTGTCAAAGCAAGTCAAGGGAGGATATTCTGACATATGCATTTAATTTTGGGGCTCAGCTATTTCTTTAGTGGAAATGTTTCTAGTTTATAACTCAGCATCTCTTTTGAATGCTGGCATAAATAAATGCTTCCAAAGATGCCCCTCCTGGTAAAGATCATGCCACGATGCATATTTGCCCAGAATAAGTGAGTAAATGTTTGTGGTGGGAAGGGAGGGTGAGTTACTATGATAGATAAAGACTTTGCAGATTGCACACAGACCTACACTTGTAGTCTAAAGTTTTATTAGTTACTTTTTACCATATAAAAGATATTTAGGTACATGTATTAAAACATGGGGGCAATTTTAATGGTCTCTGAGATACTGAAGGCAAAAAAGAGCAAATATTGGAGACAAAAGCTGGCCACGATCTGCAAAGGAATTGGCATCTTTATGCAGTGCAAACATCTGAATTTTAATTGCTGCCAAAGGACTTCAGCAGATAGGCAACTCCACTCATTTGAGTTAATAATGCCTGATCTTTTCAGCAAGACAGAATTACCCATAAATATGCCAGCAGTCTCAGAAGAAGCCAATTATAAATACCTTTCCCATGAAAATCCAAGATTATGTTGAAATCAAAGTTGCAAGGCAGAGAAAAGAGAAGCTCTGCAGTAATAAATAGGTAAAGATGTTACAGTCCTGCAATCCTGCCTGGAGTATTTTCAAAGCAGATGTTCTGCCAACCTGGATTTTGTTATTTGTCTTTCTGAATTAGTTTCTCATATCAGAATGCAACAAAAAAAAAAAAAAGTGGGAGATGACAACATTCAGTCACCAAAAAAAAAAAAAAAAAAAAGTTTCCTCCTAAAGTCTGAACAGCTAGAATAATAAACATGAGAAATTACATACTTTTCAGTCTAGAGTTACCAGGAAAAATAATCAGCTGGTATAAAGCTTAAAAAATGAAAGCATTGTAACCTTTTGCCTGGTCTGCAACTCAGAGACTTCTAACTCTATCCTTCCCATCTCTAAAAGATTCTTTTATATGTGATCATCACACTTCACAAGGAATTTTTTTATCAGAAAAAATCTACTGACAGTTTATAGCAAACTCCCACTACAGAAAAGCCCCATCCTCTTGCAACCCTGAGCTTCTACCAGGAATTCTTCTTGGAATACTGGAAGTCAGTGGAAAAGAAACTGAGTTTTGAGACTCCTATGCCCTCTGGCAGGACCCAAATGGGAGCCAGCTTGACCTCAGCCTGGTAACTCCTGAAGCCCTATTCCATAAGGACTTCCTGATTTACCCTGGTGATAACATTTAATCCTATTTCCAGACTTTTATTTTGGGGAAGAGGTCAAAATAAATTTTCAGAAAGCCTGGGTCTGCTTTATGGGGGGCTGTGAATAGGAAATGAAGAGATCAAGAAGCTGTCAAGGTGACATTGTTCACACAGCTCACTTTTCAGTCGCATTTTATTTACTTTATGGCTGAAGTTTATAATAATATTATTTCTGTTGCTCTCGTAACTTCAACACAGAGCAAGCTGGATTCTATTCAGACTTAACAGAAGCATTGGCCCTGCTGTACCTGCTGGGGCAATGTCAGCATTCCAGCTCCCCAGTGCTGAGTTACTGACACACCTTCCCATCTGGAAAAACCCTGAGCCCAGCCCAGCCACAAGGGATCTGCTTGGTCTCACCTCCAACCCTGCAGTTTTATCATAAAACAGCCTGTTCTGAGTGGGGTTTCCCTAGGATATTTCTGTCTGCTGGAGATGTGTTTGGAATCTTTAAGCACACGTGAGGAGGAAAAGCCCAGTGCTGCTGCATTCCTCTGGAGGATGCTGAGAGGGTTTTAGAGCCTTTACCAATAGGCTAGGTTTGGTGTGAGCTGTTTTCAGGAGCTGCATGGCACTGGAAGTCTTAGACACTCCAGACAGACAGTGAATTGCACCAGTGACACCCCTGCACTGATCCAGCAGAGCAGACTGATGTAAAAAGCACAAGGAGCCCCAATGGCACAAAGCACAGCACACTACACAACACCAATTCAGAAAATAAATTCTGTTTCTGTGTAACAAGCGACAGATGACTGCAACCTCATTTGCCATGGTGAAATTCATGCTTAGGGGAAGGAACAACAGCTAACAGCTGTTTCCAAAGGCACAAACTACTTCTGCCTCCCTAAGAAACTTGATATCCTGGTTTTGAAACTGACTTCTAGTCCACAAACTTTATCGTGATTCCATTTTATTGCACATGTAAAATGCTCAAACCCTGGTCTGACACTCCATACAGTTCAATCTAGCAGAAATACTTACAGCCAAATTAAGCCTCCAAAGGTAACTACATGCTGGAGGTGGGCTGGCAGTACCAGCTATTGGCAAGACAGGCTGACATTTCTTATAATAAAGACCATATTATATGTTCACTTCACAACTTTGGCATGACTTAAGTGAATGAACTGTTAGATGACCCTTTCAGGTTTTGAGGCAAACATTTTTTATTACTCTTGTTCTCAAGAGAAGAGGTCAGCCCCCTTTCTCCCCAGCAGTACATGAAGTATGGCAGTTCACCTTTCTATTTTGAATGTGAGCTCATTGCTGATTTTTTCTCCTGCAGAAACAGTTGCTGGGACCTCAGTGGGAATGGCCACTGATTTCCTGTAGGCACAGGGGAGTGGGCAAGCTCTAGAGATGGCACCTGGGGGCTACAGCCTCTGCCTGTGGGTCAGTGTCTCATTTCAGCAAGCAGGGGTATCTCTGTCCTCCCTCTGACTCAGACACCCGGGGGATTTTGGACATTGAACCTGTCATGGCCCCTCCAGGCTCCCGCTGCCACGGGAGTCCCCAGGAACTTGGAGGTTTTTTCCCTAATTAACAACTTGAGGTACTGCCAGGGCGTGGTGGGGTTCCCAGCACTTGCTTCATGCTGAATTTGGTAGTTGCTGCAAGAAAAGAACTGCTCCCTTCCACAAAAGTCAAAACTTCACCTGTGTGAATGAGGATGTATCCCCTCTCCCTGCCTGACATGAGATGATCTCCAACTGGAAACATAATTCCCTGTGACAGGCAGAAGCTTCCAGCTCCCATGGCTGGAGGGCAGCAGGTCCTGGAGCCTTTCTGTATCCTGGGGATAGGACACCCCCAAAAGTCCTGGAGCTGCTCCCACTCTTAAAGAGCTCAGAAATGCACCCTTGCATTTCTCCTGCACTTCAGGCAGGTCCAAAATGCTCTTTGTAACCACTGTAAAATATCAGCAGAGAGTCCTTGGAGCCTGCAGTCAGTGGGATGGGACTCCAGCCCTCAGAGCCTTCAGCTGGCCCTTTACATATGCAAGATCAGGCAAGGCCATACAATAAAAACACACTGAAATCAAAACAGAGGTCACTGGGGAACTCAGCAAATTACTTCTGGACTGGATTAGACCTATCTAGAAGAATCTACACCAAACTTTCATTCTACTGTAAAAAGCATTAAACATAAAGAAAATTAAAATTTAGGTTATGAAAATCACATTATGTATATGGGATTTTGCAGCTAATTATTGAAGTTGATTATTTTTTTTAAAGGCACATACAGATATGTTAGCCTTATAAAAACCAGCAGGGTAATCTTAGCTATTTAATTCCTAAGTAAAATGTGGCATCACATTGCATTACATATCTCTGACTTTTAAATTTCTATATTAAAAATTAAATTTTGTTTTGCATTACAATTTATTAAATCCTAGGCTGACACATCATACAATGAAGTTCAGCTTAGGAGGACTATTTACAGAGAAATTACACCACAACAGCTAATTACATATAAGAGGTGGGGTTGGTACTACCACTTATTACAAAGGTGGTCCAACGCTTCCCCTTTTTTTCTAGCATTTTGTCTCTCTCTGGAATTCTGCTGGAGCTTTACCAGCCACAGTGGAACCACAGCTCTCTGAAATGAAGTTTCTTTGCAAAGTTCCTTGGCATGGGTCTGTCACTAGTCCTAAAACCAAGGAAAGACAACCAGAGGACAAGCATTCAAATACTCTTCAGATATCCATATTACAGATGTTCAGATTAATTTCAGAAAAAAAAAAAAGTGTATTTCAGAGAAAAAATAAAGAAAAAATATTTATATGATCTAGGCTAATGCCCTGCCACTGCAAAGTTCTGAGCTGTTTCCTTAAGCCTAGGAAGCAATTCAATTTCCAGACAGATTCCTCCACCTGCTGTTTGCCTTTAACACTTAAGCAGACAAGGAATATATGATGAGACAGAGTCAATATTGTCAATCAAGTAATAGTTAGGTTTCTTGTCCTTATACACACTAAAACATGGGGATTTGATCAATGCTCTTCCTCTCTGGTTTAAGAGCAGCAGTAAGCCCAGTGCAGACCCTGTGCCTGACATTCCTGCCACTCAGAGCTGCTGCTGTAGGACCATGAGCAGCAGCAATCCCATCTGTGGCATTCCCCCACATTTCCCTTCCTGCAGGGTGGAGAGGGACCTTTCATTAGCAGAAGGATTTGGCCTAGTAAAGGCCAAAAATTAACTTGGAAGGAAAGGGGTGTTTGTTTGCTTGTTTCTTCCTGGTAACGCATTCTTTTCACAAAATGGAAGAAACAGGAAAAGAAGTTCAATTTAGGGATCAGGCCACTGAGTAAAGTTGTGGTTGAAATGTTGGGCTGCTCATATGAAAAACCACAATTTTCAGAAAATCTCTTTAATTAAAATGGAGAAACTTCAGGTAGAACAAAGAAATTAGCTCAGTTACATAGATTTCCTAAAGAGCCTCTGCTTGGAGGCTGCCCCTAAAACCCAGCAAGAGACACTTTGTAGGGTGCAGCTTCTTTTTGCCATGAGTTTGACCTGGTCCTGCACACCTTTGATCTCAGTAGCTACCAAGGACAGATAAAAGAATCTTTTATTTCACAGGAAACAAACTCTTAAAAATATTCTCACAATGTTTCATGCTGGATTTATGCCCAAAATACAGCCCCTGTCAAGGCATCCCTCCCTCTGAGTGATCAGTGGGGACAGAAAGGACAGCACTGTACTTCCCTACAGTAAATTTTAAATAAAAACAAATTATTCCAATTTCCAAAACATAAATCCTGAAGGTTTGATGAGGACAGATGCTTTCCAGTTTGTGTATACTTATATAGCATGCATTTTTCATTCCTGTTTACTATCTACTTACACAGGGAACAGAGCACTTAACAATGTCAACATCATTTTCTGAGTGCACTGTAGCTACAAATTATTGATCATTCATAAAACATGAGGCAAATGTTTGTGATTAGTTCCCCAAGCCTGACAGCCTGTACTTACACAAATACAACTCCACCCCAAGCCTGCAGTGCTGCATCTGAAACTCTTGCAGAAATAAAAAGAATCCCTCTACAGTTGCCTCCAAAGCCCCCGAGATCTCACACAGATTCAAATGGCCAGGAAGCTCCAGATGGCAGAAATCACATGAAACAAATGCAGAAAAAATTGCCTGGTTTGGTAGGGTTCTCTAAATTAGTTTGATCCAGACAATAAAACCTTCCTAAAAGCAAACAGTTAAATGAGACATTAGCAATGGGTCCATAGGGTTAAAACTTTAAATAACTTCAGAAGGGTCCATTTTGAAGACTATCAGCAGGTATCTGACATATTATTCTCTTTCTAAAACACTGCTCTTATTAAATATCTACAATGCACTGTGCCAGGGCTGTCAGCAGAATTATACAGCTGTATTTGAATGACTGATCTATATGTTTGCTAATTTATTCTCCTCTCCAAACCAATAATGATCACCAGAAGCAACCATTGTCCATATCTCCTAATATTATTTTCCTCTGACTATTTGAAACAACCACACCACAGCTGGAGGCACACAATACATTTGAGAGACAAAACCAAAATGCTAAATGTCATAATCATCTCAAACAATAAGCACACAGTGGACTCAACTCTGGGACAGAATTCCTGTCGGTCTCTATGAGTGAAAGACTTAGAAATGTAGTTTTAAAAACCCACTGAAATGTCAGCCTAGGGATCTTCATCTGTCAGTGTGGTTTAACTGTGCCCATCCACCCAACAGGAACTCCTTCAGTTTCGTTAAATTCACATTAAAAAAGTGATTTCTGCTACTGCAGTACTAAACTATTAAAAACTCATCCCTTCCTCCTTTCTTCCAATCCAAGGCTGCACATATTCTAACAAGCAACTCAGACTTACATTTTCCTGAGGTTGGGCAATTTCTTGAAGAGTCCAACAGCTTCCAAAACAGAAATATCATTGTCATTCAGACGCCTGGGAGGAACAAAGAAAGAGATATTTAATGCTTCACAGATGTCTGTAGATCTACCCCTGTGACATTCAGGGCTGCCACACAGAGAACCATGACCTTTGTTAAGCAAGGCACTCTTTGCCATCTCCCCCAGACTCCTACAGGTAAAAGAGTCTAGCTTGAAGGAAAAGGAACACAGAGGACTATCTATAGTGAAAGCTTAGGATGCCTTAAAGAATGTAATGCCAAAGGACAGTGTCATAGCCCCTTCATCTTCCAGTGCAGGGGATAAGGAATTACTGACCTAATCTGTTACACACAAACCTCGTTTGCGTGACTGAGCCTCTCTCCTGCACTCTGCTACACCAGACACACAGCTGGAGATGGGCTCCATGTAACCAGAAGGGCTCTGATTTCAGGTCCTTTCCTATAAAAGTCTGCTGCTCTTCAAAATGAATGTGAAGGCCACTGTCTTGGCAGGCTTGGGATGTAAAATCTGATTGAACAAGCTCCATTTTGCTATGTAGAGTCTTTGCTGAGTTTCTGGATGTCTCTCATATTTTTTCTTGACTTCAGATCAATAATTTTTATGAGGTTTTAAACAGAATAAGTACAATAAATACAAGACTAACTCAAATAAAGAAAATTCTGTTTGAAGGGGCTACTAATGCAAGAAAAAAACCAGAATCTTCAGTTGCTAAGCAATAAAAATGTTTTCTCATACTCAAATGTCTTGAAATTACATTAGTTTAATAAGACCTGTTCCACCCAAGTAGCAGGCAATGCTGAGATGGAATGAACTCCCCATCACAGATTCACTCAAATGGTTAAAACCATTTCTTAAATAAAAGTGACCAGGTGCAAAGGCAGAGGACTCTAGGGTAGACTGGACAGGAAGGGCACAGCTTGGGCCTGGCCAGCATTGGAGGAGGACACATGGCTGGAGCACGGGGCTGTGGCTCCTTTCTCACCCCCACAGCTGGAATAAATGCTAGGGAAATGAGAGTTGTGCTGCAACTCTGAAATAAAATTAGCTTTCCCATTTTCACACAGGGATAAAACTAGGACGTGTCTTTGATGATCTGAGTCCCTTTTACAGCCTCTAAAAAAGAGAAAAGCCCACATGTCCAGCTGAACACCCCTGGCACACTTACAGGTCTGTGGTGTATTCAGGGAGGTGAGTGGGCAGCCGGGTGAGTTTTTGGTTGGAGCAGTCTACGATCGTCCCCTCGCAGCGACACTTCTCGGGACACACAAGGTCCATGAAACACTTCCCAGTGAATTTACTTCTGTAGTCCTCTGACCCTGCAATAAAAGGAAAATATATTCCAGCAAACAGTTGTTGATAACTGCAGCAACCAGGGGCATCATGGAATCCATCCTCAGTGTTGCCTCCTGTCATCCCCCAGCTCCTGCACACTGTTTTAATACTTGCCAAGGACTTGAGCTCAGCAATTTTTAAAATGACTCCCAAGACTTGTCCCTGGTTTTTCACTCTCCTCTTAACAAACTAATCCCTTGTCTAACAAGCCTACCTCTTAAGATATTTTCCAGCAAAGTCGCTTTTTTCCCATTTGGAATTTAGTCCAGCAACAAGGAAAAGGCATCTCATGAAAGAATTGAAATGACAAAAGACTTTTAAAGATATCATTTAAAAGTCCCAGGTGCTCAGACCTCAGCTATTAGAGCTGTTTTTCAGAGCAATCTTTTATTAGACAGCCTTGTCAACTTTCCAACAATTAGATATCTCTATTAACTATGTTAAACAAACAGCAAAGGAAAGTAATAGCAGTTTAAATAATTTTCATTTTAATTAAGGAATGGGTAGAGCATACTTAGTGAGAAGCACTCCCTGATGTACCATTACACCATGATTGCCAGACCTCTTTGACTGGGTTTTTGACCCATTCTAATGAAATGCTTTTCCAATTAGGCTCAGTGAACTAATCTGTCCTTTTCAGGTTTGGTTTTTCTTGTTTAATAGCAGCAGGTTGGAAACTTGATCTCAGTGCTTCAAGGAACCAGGAGGATTAATAAATGTGTATGTAAGCAAAGTGCTGCCAAAGCCCCACCATGCAACTCCTGCCCACTGACTTTGTATTTCATAATAGAAGCACCAGAACCATTGCAGGAACCCTGTGCAAGGCCCAGGGATTGTAATTACCAAGAAGCTTTTTTCAAGTTTTCCAAATTTTTAGAAGTCAATTACAAGGCTTTCTCAGAGAGAGGAGCTGAACAAATGTTTTAAGAACAAAAAAAACCCAAAAACCCAAGAACTTAAACCCAAGGTGAAATTTCTTTATGGAGACTGGATGACATTCATCACCTGCTTCCCCTTCCTGACTGATAAATACACCACTGCCCATTTTATGACCATGTACTATTTTCTGAAAGAAAAAAGACATTTCCGAAATCCACTATTATTTTAATTTATGTTATGCATTTTCTCCACAGGGTGATGCAGTGAAAACAAGCAATTCTACAGGCAATCTAACATTTTGATCCCACAGACACACTTTGGTTTAGTTTTGTAATTCCAAGTTGGATTATGGGAACATTGACAAACAGATTTGTACCTTACTACTTCAGTGGTGCTAAATACTTTGCTGGTTTTTGTGGTTATTATAAATTATACATCTAAAGTGCACCTTCATTGACAGCACAGCACTTATAGTATTAGAAACACTGGGCATTTTAAAGCATTATAAAAATACAATCTAAGATTTTCCCCACACCACTATTATTTAAACGCTTATCCTTTTAAAAAAATCTAACATTCTATTTCCAGTTCCAGACATTCCCAAGCTGGGTAGTCAGAATGTTTGGTTGTTTATGATTCCTTGGAAACAATACCAAAGACAAACAGTTATCAGAACCAGAGTTTATTAAAACAGCTACAATTACAGTACACATTGAATAACCCACCAACAATCAGTGATCAGAAAGTGTCTTGGAAATCTCCAAATTTACCCTTGAAGAAGCACATCTAAGTTTCCTAGTAAAAGCTTTTGTTGAAAAAAATAATCACAATCAACGTGAAGTTATATAGGGTAAACATTTATTAAGGAAAATTTTTAGTCTACTGATGGATACAAGATTCACCTTCCTATGGGAAATAAGGGATGGGAGAGTGGAATTCTTTGTACCTCTTCTTTCTCCTTCTTGTATGAAGGAGAAAAAGCAGTGTGTAACACTGGAGGGTGAAAAATAAATTTTTGGTTTTCTCTCAAGCTTTCTGGCTGAAGAAATAAAAAATTTTAGCACACTTTGACTTGGCACCCAGGCTCCTGATGGTGAGGCACACAACCTCCCACACAGCTCTTCTTAGAGCAGTAGCTCTAAGAAGTTGATGCTGCCTGGGCATCTGTCCACAGCTACCACCACTGAAACAGGGGAAAGGCCTCTCAGCTTAGTAGGAGAGAAAGGGAGCAAACATCACCTTCACACTTTTTGTTCCTTCTCTCTCTCCCTTTTTTTTTTGTTTTGTTTTGGTTTGGATTTTTTTGAGGGTTTTGTTGTTGGTTTGTTTGTTTGTTTTGTTTTTGTTTTCTTGTTTCTTTGTGAGTTCGAACAAGAGTTACTTGGGTAATCACTGAGTCAAAAGTAATCAACAGCCTGTATGTGCTCAGTCATCTCTCTGCCTGAGAGGCAACAGGAATCACCTGCCAAAGACTGGATAAAATTTACTATTTGACCTGAGCCTTGAGATCACTTGGACAGGTGGCTGCTCTATTACGATATTCCCATCTGGGATAGCAATGTGAAATTCAGCCATCTGCTTGCAGAACTGTTTAAAGCACATATATCCACTCCTCCTGACTGCCAGGCTCTGAGAGAACACAACAGGGCTCAGGAAGCCCAGTTCACCACCACAGGCATGAAATACTTCTTGTGCACTATAAATCACCTGTGGAAAGCCACAGGGAAGAGATGCAGGACAGAACATCACCCAGCAGTCTCTAGCAATCCCCCAAATTAGGAAGAATTAAAGTTTGCTGTAAAACAAGTAGCCAAGGCAACAGCAAGGCCTGTGTGTATCTGAGGGCAGCTGTGGTTATTTGATTTGTTAGTTATTCTGATAACATTTTTATTTCACAACCCATGTGACACCACTATCAGGTACTGAGATTTCTTATTATCATAAAACAAACACACTGTGGCATTCTACAGAACAGCAGCACTGAGATAAAGAAACATCACATTTCCAAGTGCTCAAACATTCTATGTGCCTTTCTGATATCCACGTGGGGAATCAGGCAACAGAGAGAAATACCTTTTTGTTCTACTCTTCTTCTAAAGCATTGTTTAGAAAACCTGATTTCAGTTTTTAAAACTTAGCTTTGTGCAAAGGACTTAAAAGGAGTTCTGAGGGTCTGTTCTGCTACAAATCAGGCTGTCTCAACAGGGCTTGAAAAGTGACCTGATGCATTCATTCTAGAAAATGATCCAGCTGCCTCAAACTTGGCACCAAAAATATGACCACTGAGGTCAGTTGGTCTAAAACTTGAATGAAAAACCCAGGAATCTCAAAAGTTCTTCACACAACCATGAGATCACAATTCTCATAGGGAATAAAAAAGAAGTGCATTTTTTGGTCATAATTTCACATTGCTAGTGTTAATTTTTTATCTGTAACTACAGATAAAATCTAAGAATCCTCATATTCTTCTTTTGACAGCTCCACAATAGGTATGTGACAAATTTGCAAGACAAGACAATATTTCAGTATAAGAAAACTTCTGTATGAGACTCTCAAAGTCCTTTACAAATATGTGTCATTATCTCTGTGTAGGGGGAGAGTTAGGCAGAAGTATTTTGAAGATCTTATCTAAGCTGTCAGAGCTAAAATGGCCCATTTGGATTTCCGGATTCAGTTTGCCCTCTGGAATTATTGGATAGTGGTGTTTCCAAACAGGCCATGTTAGCCATGTCATTTTCAAGAGATGAAAAACAATGATTTGCAGACTCTTCTAAAGTTTTTTTGCATTATATTTGTTCACAATGCTATGCCAGCACATTAAGAGCAAGTCCAAAGTTACACTGAGGTGTTTTGTTGCAGAAATGGCATCCAAAGTGTATCTCAAGTAGAAGGATTCACTGGACAGCTCAAACAGATGCAGCTCACATTATGCACAAGGTAAGGAGACAAAAGTGATTTTTCATCTCTGTAGGTACGGCTGGAATCACCCTTGAATATTATCAACAGAATGCCTGACTCCTCCATTGTGAGAGCAATTAAACAGATTAATTACTTAGAAATGGTTATTCTGCATGCAAGCCCTGTGGAAAGTCTGTGCAAACATCACTGTGGCTCCCTGGCAGTGCCTGGGAGCCTGGTTAGCAACACTTCACCGGTTCCACCGTCCCCGTGCCGAAAGGGAAAGGGAATCTCTCACCTTTTGATGCTTCTGCCCCAGCAGAAGTATCCAGGCATGCCATGCTGCAGGGAGTATGCAGCCTTCCATGGTGCTTGACAGAACCATGTTCCATTTGTATTGTTCTACCACATGGTTAGATCAAGCACAAAGGAAAACCCCATGGACAGCCAGAGTCAGAGTTAGGCAGCGCCAAAGAGAGAGGAGCGTTGAGAGGAAGCAGCATGGAGAAGCACAAGCTGAAGGTTCACGGAGAGCTGCTCTCCACTTCACCCATGCAAAAAGGTGCTGGATACAAGAGGTCATCCTTTATGCTACTGCAGGAACACCCTGGAGCACAATTGGGGTTAGTGAACACGAACAGAGCCCGGGCGAGTTCAGAGACAGCCGACACGACAGAAAACACTACCAGAGCAGTGCTCACTGCTCCTTCCAGAGAGCATGTGCAGCTCCCACCACACAGTGAATGCCCAATCTACGCTGCTTTTTATTACTTACTCTCTCCTGGAGTCTCCTTTCAGTAAAAATGCCATTTAGGTTTGCTCCATTTATTTAAATGCAACCGTAGCAATACCGCAGCCCATATTAATAACAGCAGATTCTGAGCCGATGGCCAAGCTCTGGCCTTAAACGCTCCCTGAGTGCCCTTTGAGCCTGATTTCAGCTCCCACAGGCCCTTCATGCTGGTGGCACTTACACTGACAATCTGTAAAAGCCACTGCTTTTCTTTTCTTTTTTTTTTTTTTTGGTTTCCTCTGCACTTTCCAGCAGAGTAGCACACACATGCTACTAGAGACATAGACAACATTTTGTTATTCTGTTTCTGAGTATATTTGTTGGGTTTTGTACATCATTCGCTGATGGAAGCTGAGCATTCTCCATTTCTGACATACTGAATGATTTCAAACAGCTTTGTTCTTGCAACTCATTCCTGCAACTTTGACACATAAAGCAGAACAATCAGTTCAGGCCTGACTGCTCCCACTGGAATAAAGCCCTTACTGACTCCACTGTCTGCAGACCTGTGCCAGTGGACAATGATGTTGAAAGTCACATCTCAAATGCTCTTGCAGGAGTCCCAGATGAGAGAGGAAGTGGCTGTCCTCTGCAACTGCTCGCAGAGCTTTGCTGGACTTCAGTGAAGGTCAGTGCTTGTGCTTTTAAATACAAATCACTTTCCTTAGTAAGGCCTTTGCAGTGCCCAAAGAACAAAGTCAGCACCAAGCAGATTATTCATTACCTGAAGAGAACAAGGCAAGTGCTTGAGCAGAGGTGACAGATAGTACAGCAGGGGTCTGTGCTTCACCATTTTGCCATGGCCCAGCACTGCTATGCAGAAAGGCCAACACTGAGTTACCTGGGAACTTCAGGAAGTTAGTGCAGAATTAACTTAGCCACCCTGCACTGTGGGTTTGTTCAGCAATGAAAGTAAGACAATTTGATTTTGTCTATCTTTGCAATATAAGAAATAAACTGAAGCAGTTTTTCAGGGGAACCTAACACAAATCTCCAATCTTCACAAGTGGCCAAACTAGCCAGAGTCTGAATTGATAAAAACATTAGATTATTAATTTTCTTCTGTGACTCATGCAATGTGGCACAAAACCACATTAATTTTCTCGCCTGATTAATTCAAAGTATAACCCTGGAATCCACACCTCATTTACTTAGAAATTACATCCATAACTAGCATTCCTGCCAATAATTTTGTATGCCTCCAGTGAAGAAGGATGTAGAATTCTGTATCCTTATTCCTACACTGCTTTAATAAAGCAGAAATTCTGGCCTGGGCTCTTCAAACAAATTAATCCACACTACTCTCTTAAACAATGACAAGTAACAGTTCATTTCTTCCAAAGGCTTTTATATTATATACTGATTTACAGTATTAAGTGGGATATCTGTAATAAACTCAGTAATTTCAGTGTCAATGAACTCTTTCAGTCCTACTAGAAACAAATGCAGTCTGAGCTCTGCAAACACCTTCCTGAGAAACCCCATGAGAATATTTTGAACGAGTCTCTATTCCTTTGCTGCACTAATTAAACACCACTTACAACAACTGCCTAAACTAATAATCAGCTGCAATGAACGAGAGGTACCAGCACACAAAGAAATCTGTCAAAATCCTAATTTATGTCCCTAGAATACAGGAGAGCAGCAATAGCAGAAAGCACACTATTTTATAAGTTACATTTGAAAACATTCCATATGCCTTTGGATGTACAAAAGATCATCCTGCATAAATGTTTGCAAAAAAAAGAAGTTGAAAAATGAAATGCATCTCCATCTATTTGCCAGCTTCCATGAAAACCCCTCCCTTTAGATACTTCACACACCAGCAGCATTACATGGTTTGCTCTTGTTGTTCATTCACTTCTTGTAATCCATGATCTGTTAATCAGTCACTGAACCTGCAGTTTGTAAAGAATTTGTACACAGGACCCTATTTTTAACTCTCCCATCAGGCTGCAACACCTGAGGGGACTGCTGCAGTCTCAGAACAGTGAGATGAAAAATGTATTATCCAACTGCAGCACCAACATCCTCGCACTGGATTTAGCTGAGGAGCTCTGTCCATGCCAGCACCTCCCCAGTTATTGTCTGTACCCCATCCAAGTGACCACTGCACACACAAGAAGTGCTGCCTTAGCACCTCTGGGGGTGCTCAGCTTAACTCAGCACGTGGAATGGCAACGAGAGAGGGGAGAGCAAACTTTGTCCCACCATAATTTTTGAGGTTAAAAGAGCAATCAATCACTCAGCTTTCTGACATAGTTAATTAAGAGGACAACTGAGATCTCAAGGGAGGAATCTACACAGCCCTGCACTCTGCCTACTTGGGGAATCCAGGATAACTGTGATATTTGGATGGCTAAGTGGTATGGATGCATCTGTGACTCAAGAGTCATACTCCCTCTTCCCAATGCCTCTTTACTATAATTGCAAATAAAGATGTTGGTGGGTAAGAAAGCTGTTCAGATATTTTGCTTTTTTGAAGACTACTTCAACTCAAAAATAAAATGAGGCAGAGCCTAAAATAAAATTTCTAACTGAAACACATCAATTTACTTTCTTATTAAGAACCACACTCTCTGCCAAACAGACCCACCTGTTTTATGTTAAGCTTATGCCTCCTTGAATGAAATGGTTTCCATTCTTTCCCCCCAGTGCAGAGCCAGAACCCTTCACCATCGTGTTCTTCACAGGCTAGTGAAGGCTCAGAGCAACTGACACAAATTTTAACACAAAAACCTGAACGGTTATTACAGATGTGCAGAAAAGGATGGGCTATAATCAGTATCCAGTACAGTCAAATTAATCTAACAACAGCAACACTTCCACAGTAGAAGAAAACCCAGCTCCATTACTATTAGTCATAGCAGTTGTGTTGTGTTCTCTAATGACTTCAGCCTCAGGAAGAAATCATACAAGCCAAAGCCCAAATGTACTCAGTTTCAGTGTACCATGAAAAATTCATATTCATAATTACGAATTCAGTGTAGGATTTAATCTGCAGGTGATTTATTGGTGTTAAACAACCTTCCATTCAGATAAGAATAATTCTTATGCACCACAAACATATCCTCAGTTTTGGTATATTCAGAGGGTTTCTGAAGGTAGTTCTGCTGAGTAGTTCTGGAGAGAAAAAAGGGGTACAACACACAGAATTTAACTGAATAAAACCAAAACATTTTAAAAAAACCCAAACTAAACCAAACGAAACCGCAGACAGAAATCTGAATGCAGTTTCTCAAATCATAAGCAGAGTTTTCTATCCCTTTCCCTCACAGCAGGGCAAAGCCATGGTGAGAAAAGTGCTGGAGCTTGGCCTCAGATGAGATTTCCCACTAACATGAGCAGGTCTGGAGCAGCCAGGGCAAACCCAGAGGCTGTCAGGGCTTGGGGCTTGCTCAGGAGCTGCTGGAGCCCCACACACCATGGGTAGGATCATCACATCCCCAAAAACTTGTCCCTGTGGCACTGCAACAAGGCAGACAGGAGCACGTGGAGGGATACCTGTGCTTTCCACCAAACAGAAAATGCTAAGGGCAGGAGCACAAGTCCATGGTCTGTAAATGACTATTTGCTTATTAAAAATGAAAGGAATTTGCAAAGTTGTCATCAAAGCGATTGGCAAACTACAGGAACAAACTGGAAAGTGTTTCAATCAGGTAAATTATGTAAGATCTGGGTTAAATTCACCTGCCTTTCATGACTTTTAAACACTGGTTGAGGAATAGCAACGCATTGCAGCTTTCAGTTTGAGAGCTCAGAAATCTTAAATAATGTTTACACATCACTAGGAGCAGAGAAGGGGATAACCCAAGGGACATGAAATGTGTGAACTGCCACAGGGAGGGGACAAAAAGTCCTGTTGTGCAGCTTGTGCTCCCCTGACTCCATCCACGACAGTTCTGTGCTTCTAAAGGTGCAACAATGCAGGGAAGAGAGAAGGAAATTTCAGGTGATTCCAAGAAACAGCAAGTCTGTTCCAAAGCAGACAGGTAACCCGAGGAAGGGGAGTGTGTATGAAGACAAAGACTGAAAAAGACACATAAAGAATTAGGAAAAAATCTGCAATTAGTGAGAAGAGGTTTTATCAAATACCTTAAAAACTGTGAGTGAACAAAAAGCAGCTACATTACCATCTAATAATTGAGGATAACATGAGAGAAATTATGCTAGCCCTAAATATGCCATTTTTGGACCCAAATGTACCAAAAAGGCTAACTTTGCTTTGGGTTGGGTTAACAAGAAGTAGTGTCCAAAAAGGAGAGAATAATGCTGGCAGATGGTTCATTTTCCTCCTCCTGTTCTCCCGTGTCCTTATGATTGTATAGCACTGTCTGGAACTGAAGTAACTAATTAAAGGCAGTTAGACACAATGTATGCAGGAGGAAGCAATAAGACAGGCTCACTTCAGAGTGTTTCAAAAAGCAATCTTCTTTATAAAAGACTTATTTCTGAGAATTAGAAGATAAAGAGCCTTTGTGAAGTGATGTTTGTAGAAACACATTGCTTTGATCATTATCAGAGATAGTTTGTGTCAGTACAGCAGGTGGAACTTTCATCGCTTCTGAAATGCACAATATACTGAAAAATGCAAACATATCACAGGGAGAAATAGATCTACAGCTGAATGCAAAGGCAATTCTTTCCAAAAGCTATTTCATACACAGTGTCACACAGCAATCAAGGAACCTGCCAAGTCTTGAAGTGACAATAAGCTACCACAGAGACAACACAATCTGCTCATAGATTCATTTTCCTTACTCCTCAAGCCCAGTGCTGCCTTAGAAAACTAAACTGCTCTGTAGTGAACTTAATCAAAGGCTTCTGGGCAGGATATTTGTGTTGATCTTTTTTCCCCTTATTCATATTAAGAATGGGAGCCTCCAGTGACATAAGGCTGCCAAGCACCATTGGATCCTTAGGTGGTCAGAGTGGGCAGATGTAGCCAAAAAGGAAATGATCATCAGAATTTCACTGTTGCCAGTGAAAATTACAGTATTTCCCTTTTCTAAACAGAATAGAGAGAGAATTAGTCACAGCCTGTACTTATAATTTCTCTTTCAAGAAAACATCTCAGATTTTTTAGTCTCAGACTGTATAGCTATGGGGAGACAGTTGGGCAAGGGTGAGATTTGTTATTACTGTTGTGCACTGCATCAAATGCAAAGCAAAAAAATCACAGGAAATAGTATCTATTGCAATCTGAAGTTTAAACATATTTGATGGTATATTCAAAAGCTTTGCCTGTCTCACAGCCCTGGGCAAAAATATGTCCTGTTTCCTGCTGTTTCTTCATTTCATGCTATAATGCTTCCAATTCTCCTTTTAAAAGGAATTATGTACATTATCTACCTGTTGCACAGAAGCTCCTTCCTATGGCCACTCATAACCTTTGCAGATGTTGCTCCATTGTCATCAGTAAAAGCTCGAGTCATTAGGTTCTGTGAGGAAATAGCACTGGGGAAAGTGCCTCAATTGAAAAAACTGCTCAATTGAAAAAAAAGAAGGTGAGTACTTCAGGCTAGATGGTATCTAACAGGATGGTGGAGACCTGCAATGAAAACTGAAGGGAACAGTGTGCAGAATGAAGTTTTGTAGATCTGTCTTCACAGTTTCATTTAATTATCAAATACAGTTCTATTTAGCCCATCTGCTTCTCTGTCCTCTTGACATTACCTTCTTGATGCTCCTCTGCCACTTCAGACTGATGAAACTTCAAACATCTGAGCTTTTCACCCCCATTCCTGCTAACCCCTCCTCTCTCCTGTCCTTAGAGAAAAAGCCCTTCCCTTTCTTCCCTTGATTTACTGAACAGTCACATTTTTTCTCACAACAGGTCCTTTCTGACAGTCCCCTTCATGATCACAGAATCATGGAACAATTTGGGTTGGAAGGGACCCTAAAGATCATCCAGTCCCGCCCCCCTGCCATGGCAGGGACACCTTCCACTATCCCAGGTTGCTCCAAGCCCTGTCCCCTGGCCCAGGCATCCAGGGGCAGCCTCAGCTTCTCTGGGCAACCTGAGCCAGGGCCTCACCACCCTCCCAGGGAAGAATTTCTCCCCAGTATCTAATGTCAATCAACCATCTTACAGTTTAAAGCCATTCCCTCTTGTCCTATCACTACGTGCCCTTGTCAAAAGGAATGTGGAAGACACACAGACCACTTCAGGACAACCTCAGATTTTTATGACTTTAAAACTGTCTTTTCCCTGATGTCAAAGTATTAAGCTCACCCAGGCTTAACTACTCCTGGGTGTGATTCTGACACTGCCTGAGTACCTCTGCTCCCACAGAGCCCAAACTTTCTGTGCATCCTCATCTCTTCTCAAAGACTGTGAGGGGATAAAATCCTTCACATTTCTTCCCCAACCAACCCCTCCCATTCCCTGTGTTTACCCCTCAAAAACAACTTTCTGACCACTGACATGTACTAAATATATTACACAAACTACATGAAAATACCAGGATCCTGAAAAAAGAGCCCCTTGAGAAAGAGATGCACATTTACAAAAGAATTTAAAATTAAAATTGTTTTCTCATACACTGAGCAGAAGACGTAAAAAATAAACCAGAGAGTCCCAAAGGCAGTGAGGACACGAACAAGTTACTAAGCCTTGCCATCCCAGTGGGATTGTGTCATCCCTGGATGACACAAAGCACTGCCCAGTGCTCTAAATGAAGACTCATATCTCATGGACATTTCTGCACAGAGACGTGCTGTGTTAGATTCTGGGATGAAACATATTCCTCAAAATGAAAACATGGAAAATTCCTGCTAAATGCCAAGCCTGAAGCAGCCATGATTCAAAGGGACAAGTTGAGCAGAACAGGTGCCAAGGATGTCTGTTCCCTGGATTGATTTACAAGCTAAGATTTTCTAAACCATTAGATGTTCCCTGTCTCATGTGAGCAGACAGCAAGTCGAGTTCAATGTATCTCATCACCATCTGGAAACTCTACAGGCAAGGATCTCTTCTCTACTGAGCTTTTGAACAGCATTAGTTTTCATCCAGCTGAAATCCTTGTTCTGAAGCTGTTCAATCCCTGCTCTCCTCCTTCATAAGTCAGGTTTATGATTTTTCCATGTGGTTTTGATAGAGATGTAGAGCTGGACACCCAGGGAAAAACAGCCTAATGCCTCAAGGAAAGGACCCCCAAGATAAGAACTCACATAAAATATTATTCTCAGCATCACCAGGTACTGAGTTTTGCACTGTAGCTCTTCTTAGCTATGACCTCTCCTAAATGGTGTCAGCTGGTGTTTGCTTCTCCAATCGCCTGTACCTTTGTTCAAAGCATGCATGCACACACATAACATTAATTCCCCTAGCCCATTAATAAAAGCAGAAGAAAATAACAATGGCAAATTGGGTACAGGTTTATACAGATCTGTTTCTGCAGGCTGCTGTCCTTTCTACATGATATTTATGCATTTTCATTTCCAGTTTATTTAAGTATGAATATTACTGGCTAATTACATTGTTACTATGATGGACACAAACCAAAAACCTAGATAAAATATGTCATAATTTCAGGCCTGATTATAAATTTTGTGGCTTGAGTCACAAGGGATTGAAGACCTTAACAAGCCTGCCCAAGAAAAGCTGAGTGCAAATGAAGTTATCTTTATTTTCTTTCCCCCATAAAGGGAAGGTTTAGCTCGGCATGTTGCTCGCAGAGATGCACAAAGCACAACGGCTTGTTTTGGGCTGCTGCCACTCAGCTTCCTGCTGCATCCCCATCTAGAGCCATTCATCTTTTACCACCAGGAACACAATTAATCATGTTTCTTTCCAGAGCAAAGAGAGAAAAATCATAGTAATTTTCATAGAAAACACCGCAAGGTACTCCATCAATAACAGTCATTTTTCTCCTCAGTACACACTAATAGATTTGCTTACTGAAACCTGCTTGTCTTTACAGTATACGAAAATGCAGTAATCCAAAATAGATATAACCAATATACCCAGTAGGAAAAACACACGAAGAAGCAGTCATCTGCTTAGTTGTGCTGTGTAAGGCAAGAAATATCCTTTTAGTGACAGCTGAACCATAAATAAAGAACAGATAGGATTAAGAAAAAGCTTTTTATGTTACTTTGGAGTTGAATTTCAGGTGGAAACATTTTTCTATCATCTCATTCACAACATAAAACCTTTGCCTAGATTATTATGCACCTTTTGATTCAAAGCTTGCTGAAACCAAAAATCTTACCAACTTTGATGGCAATTTTACTGGAATTAGTGTGTTACTTATGGATGTAAGGAAAATGAATGTATGAAAGCACGTGAATTGATGCCATTCCCTCACCTTCAGCTTCACTCCTGTCCCAGATCAGAAATGCCCATTGCCAGTTCATGAAAACCTCTCATCACACTGTTCTCAGCCTTTTAAGTGTGGGAACTAAACTTGAGCTCAGCTCCCATTAGGTCAGTAAGAGCTCTGCCTGAATACAAATGACAATCCTGCCAAAATATAACATTTCCCACATGGATTCACATATACTGTCATTATTTTGCTTAAATATTTCATAATTTAGTAATTTTTTATGATTAAACGTCACAAACTTTTATCTTCTTTTTCTTTTCTTTGTTTTTAAGAGAAGACAGCTAGAGACTGCCTTTTTTTTTTTCCCCTCTTTTTTTTTTTCTTTTTAATCCATAAGGTAATTGGCTTTCTGTCGAACTAACCGAATTTCCCCAAACTCAATTTGCAAAGCTGCTCCCTAATATCCATTACAGCAAACACTGTCCCGCAGATTCGATTAGGGGGCTCTCTGGACCTGCTTATCCCCGAGCGGAGCGCGCAGCAGAGGCTGGATAAACGAATTACCTGAGCAGCGGAACTTCTTGCTCTTGATCTGGCTGATGCGCTTGTTGGCAAGGCGACGGGGATTGCTGCAGCGCGCGCCGCTCGTCTCGATCGGATTATCCTGCAGGTAATCAGCCAGCCACTTCAGATGGCAGTCGCACACAAATGGGTTCTGAGCTAAATGTCTGCGAGAAGGATGGGATGTTTAATCAGGAGTGACCTGTGACACCGTGCTCCATCACTGTTTTTTTGTTTGTTTTTTTTTTCCACCAACGCCGAACCTGAAGAGTGGAGTAATTGAATCGGCTCCTGGAAGGAAAACAGCCCGGGCCCGGCGGAAAGCTGCACGTGAACGGGAGAGTTCTGCGAGCGCTCACATTGAGCAGCTCATTAAGCCTCCAGCAAGCCCTTGCACAGAGGAAGCAAAAATTAAGATAGCAAAGCCCCCTTTTAAAGGACACAGACCTGCTGCTGGCTCCCAAGTCCCACGGTTTCTCCTGAGAGCTTGACATGTTGCCTTTTGAGAGAAATGCACCTTACCTGAAGATCATTTTGTATCCTGGTTTAAAAGAAATTTTATCAGCAAGCGCAAAATGTGAATTAGTAAAGCACCTTGGATCTTTGGGCAAAGGCAGAAGTGGTCCAGAATCTTTTCACAGGAGTGAAATTAATATTTGCACATGCTCATCATGTGTAATAGTACTTTCTTCATATGTATTTTTTCCTGAAGCAAAGGGTTTTAATTTAAAGACTGAAATGTTTAGGCAAGGCACAACTGCTCTCTATCCTTCACCAAAATTTGCTCAACTTGTTTCCTATGAAATTTGAAATAGGTATTATAGCACTGATTTTAACTTGGCATTTCAACTTTGGTGACAGAAATCTGCTGGAGAATCTTAGAAAGTGTTTTTCTGCTGCTGTTCTGATTTATTTTGCTTGACAAAGCTGAGCTCTGTATCAAGACAATTTGCAAGGTCTTTCCCAGAACCAGGCTCTAATCTCAGTTCAGCTAACTTGCATCAGTCTGTCTCACCTCCAAGGGAGCAGGACTCAGCCCTCCAATAACTGCAAAGACAGGTTAAGAAAAGACAGATGTTTCAATTTGGTTTGGACAGAAGCATAAAGTTATAGCCTCACA
This sequence comes from Dicaeum eximium, assembly GCA_013396995.1. Taxonomy (NCBI): domain Eukaryota; kingdom Metazoa; phylum Chordata; class Aves; order Passeriformes; family Dicaeidae; genus Dicaeum; species Dicaeum eximium. Next base: position 132,719 of record VWZP01006274.1, read on the forward strand.
AGAACTCTCTCACTCTGTTACTGTTTTCCACTTGTAGAAACTTCTTTTCTGTTTGCAGTTATATTTATGAACTGACACTGAACAAAGTAAGTGTAAAATACAACAGGGCAATGGCTGTTCAGCTCTGGGAAGGGAGAGCACACAGAGCAGAAAGAAGAAATTCAAGATTCCTGTTGCAGTAGAGCCATTCCTGCTGTGAAAGGTCCAAAGAACAACATAGAGACAGGATTTGGTTCTGGATTTGCAGCTCAAGAAAAACACAGAAGATGGCAATCACTTGGAGTATTAAAAATGGGAGAATGAATGAAAACTTCACGACAAAGTCTCTTGGTGTGAAGCAACAAGTCCATTCTAAGCAAGGGCCACCAGGAACACCAACAAAACCCCATGGAAACCAATGGGAGATGTTCATACCTTAGGGCTATGAACATTAAAAAAGCCTGTTGTTTAACCTGACAAACCTTATGCACCTCTGTAAAAGAACCCTCTCTGTGGCCCCAGTTTATGTGTGTACATACACAGCAGGCTGCAGCAGCAGAAAGTGTGGTAGAGCTGCAGAGGCAGAACTGGGGATTGTTGTACATGATTATTCCAATGCCTTAATGGTTTGCAGCAATACATACTGGCCAAACATCTGTTGGAAATTCAGGTTGTGTTGGTGGCTGCCTGAGGATGTGGCAGAAACTCTGCTGCAAGAAATCATTCCTGTCAGTTTATTTGTATATGATTTAAAACATTTATACGACTAATTCAGCCAATGCATTCCCAGTTTTAAAATATATAAATGTGCATTTGCATACAAAAATTGCAGTACTATAGCATGTGTGTGCATAGATACTGCAGTATGTATATATATATATAAACACCCATACATATTTTAGTACTGGAATATCAGGCTGCCAACTCCAGCTCTGAAGGAGTACTATTTACCTTATTATCTTATTACTCACAGCTTTAGGATGAGACCTTCTTCTACAAAATATTGAATCATTTCTATATTTTTGCTCCTGATGCCTATTCTAATGCCTCCAAGTTCAAAAATGTTTAGTGGATTTTCTTAATGGATCAAATAATACAACATATCATTCCCCTTAAGTGGAATGTCAGCTGAAATGTGGTAACAGAAGTCACGAACCGCACAGCAGGACTCAGACCCAGGCAGGAGAGATGCCAGCTCACTGGCTCATTAAAAACTGTTAGGCAATGATCCTAATAGAATGTGCTGTTCATATCTTACCCAGAGTCAAATGCACACATTATCTCCCCAACAAACAGCCTGAGCCTCACACAGTTCTGACATTTCTGTCACTAAGGGCAGGCTCTGTCGATCCTGCCTTTGCTGAAGAAGCGACACAACACTTCTTGTTCTTGCTCCTTTTCTCTCAGTGAGGAAAGGAGGGGCTGCTACATGGATGTCTCTTCCAAATTGTCTTAATGTCAGATGCAAAGACAGGGAACATCTCTGGTGGGGAAAGAGAGAGCTGTCATTTCTGATACGCCTGCATACTCACAGAGTCTGGATCGATCGCAGAGGTGCAAAGAGCCCCTTGCTGACGGTCTGCAGTTTGTTGTCATAAAGAGATAACAGTTTGAGATTATGCAGACCTTGGAACGTGTTTACCCTCAGGCAGTTGATCTTGTTGGCATTGAGAAGCCTGAAAACAGAGAAAAGGTTTAGAATTCATTAATCTTGTAATAATCAAATAAAGATAGACTGGACTTTGGGGTTAAATCTAAAAAAAAAAAATTATTAACCTATTTACCAAAGCTAAACCACATGTAAAGGCTTCACTTGCCTTTTACATTTAAAAGGTGAAAACTCACAGTGGACATAAGTGCTTTCATAGCAGGGGAATATACAGACATATAACAGTGCTAGCCATCTTAAAAAACTTAAAAGCTGTAGGGTGGGGGGGTTGTATGCCTAGCCTTCTCCCAATTTACTCAAAATTCTACATAAATATTTAAGGAAGCCTTCAGCTTAATATACACAGGAATAAAAATTACTCCCCACTTTGCTATTCCATGCACACACAGCCCACAATGAGAAGAGCCTTTATTTTTCAATTTTCTCTACCAGCAGCTGTCTTAAGTCTAACTGAAATTCTGGGAGTTTGAAATCTTTTGATAAGGAGTGTAGGGTTAATTTGATAACAAAAGATTAAAAAGATGTTTCTCCTGGGAGACAAAAAGATGGAAGTGTAAGGTCTGGGCTAAAACTTACTGAAAGGAAACTCAGTTCACACCCAAGGACAGCCAGGAAGGGGCCCAGGCTGCCACAGGAGCTGTGTCCTCAGTCTCTGTCCTTGGAGGTTTTCAAAGTGACACTGAATAAAGCCATGAGCAACCTGCTCTGACCTGATAAGTGGCTCTGCTGTAAGCAAGGGTTCTCCAGACTATTGTCAAGTGATCACTCAAGGTCCCTTCCAGCCTCTACTGTCCCACAGTTCTATGAATTCCAGTCACACCAGAGTCCTGTGCAGTTGTGGAAAAGCAGCACAAAGGCAATTTTAATACTATTCTAAAAAATATTTTACAACTTTTTTTTTTTTTTAATTTTACAACTACACAGCAACCAACTGGTGGAACTAATCAGATCAGCAAGAAAATCCTGGACAGTACTTGTGCAAGTTTTCTTAGATCATCCATCCAGAGTTCTGCCCCATGTAATAAGTACATACAAACCCAATAACAAGCTGCATCTCCTGCTGAGACAATCAAACACAAGAACACTTAATTTGTCACTGTCATCTGCATAGGTGGTATCTTGCACTTAGAAGTGAAACAGGCAGGAAATTACTTATTCTTCTTAGCAAAGCCAAAATCCACATCTTTTGACTACTACCAAGAACTACTGGGAAAAGTGGTAAACTGCAAACAGTATATGTTGTTAACTCAGTTCTCTTGAGCACAAAACTCTTCCTTTGTCACTGAATTTAAAGGACTAAATACTGCATCAGTGTGGCTCTCTGTGAGGCAGCACACTAATACGAAAACAGAAGACAAAAATGTTTATAGGCAAAAAGAAAAATATATCCTCTATTCCTCAGCAAGCAAATGCATCATTTTAAAGACACCTCTAACAGCACAGGGAGCTTCCATTCTCAACAAACTGCACAGACACCACTAAAGACAAGAGGGCAGCCACTCAGGAAGAAATACAATCTTTCTAGCTGAATTACTCCAAAAAGTAATTCAGAAGATGCTCTGCCTTTACCTTCCTGAAACCTTTGGAACATCACAAGCTCATTACAATTCTCTGCTCTCACTGCTGTTTTGGCAGAGCCTTATTGCTGCAGCCAAAAGTTACAGTGTTTGTGATACACAGGAGATGAAGGCAGACTTGGGCAGCGTGGAGAGCTCCAGGAGAACAGGAATGCTTTGGAATGAGAGGGCTCCAAAGGAGAACTCCCCTTCCCAGCCTACAGGAAAGTCAGTATTGATTTACCTGAATTTCCTCCTTTATATGTTGTGGAAAATGAAGTTTGACATTAGTTAAGAAAAAATCCCACAGAAGGCAACGATGGATAAATGAGGTTACATTTTTGCATGAACTAATAGGTAAAACAATTTTATGAAATCATAAGCAGCACTACTATGACCCCTCTGGAATCTGTATTTCCATGACACCTAATCCACACTCCTGTTGGCTGCTCCAAAAGTAAAAGGGTAATTTTCCCACTGGGCTACAGGAACAGCTCCTCCTCCTTCACTCCAACAGCAAATGCCATCTCTTCCTGCTTGCTTCTTACAGCCACTTTTGTGTCCCATCTTCCTCCTCTCAGATCTCACACATCATGCATTTCTCTTTCCAGCTTGTAGAGTATCTTATCCATAAAGAATGGCTTAACAAGGTAGTTGGAGGCAGACCCAGGTACTGAATTTTGAACAATATCCCTAGGCATGCTCTTAGGAATTACAAATCCCTTGGTTTCTGCCCCCTGTCCTTTTGCACCGGTGCCACCCTGATTTTAGGGAATGCACATCAGCTTGGTTTGGCTGTTCCTGTCCCATGACAGGGGCTTGGCACCTGAACTACCCAGGAACAAAACTGAAAACAATATGTACTTCAATTTATTTTGCTAGGTGCTAATTTTTTTCCAGTATTATAGTAATGGTTTATGTTGCAAGCAGTACTTGTAACAAAGTATAAAGCAAAAAATTAACACAATCTTAGCAAAAAGAGAATTTACAACTGAACTACAATTGTATTTCCACATGTGGGTAACCAGGATGTCCTCTTGGGATGCCTCAGAAGTGCACAGCAGAGCTGCTCTGGGCAGATGCTGCTCCCTCCTGTGCAAAGATTAGGCACAAAGTCTACATTACTGATCCACCCCACTGAAAAAACCCTCTGAGCAAAACTGACCTGCAACAGCAGTGAGTGCACTGGATTCAGATTCATTCTCCCATTAGTTTAAACAAAACATGAATAAGCCTCATGCTGGAAAATAGAATTTACAATGTGACAAGGTTTCCTGGCACAAATTTTGATGACTATGTTTATGGTGATATAATCTGGGACATTTCTTTAGAGCCAAACACTGAAAATGAGAGCAACTGATCCTCTGTACAGCCACAACTACAGAGGCACACGCTCTTCTTTAAGAGTAATTTGGAACAGAAAAGTGCTTGTGCAGACTGTTTAGAAGTGGGAATTCAGGTCCTAAACAGCTTTTCTGAGGTGACAACACCTATTCTGTGTATCACAGACAGTCTGCTCAACAGTAATACAAGTGTGGCCATGTGAGGTGGATGCTGAGATACATTAATGACTTATTTCTGCTCAGAATCAGTGAGAAACAGGGGGGAAGAGGATAAACTGAGGAAGCAGAATACATCATCCCTAAAAATTTTTTCACCTACTTACTGTGAGTTAGATGACGACTTTTGGCCAGAATCATTAAGGTTCATATTCCTTTCAAAACTCTCAGTTATTTTAAAATATCTGCTATGAATATTCCCCTCTATAAATCTCAGTTCTTTACTTAATCTTTCTTTGTTATCCCAGCTCCAGTAATGGCATCTAATTTTTAATTAGGTATACAAGACAGGCCTCACATGGAGTTAAAAGTGGTTTTAAGAGGTTTTTTTTAAACTAACACAAAGGCAGATGAGAAAAACATATTCCAGGAAGCAGAATCTTCCTTGAACACTGAACCAGGCCATAAAGCATACTAAGGGTTTCTTTATTGGACTTACACCTAAGGAAGGAACAACATTAAAAGTGGAGTTCTATTTTAGCAGGAATTACACAGTATTTATTTTTGAACTGATTCATGGTGAAAGTAAATTCCACTAATTCTCCTATTTTGTTATCAGCTTGATTGGATGAGATTTACACACGGCCTCCAGATGTGGGGCACCATTCAAAAGGAGGTTAAATATTCAAGTAGAAATAAAACCGCCTGGTACCCAGAGGGATGATGGATTATTAACTCAAGTCTCCATTTTCATCCCTCTGGAGATATAAAAAACATGAAGAAACCTCTCACAAGCCTTGGACCACCACAGAATGGTTAAAAACCTTGTGGTTTGTACACCATTGAAACAACGAGCTGAGCAGAGCACTATTACAATTGCATGAACCCATTTCCTGAAAAAGTGGATTTGTCCACACACATTGAAATAATAACGTGTTTCAGCTAAGCCCTTGAAATGAATGTGCACTGAATTGGCTCTGTAATTGTATCAGCTGCTCATAAGCACCATCTGCATAATTAAGATGGTCCCATAATTGAATTATATGCCCAAGCACAGCTTCAAGTGATTAACATTTAAATAACATTCTGAACTCCAAACCCAAAATGACTGAAAAAATTGTTTTTTAAGAGCAAATGGGAATGTTTATATGGCTTTTACCCTTAGCCATATTTGTATTTTTATCTCAGTGAAGTCAAGTAATCAAACTATCAGGAAATAACCACAAAACTTAGAGAATCAACAGCAGCCTGGCAACCTCACACGTGCTGGGGACTGCAGGCCAGGCTCTGGTGCTCCAGGATAGAGCAGGAATCATCCTAAATACATGAGTGAGCCTAAAGGAAAGTGTTGAGGAGAAAAGCTGCACTGAGGCACTGAAAAGCTTCTCTTTCTTTTTCACCAGCTTTGTGTTTTGACAGCAACGACAACACGATGAGAATGAAAATGTTTGGCATCCCATGAACTGGCTGGCACATCCCACATGCCAGACTCCACTGGGGAAAATGAGAGCTCACCAGAAAAAACAGATGTAAGAGGCACAGGAGACTTGTAGGGGAGAGGAGAACTTGGTAACAGTTCTGCCTGGGTAACAGCAGAATACAAATTGAATAGGCATGACCTTTATAGAATATCAATATTGCAGGCTTCACCTACATTCAGAGGCACTATAAGGCAGCTAAGAAAGAATTCTCAGCAGAAAGCCTTCCTTAGGATATACAATATTTGTTCCAAGAAGTAAAAAAAAAAAAAATTAGCATGTGTTTTTGGTTTTTTTCATAATTTTCTCTTGAAATTTATAGGGAATCAAGTGTCATCCTTGATTTAACATAATTTTTCATGGGAGAACAGCTGAAGTGTCAATACAGCAATATCTAGTCAAGCATTTGCTTATCCCAGCAGCCAATGACAAGCAACATCTAATGACAGAAATGTGGGTGTCCCTGCCTAGTTATTGGCAAAATAATTATATCAAGTTTCAGGAACATTTTAAGATGGTCTGGACTGTCAGGGAGCATTTTGATTGTCTCTCACTGTGTCGAGATATTTAAATGCCTACTAGAATTTACATTTTCTAATGTGATGACTGACCACTGAAGAGTCTGTCAGTGCTTCAGTTGATAATACCCAGCATGAAATCATCATCATGCTTGCTTAACCAGCTTCAAGTGTTTCTCCATGTTCAGGAAACTGGATGATGGTGATGACAAATGTATTCACAGTAAATTAGAATGGGAAAGTCGCAGGCTGATAATGAGTCAAGAAGGAAGTACAGGGCACAGTCTGACAGTCCTGTTTTGGTAGGAATTTAGAAAGAGATTTCAGAAATTCCTTTTCTGATCCAAAAGTCTGCAACTCTGGTTGAACACCACCCACAAAACAATCCCGTGGTACTTCTGTTACTACCTGGAGAATTATAAACACGAGTTGTCACAGCACCCAAACTTCTGCTATTTGACATTCAATAGTGTCTAACTTCTGCCTGCAGGTAAGATCACAGCTGATTCTAGATAACCACATGACAATTCAGATGCACAGCAGAACGAACGCATTTTCACAACTTTCAGGGCTAGTAGAGTTAGATTTGTGTGTAATAACAATGAGGAGAGCTTCTGTCAGGAGCTCTGGCGTCAGAGGCTGCTGGGTCACACTGACGTAGGCATGAGCAGTTGTTTTGGGAAGCTGCGTGCAGCCAGGCTACACGAGTGACACAGGAAAGGCCAATGCTGCTGCAGTCTTTCATTAGTGCTTGACTGTAATTGTATTTCTGAGTCTGGCAGATGCTGCTTCCTCACTTTTAACTGTGGCTATTGAGTTTAGTAACATTATCACAATAGCAACCCAAATGAAGAAATCTGAAGGGAAAAAAGCTTGAGGCAAATGGCTGGAAAGCAATTCTAAAGCTATTAAACAGGTCTGTGCAGAGAGCATTCTATCCTGCACTGGAAGGGTGAGGGTAGCACAGTCTCTGTGCTGTAGCCAGAAAGATTTTGAGTAATCAAGAGAAAAGCTCATATGCCATTTTGTTAAGAATTTAGGTTCACAGATCCCAGAAATGATACAGGTTGCATAGGACCTCCAGGTCATCTTGTCTGAAACCCACTCAAAGCATGATTCATTCATGCACAGTTAATGCAGATCATCAGATCACAGGACAATTCAGAATTCCAGGAAGCTCCACTGGTTTCTTGTATAGGCTGCCAAAACAGGATGAGCTACAAGGTCAGATTGGGCTACCTTGAGCTTTATCCAGTCTGGATAAAGTCTGGTGTTTGAAACCTTGAAGGACAGAGGATGCACAGCTTTGTGGACAGCCTACTCCAACTACCTGACATCACTGTGAAAATGTATTCCTCTTACATCCAACCACAAGGTCTCTTTTTTTTACTGCCTGTTGTCTAGTCTCCATGAGAAAAATTAAGAACTCAACAGAACAAGATTTTATACAAGATTTTTTTATACAAGATTTTTTACTTAAAGCCCAGATCCCTATGGGGAGGTGACTATTGTGCTATTAAAGACTTGTAAATGGAAAACTGTACTTTCTTTATTCTGACATTTCTGTACTGTTTACATAGCTAGTTAATTTATTTATGTATACAACAGTGCAATGTATACAATGCCAAATACTGGAATTGATGTACGTTCTGCTGGTTTTAAATACTCTGTATGAGTTTGTACATCACAGCATTTTCATTAAGATTCTAGCAAGCCCCAAAAGTACACAATAAATAATTGGTAGATCCTGCTTTAAGCTTTTCAGTACTGGCATTCAATTTAGAATTACCAATCAACACAAGCACTTCAAACTTGGCAAGTCTGCCATGAACATACTTTTCAAGCAACCTCACCAAAAAAGAGCTGGGGATACCAAATATCTGCCTTATTCATCACAGAAAAAACAGCCTAAAATCAAGTTACGAAAAAATGAGAATCACTCAAACCAAAATTTGACCAGTTGAATTTTGGGAAGACTGATGATAGCAGTTTCTGAACGTACACACATGACTTGTCACTTCATACAAGTCTATTTTAGGGTCAGCTGAAGTTGTAAATATTTTATCTAGTTCCAATTTTAACCCAAGTTAGATGAGTGATAATTTGTCACCACTTTTGACATCACTTTATCTGTCAGTATGTCAAACTCCAGGCACCAATATGATTATTGGCTCTTTCCAACTGCAGGGTTGAGTTTTCCCTAATGACCAGATATTAGGTGAAGGAGGAGAAGGCTGTCAGCCTCTGGCTTCGTTTTTTGAGAGAGAAACACAACAAGCCTCTGATTTTAATATATGTCTACCACAGGAGTAGATCTCCTGATGTTTAGCAACATCAAAACAGAGCCCATTATGGGGATTTTCTTGCTCAGTAAAACATGGGGATCACAAGCAGAAGATTTAGGATCAACACTCCTGAGCACTTGTATGATTAGTAACTATGCAAAGTAAATTTCCTCAAGGAAAAGGATTTATTGAAAACTGATACTTGCCAGACATTTGAAAAATGAGACTTCACCCCTCATATTATTCTGCTATCCAGCCTCTTTAAACAGCAGAGGTTTTATGATAGCTCCTTGTTGCAGGAGCCAGAGCACTGAGATGCACACAGCTGCAATAAAATGCTCCCAGAGTGTTTGTTTTAATGGCTGCAGGGAGGGAAGTGTGTGACTTAGATATGACAAATGCTGGCTCACAAACTCGGTGCCCGTGGTGCTGCTGGGTTTATCTGTCACAGGGCTGCCCCGAGGGAAGGAGCTGCAGGGCTGTGCTGTGCCCCCTGTGCAGTGACTGGCAGCACTTTGGCAAGCTCAGGGGCTCCTGAAAGAGCCTGTCCACATTCCAGAGGGGCTGAAGGACAGGTGAGCAGGACAGTTAAATGTCTCCAGTTTCTAGAAAGCCCAAGGTCAGGTGAAGGTCTCCTGGATTAACTGTCCACAGCTAATGGTTACTTGAAAACTTCCACCTTAAGCTGAAGCCTTTGCCATTCTTTTGGTATTTAAATGCAAGAAATGCAAACAATTAAATTAATCAAACTCTTTCACAGCTTGGATGCTGTGATGTTTTATTGGATCCCCCAATAAAATGAAACTTTCCGTTCACTGTATTAAAAAAACCCACACAAGCTAAAAACAAACCAGTTATCCCTCTCTGGAAAACAACAGAGATTTCTCAAACCCAAACTGACCTAAAATCCCCAGAAGGCACTTGATATAACCTGCTGAAAAGAAGAATGTATGAGCATAGGGTACAGTAGCTACAAAGCTTTCTATCATCCTCTCCTCTGGCACCTTCAAAAAGGATAAGGAAAACACCATGGTCCAAGAAAAGCTTCTGCTCCACAGAACAGATGTAAAGTTGGACTTGAAGAATGATTTTTGCTGCTCTGTTGGTTACCATTGCATACTTACGAAACACATAGGATTTGTGAAATCAGCAATTTAACAAAAATCCAATTGCAATTATTTTTGTGGGTAATGTTAACTACTTAAGGTAGTTACTTATAATAAAAACTTCAGAAATAACGTTTTGAATTAAAGCCATAGGGTTTAAAAAAACCCCAACAAAACCACACCCTAATCCCTCAACAAAAATCCTCCGAACACGTATTATCTAACCATGCCTGGTTATTTTCTTGCCAAATATAACATAATACTGGCTTACCACCTCTGCCTTTTAGGGCAGAAATGTGGAATGCTGATGCCAGCCAGGTGGTCTAAAACTTGTTCTGAATTAATTTCCCCTACACCAAAGTCAAACAGGACACTTGAAGCTGTGACCATGCCTGAGATGAGAACCCCTCTATCCAGCTCTGGGGCTCCTGACACCAGTGAGACTGTCTGAAGGTCCTTACAGAGAACAATTCAGCCAGAATACAGAATAATCCTGGCCTATATTGTGACAGTATATTTAAACTGAAGAATAATTACATATCTGATAAACTCGGATGAGTTCTATCCAAAACTGTTCTGAAATTTCACAGTAATTATTTTTTCCTTTCAAATAATATATTCTTTTTCTAAAGAATAGTTTTTCCTTCTAAATAATACAGGATCCACAAGGACTTCCTTTTTCTCATTGTGTCCTGCTTTATCATAAAGCCAGTACATTTTCCAAACTGCTCCTGCTCCAGCTCAGGAAATCAGACAGGCTACCAGGATACCTTAATCAGAGTGTTCTTATCAGAGTGTCTCCAGACTAATAAGAAGAAATCCAATCTAGTGCCCACGGAACACTAAATTAGATCTAATCATAGGGCACTCTTCCAATTGTTCAACAGCAGGTCTAAGACCAACGAATGCCTTTTATTTTTTTTTTAGTAGCCATAGCTATACTACAAGCAATCCCAGAGCAGCTGCTTCAAAGCCACAATCCAAAAAGCTGCAGACATTTGTTTGCATTTAAAATATGATCATTCAATGCTCTCCTTGCCAAAAGATACTTTACATACAAACATGCTCAAGAAGACCCTGGAAAGCTCCAAGGTCATGCTATTTTGGGAATCCCAAAATGGGACAACTTACTTACATTGTCTCAGCTTGAGAATGTTTAATGAAGCACAATACCTTTCAGTGGTTCCCTAGCACAGAGATTTTGTTTCCTTAACAACAAGGCATCACTTGAGTTAATTCTGGCTAAAAACAATTGTATCTTGCCTTAAATATGCACTTGACTGAAGGCCTGCTCTACATGCATGCTAGAACTATTCTATAAAGGAGTTAAAAATTGCTTAATGACTTATGTAGAAGTTCTAGACCCTTATTTTTATAAGACACGGTGATCCATGTGTTGAGTGATTTTCTTATTTATATTTTCCTACTGGGAAGGATTCTATCTGTAAAGTGTCCTGGATTAGACAGAATAAGTCTTGAAGAGTCTTGCTTCAAAGTTGTAACTGTAAAATATTTGGGTTGAGGAGGATTGACAGTTGTGACTCTCAGATTTTTTAAAATACAGTTTTTTTCTCAGCGGTCAAGGTAGCATGATTCCCAGCTCCTCTGCACTTTCTTAATTATTGTCCTCACACCTGGCAAACTGTCCCCAAAATTTCTCTTACTGCCCAGGCTGCCATGGAAACACTGAAGTATCAGAAAACTTGTGAGGTTTGGGGCAGGAGAAAGTAAAGGAGCTGCCAGAAAAAGGTGCATAGGGTGAGGATAAAACCATAGCTCCCCACTGCCCCAGCTCAGGGACTGTCACAGGCAAACCAAAAGGGCTCTTGCTTGCCTGCTCTGGAACAGGGTGGTCCATGTCTGCAATTAAGGTCTTATGGATAAATTACACATCTGAGTAGTCCTTCACTTAGCATAGAGAGTCATTTCAGTGACTTCATTTTACTTGTTTGGCTTTGCTCATGAATGCTGATCCCAATCTAAGCTCACTTAGCTATCCCATATAAGGGCAGCAAAGGCTGCAATCACAGTGACACATCCAATGGCAGTGACAATCCTGAGGAAATTCACTGCTGGCTACATCAGGATTGTCAGAAAGGCTTCAAGTGACACACCTAAAAACTACTTCATATTCTATATTAAATATGATTTACTGTTTGGGGTGGAGTGATGTATGTGACATAAATCAGAACTGACTCACTTTTGATACATCACCTTTGTTTTCTGAGAGCATCATCCATGATGGTAATCAGAACATTATACACATTAAACTCACTTCCCTGCTGCTCCCTCTACTGACTGGCTGATGATTCCCTTCCCTTTGAAGGAGTTACTGGTTCCCAATGTGATCATGAAGACAAAAGTGAGTGAAATTTGCAATTTCACATTTGGCTTAGGAAATCTGTTCTGCTCCCTTAATACATAATGAATATCTCTCTATATATCTTACCCTCATCATGACTGCAAGTTAAATCACACATGGCATAAAATACTTTAAATAACAATATATTGTAAAATCATTTCTCTTGCAACTAAGCCCCATCTGACATCATAAGAATGTGGAACTGAGCACGAGCTGCAGCAATCAGACCTCTCACGTTGCCCTTTCACTTGCCCCAGCAGGTTCCTGCAGCACAGAAGCCCTCAAGGATCCAGACATTCAACCACAAGTGCTAAATGTGTAAAAACAATCAGATGGCATCCCCACCCACGCATCAGCCGGTGACCAAATTTCCTTTCTTGGACGGAGTCTCTCATTTCCTCCCCACACTTAAATCCTCCGTGTCTATTATCCATTATACACACTGTGCTATAAAACTGTTGACACCTTCCTTTTTTAGTTTTTTCAGCCCTTGCCGCCCTCTTGCCTGACACAGAAACAACAGACTAGCACATCCCAGTGAGTTTTCAGTGGAAAAGGTGGTTCTATTAATGTCAGAAGCTGAAAGAACAGTAAATCTAGCTAGTCAGTAAAATAAAGAAGAGGAAGGGATCATACTCACAGCAGCTGCAGAGACACAAGATCATCAAAAAGGCCCTGGGGAATCTCCGTGATCTTGTTTCCATAGAGCACTCTGAAAGATTCAGGAAGACAAAATAAATCTTAAGTAACAGCCCAGTTTAGTGTCCTCCCACATCTCTGCATTATCATCTTTATTGATCATGGTGCACCATGCCCAGGATCTGTGGGCATTTCATTTAACCACTGATCTCATTTTCTTTCCAGAGAGCACATGGCATTAAATGAGTCGTTATGATTCAGGCTTCGTCTGGTGTTGGAAGGCATTTTTAATGTAGAAACTGGACGTCATCCAAAAACTGTATCTGAAATATTTTTCATTCTGTTAAGGGATTTTTTTTCCATCCTCTTTAGAAATATTTTAGCCACTGAAAGGCACATTGTCTGATGCAAAAACCTAGAATTCTGCTCAGTAATACTGAATTTAAAAGCCAGAGAGCACAAGCTGATTGTCGATAAAATTTCATATAACTGAGTCTCTTATGATACAGTAATTGGCATGAAATGTGACACAGGCATCATTGGATAAAATGTTATGGCTTCACCAGCTGCTGTTACCATTTCAATGAACTAATATAAAGAAATTTATCCTGAACTGGAAATAGACATATATTTCAGGAACTCAAAAGTAATTTAGGTATAGCTTAGTTATAAAAATCAGTAAAGCTTTAATAACAAAAATGAGAGTCACTGTGTATATTTAATCAACCATAAATATATGACCTGATATCCATAATTCAGTTTTAACTTTAAAAATATTTCTGTTTTTAATGAAAAAATGCACATATATTATCCTTAGAAACCGAACGAAGGGGCAAGAGAGACAGAACCACCATTATGCTGAGATGTGTTACCCAGTGATCAGAGCAAAATCAGGTATGACAGGAACACCAGAAATTCAATCATGGCTGAAGTATTTGGTCATGTCATTTCTGCAGGTCGGTGTCATTTGTCAAAACCAGAGAGTGGCTGAGGAGCTTATGTGAGTGCTGGTAAAAGGGAAGATGATGAGGCTCCCTCTGACAACATCTTGCCTTACCTAAACATTTTAAACTGGGAAAAACAGAATTCATGTCATTTCTATGCTCTACAAAGGACATGGCAAATGGTTATAAACCAGCTCATGCCAAAACTCTGCTGCTTATGTGTCACTAAATTTGTTGATTCCCTCACTTTTTAATGTAGAACAATAGACTGGCAATGAATCAAAAGGCCATGTGAGGCTTGGATGTTGGCTGGAAGCCTGGCTTACCCTGCCTCACAACGTTTGAAATATTAGGAAGAGCTGAACACACTAAAAAACAAACTCTTAGCATGACAGACCATTCCCAATACCCCCTGGCCTTCCCAGAGCATCACCACTTCAGTTTACTCTTCATCAGTCACTGGGAGTCCATCACCCTGTGGGAGCGCTCCCAGATCAGCTCATTTCTGAGCCTAAACAAAATAACACCATTTAAATACCAAAACCTAAACTGAAACCCAATTTTTCATTGCTTTTGCAGTTTAGCAGGAGCTGAAGTGCTACTCAAGAAACTAAGGGTCATCCAGCATTCTATTTTCTCTAAACAAATGTAACAATTTCTCTTTCCAGTACAGAGTCAGGAGGTGTTTGTAATGTGCTGCTCCCATTAGTGTTTCTTGTGAGTAATGAATGCTTCCAAATTTTTCTGATTGTTTCTTAACTTTAGCTTCAGAAGACACACAATTTCCTATTTGAACAAAGTGTAATGCAATACATGATGATTTTTATAATCTACCCAAAGCTAGACAGAAATGGTGGCTGAACTTGGAAAGGTTTAACAGGATCATTTAGAGAGAACATTCAAGTCCCTGGATTTCACTGGGCTCTAAACCAACATGTGAAAGGCTGACTCACAGATTTCTTTTTGCACAAAGGTGTGTGCACCTGTATTACGAAGCAAAAGCAAAAAGCTATGCAAATGAAGTATTTGTAAAAGGTTAAAACATCAATGCCCACAGAACCCAGTATGCTTCTTTTTCCCCTTCCAGTCTTCCTGAAAAACCTTTCTTTAGCTTTAGTGTGTCATCTGTACACCGAGTTTGGACTGCAAACTCTGGCATGTCAGAGAAATATCTTAATTTTGTGAAGGAGCAGGATCATCAGTGCTGATCAATAATGCATAGTACAACTGCAAAGAAGAATTGAGAAGCTAAATTTTACAAAATGCCCATAGAAAGTAAAAACATCCCCACTCCAGCCTAAGGGTTATTCTGGCTGTAGAGGTAAAACACTTATGGAAAGTAAAACCTTAAAGAAATATCAACACTCATGTTCCATGGCACTGCTGAGTGCAAATATCAAAATAAGACCCTCAGAGCAATTCTTTTTTGATTTATTTTTAATTTGAGAGTCAGAAGGTCATAGTGCAGTGTGCTACTGAACTTTAAACCTTGGCTGTGCTTATACATCTTCTTTATTATTTTGAGCAAAACAGATCAAAGTAGCTTATAAAACAAAACAAAGCTCCAATTTTTAGAAGCCATGAAAAGGAAAATAAGCATTTTCCAAACTAATTTGGCTTATGTGCATGTGGCACATTAGCATTCAAACAGATTAGCAGCTAAACAAAAGTCAGTATGAGAGCTCAGGCACTTGTCTCTAATTCATATTCATGTTCAGCACTGCACAGAGCCAAATGAGCTCCTGCCACGTCTGCCTGCCCTGCCAGGGCTGCGGGCAAGCACGGGGCAGGGGAGATGGGCACTGCTCTGCAGCTCCTCTCTGCAGCTCCTACTGCCCTCCACTGCAGGAAAAAGCAAGAAAACCTGCTCAGAGCTCTCTGTGTCAGCCAGGAGAGCACACTCCCACCAAGGAGCATGGCTTGGGCTGGCTCCTGCTCTGCCCCAGCAGAGCCCTGGGCAGCGCTGAGCTGATGGAGCCAGCCCGGCTGGGAGTCCCCGAGCCACAGGGACCTCCTGTCCTCCTGCCACACTGCCCATCTCCCTGCTCTGCACCCCTCTGCTCCCACAACAGCACCTCCGGGGGGAAAAGGAACCAAACAAAAACCCCTGGCAAAAAAAAAACCAAACCCAAACAAAAAACCCCTAAGAAGCAAACAAAACCACAAACCAAACCAAAAAACCCAACCCCCCAAAAAAACCACAAACCAAAACCCCAACCAACCAAAATACCCAAAACAACAAAACAAAACAAAACAAAAAAACCCCAAACCAACACCAACTTTAAAAAGCCATATAGCAGGAAACACGACCAATTCAATTTTCAATTCAAGAGCTTCATTTAAATCTCCAGTGCTTTAACCAGTACAGGTAAATTTTAGGAGATTTGCCTTTTGGCATTACAAATTCTAAAACTTGTTTCCCCCACACGTGTTGCAGGACATGCAGGTGTCCTGGCTAATGTGCAAGCTTGGCACAGGAACACAACCCTTCTTCTATCCCAAAGCACCTGAAATTTTAGACGCAAAGCATTTCTTAAATTAAAAATACACTAACAAAGTTAATATGTAATAAAAATAGAATTAGTTCAGTAATTGCCGCCAATGGACAGTGAATCAGTGAATTAGAACATTTATTAGAACACCAAAAAAATTACTAAGGTTTTCTTGTGTGGGCTCCTGATTCTTCATTAGCTTCTCATCTTTAGGAGAGCAAGTCAGCCACAGGTCTGACAAATACCACAGCACATAAAGCACAAACCCCTGGCAGCACTGCAAGCATTGGAAATCCCTGGGAGCAGCACCCTAAAGAGTCATTAGGATCTGCAGCAAGAAGTTATACAAATATAAAACAGTCACAAATGAGGCATTGTGTTTCTTCAGTCTGATTCTGGCATCATATTTTAATAGTCCCCTAACGATATCTCTATCCCAAGACATATTAGACATTAAATCTTCAATTAAATAATTAATTGTTACTACTTCACTTCAAGTATTGCTTGAAGTTTAACCCATGATATTCTAAGATAAAGATTAAACAGTGAAAATAGTCACACCATGGATTGATCTGCACTTCTGGGTCACACCACACACAAAGAAAGCACAGGAAGCACACGTAGCCACAAGTATGTTGGGTGAGAATATAACCAATGATGGACCACACCTTCAGCAGAAGGGTTTTAAAACATGAAATTTACACTGATTCTTCACAGTCTCTATCCATTCTGACCTCCTGCACCATTTTAAGAAGAGGGAATTTGCACTGACTTTACCAATACTTGGCCTTTCAGATGCACTGAAGTTTAACACGCCACCCTCGAAGGGTGTGAAACAATAATTGTGTGTTTTTTACTTTATGTCTCTGCTCCTTAGCTTTCTTACTTGCAAATGTACTTGCAATTTAACTGCTTCATTAAGTCAGATCACAGAATACAGAGATTTTTCCCTTGAAGGTGACACAGGGTTTTTTGAGGTATGAAAGCCTAGCACAGAATCCCTTACTTTAGGCCATATGGTTTCCAGCTAAGTGTTCCTTTATTTTGGCTGGGCTGAAACATTTTTACTGAAGTGTCAAATTGTGACTTTATGCAATGTCTTTTTCAGTCCTCAGAATGCTTTTAACTTTCCTTCAGACTGTGAAAACAATTCTTGCTAGGAAGAATTATATTTCCCAAGCTACATACAATGGCACAGGCTCAACACGAATTCAGGTTTTCAGAAGAGGACGAATTGATAGGGATAAAAACAGCAATAAATTTCTAATATCTAAAAGAAACTTAGACTTGTAATTTTTTTCCCCTGCACTATTTCATATTTCTTCAGAACAAGCTAAGCTAAATAAATCACAGTAAAACAATCCAAAGCAATTTGTTACCTTAAAATAAGTTTGTCAGCTATTGCAATAGACAGTGTTTTATTGCAGATTTCAAATCACCATGAATGACACCCCATACATCATCACCCAGGAGATGATGGTCTAAATGGCACTGCTATGTCAAAACCTAAGCTGTCTCTTGTCTTTGTGCCCAGGCTGATCTAAGCTTTTTAAGTGTTCACTAGCTTAATTCAGTATAGCAACAAAACCAAAGGAATTCTCCCTCTGCAATGGTCTAAAACTTATTCATGCAGTTTAACACCCTGAAGGCTTAGACTATTTTGTCATATCTCATAAAATGTCCCCAGACAGTCTGGATATGGCCTTCCAAACCTACATTTGTGGGATGTTTACTGACCCCAAGAATTACATTTATCTTTGATACTATTAACAATAACCAAACGCTGATACAATTCTCTTGCTGATACCAGACAGATTCTGCGTTGATTAAATGAAAAACTAATTTCCTTCAGAAAGTGTGTGCAGCAATCTTGAAACATGAAACCATTCCTATTGTCCCCCCTGCTCTGGGCTGTTATTAACCACTCCAGCTCCTGCAGAGGCCCTGCTAACCATGGAACACAAACACCAGTTACTACAAACAGAGCATTTCTCAAACTCTTCCTTCAAATTCAGACAATAAATTCCTTTGCAACCAACCAATTTTGCCACACTTCTCAATGCAAGGGTGCTATTTGGTCTCATATGAAGGAAGTATTGCATGGCTTCACTAATTCTTCCAGCACAACAAGAAGAAAAGGAAAAGCCACGAAACTCTGGAAGAAGAAGACGAAGGAAAAAAAAAGTTCTCAAAGCATAATGATTCCAGTTCCTTATTCTGTAACAACCAGGAAAAAAAAGAGTATGTGCATCCCCAAATGTTTCTAAGTAGAAATTTCTTGTTCCAAAGAGTAATATGAATAGGGAACAAAATCCCACTGAAAAATGGGCATAGAGAAAATAACTTATTTCTTCCTGCATGTGGGGAATGGAGAAGTCTTGAGTACCCTACAGGAACAAACTTGCCTTTCTTTTGCTAATTGCAGAGAAAATCCAAGGTAGAAAGGTCTGCTTTCAAGTATAATCATTTTGTGTGCTGTTTGACTCCCATAGGTGAATTTCTTACTAGACAAAAAATATATAGATTTACTATAAAAACTTATGACCTGCTAGCACATGGATCACTTCGCACTCTTAAAAGATTTAAGTTTTATACATTTTAGAGGAAACAGCTTCTGTTACAAACATTCCCATGTTTTGAAAACTGCAATACACTATTTTTCCTACCATCTCAACACAAGTACAACAGGCAGAGTACCCTGAGAAGCATTTCTGCCTGGAAACATCCAGCCAAGTTGACTTGAGAAGAAAGCAGAGTAGAACCCACTAAAAACAGGTCTGCATTAGGCAGGCAGACTAACAATGTTGGCTGCCTTCCAGAGGAGCACTCTGGCTCTCCAGACCCATAGGGAGCACTGTGATTGCACGCAAGCAGGGAGCAGAGGGAGGAGCACAAAATGGGAAAAAAACCAGACAAAAATACACAAGGATATTAGGTCGTACAGCAGCACTTCATTTTTAATGGAAACCAAGTTGCTTACTCTCATTTGTGCATTAATACTTCCCCCTCTTTTCTTCTGGTTGGACCTCAGCTGAAAAGTCCAGCTGCTCTGTGCAGAGACTAAACCTGATGATGTCTCATTAAAATGCATGCACCAATCACATCTGACTGAGGTGCAGGAACAGTAAGAGTTGTTCCTTGTATGCAGAGCAGTGCTCCTTCAGGGCACGCAGCTCAGTGAAGTTACTGGGGCCTTGGGCACCAAAAAGACTGAGCTGCTAAGAGGGAAAACACTGGTAAGCCACTGTCTCACTTCATTTCTGCCTCCTCCATCTTTCCCCTTTGGCAGTGTCATTGGGAGGGCTGGCACTTCCAGGGAGTCCTCTTCCCTTGCACTTGTCCTTCTGTGCCCGACCGAGCTGGGCTGATGGCTGTGGCAAAGTTCAGACAGAGAAGATACTCTGCTTCTGAGGGGTAGAAACCTGGGGAAGCTTTCTTCAGAGAAACCCAGATTCTGCTGACCAGCATGTCATCGTGCTCCATAAAGATATCTAGGGCTCAGAAACCAAAAGAACTACAGGGAAGAACCTGCCAGGTCTGCGTGACAGGTCATGAAAGATGACCTAACCATGGCTTGTCAGCTATAGGGAAAACATTTTTAAGACCTACCTGCAATGAACAGCAGGGGCAAAACCTTTCAAAAGAAAGTAAAAGCACAGTGGACAACTGACCCTAGAGGAGGAGGCTGATAATTTCAAGACTGGAATTGATACTGTCCTAGAAACAAGGCTGCCAAGGAGAGGAGAAACTGTGTTTTACAGCTTTGTGTGTCTGTGGTGGAGGGAAATGGAGGCAAACATGGAACAAAGGAAAGACTTGCAGGCAGCTCCCTTTCTACAGCCTTTGCTGTGCTGCATCTCATCTCCCTGCCATAACCTACTGGCATTAACTTAAGCACTGTTTTACCCACTTGGACATAAATATATTCAAATATCATTTACTTGAAATATCACCTTGGATGACTGGGCAGAGAATACACAGTCATGTCACTTGCTTCTGTCTGCAAGTTAAAACACTATAAACTCCTGCCCAGTTTATATTCTCATTTCCTCTCTGTCCACTCTGATGTGTTTTGTGCCACACTCCTGAGGCCACCTGGGGGTATCTGAATGAGCTGTGCTAAAGCTGAGTAAGTTCTGCCTTGGGAAATCAAGCCCAGTGGAAATGTCTTGCCCATCCAGCTCACTCCTAGCCAGGAGGTTTGCCAGGACCAGGAAGCTGCAGCACTGCAGCATCAGCAGTAGTTTCATACTAAGCCAAAACTGTAGCATTCAGTGAATGTCCCTCTCTTGCTGAATTGTTTCCAGACAGCAGTGAGGGATTTGACCATTTCCACAGCACGTTGGATAACACTGCCTGAACTATTCAACAAACACCAGCAACACTTAATATGTATTTCTGGCATTCTCCCAGCTGGATTCAGGGCACAAAAAAGGGCCAATCCTTCTGCATTCTGGCTCAGAGGTTTACTGCAACATGTGAGTTTAGTACTTAATAACTTTCTGATATTCTTACAGTCAAAAAATTATTCCGTTTCTCAGAATTATCCAGTATGCAGAAAATAAAATTATGGCAGCTTGTAGAAACAAACTACAGTTTTTAAAAACCAAGCTGGGTTATAGGACTATTAATGAGATAATTGTTTCCATACTGTTTTTAAAATTAACCCAGGTAAATGTCATTCCAGTTGTGCTTCCCTCTTCTCCCAACATGGGGCTTCTACCACTCTCTTCCAATTTATCCTCAATTTGCAGCTTCTGACCTTGTATTGCTCTTTTTACCCATTAAAAGCTCAACTGTTTTAACAGTGCTGTGGGTACCTAGGCTGAAATACAGCTGCATGTAAATTCAACTTGGTGATAAATCAGTTTTCTGTGTTATATAAAGAGAAACAAATGGCTGTCAAGAGATCCTACCTTCATCTTCTGTATGAAATCATATCTTAGTCCCCTTCCAGCTTAATAAAGCAGTAATTACAGCTAAGACATATAAACATTTTCTTATGATTAGGTCCTTCCCTAACTCATTTGAAGAAGAAAAGACAAACCAAAACACACCACCACAAAAAAAAAACAAAAAAAAAATCCAAAACAAAACATAACCAAAAAAACGCCACACCACAAAAAATCAAATAAACCAGAAAGCTCCAAAGAGAGTGTAATTTCTTCACTACAGAAGAAAAATCCAGTATGGAAATATTTCCCCAACTCTCCCCTGATTAACACCACCAATCATGTCTAAGGTGAGGTTTTGGTGTGCCATGAGGAGTGTGGCTGCATGGAGCAGCCTGCAGGTGCACGTGTACAGGAGATTGAATTCTGCACTGATCTGAATAAATGCAGAAGTCAGCAGCCTCATGAGAGACTTGTAGACAGTCCTCCTTTCTAAACTTCATTTTTCATTTACAAAGTTTTTCATTTACAAAGGATCAGATGCTTCACACAAGCTGGCAGTTGCACACAGAAACATATGTTCCCCCAGACATCACATTATCATTTTTATTCCTCTTACATGCAAGCTCTCCCCAAATGCCCATTCAGTTCTATTTTCTACTTACAATGAAATGAGAGATTTCAAGCCTTTGAATGCATCAGGTGCAATGTCAGTTATTTGATTCTTGCTGATGTCTCTGTGAAAAGAAAGAAGGATTAAAAAACATGTCAGTAAACTGGAATCTAATGAAAATATTTTAGCTGTAGCTGATTGGAAGAACACGCTTGATATAAAAACAGAAGTAAATGATCATATTATCTCAGAAATTAAGAAATTAATTTCTAAGAGAAATTATATATTATGTAATGGCAGAGATAGGCAAATTCCAGGAAGGATCAGAACACATGTCAGTATGACAGGCCAAGGCCTCAATAGAGAGCACCCTTCTTAATAAGGTCTTTGATTTTATGGATGTCAAAAAAAGGTTTTTATGAAGACAACAGTGAGGTTGATAAAACCATCCCAAAGCCATTAATACTGGAAATGGCACTGCAGCCCTGTGGGGTGGCCCTCAAGCACGAGGAGCTAAAGGTGCTCTGGACATTTAAGTGCAGGCATGGAAGGCCAAGTTTATAACAGCAGAGTGATCGTGCAGACTGCCCAGCCCCTGCCCAAAGCAGGGAGCTCAACACTGTTCCACTGAGGTCTGGGCTTTAATGGCCCAGGAAAAACAAGCAGCACAAAATCCACTCAGCATTGATCTGGTGAAGTTCAGACACTGGAGGAAGCCTCCAAGGATCTGAATGGGAATTGTGAAGCTCTGAAGCCAGCAGCACTGGGGGACCCTCAGAGTGCTGCAGACCCTGCCAGGGAGCCCAGTGAGATTCCTCCCTTTTGGCTGTGCTGGGAGTGGGATTCAGTACTGCCTGCTGTATTTCTAAAGTGTGTAACTGGTTTGGAAAATACTCTGCAATTTGAATCATAACCAGCCAAGAACACGAAGATGAATACAGACTGTGCAACAGTAACTTTATACAAGAAACGTAATTCACTTGGCACCCAGGTGCTCAGGGCTGGGTGCCTCATTGTGACTGTCACTGTCATCCAGACTTTCTGTCCATCAGTTCAACCAGGTGCTGAGCTGGGACACAACCTTCAGCCACCTCACTGCACTCCCTGACAGCTGATATCAGCTTGTATCAGTAATATCAAACCTCTTCACTGATAGCTGCAGCAATACAGTATTTCATAGACATCTTCACTGGTATTTCCACTGGGGCACGTGCTATGGAGCCAAGTAGATTCTAAATAAAACATCACTTGAATGAGAACTTACTAATCAGGAAGTAAGGAGGTTTTCCATTCTCTATATCTTTTGAGCTACAAATTATGTTGGTTAAAATTTTAATGAGGTCCTCAATCTCTTTTCAAATCTAGCCATGTAAAGTGTGATTTTTTTGTTTGGTTTTTTGGGAACTTTTCTAAGGTTTGATTCTTTGTTAAAAGTCATAAAGAATCGCTCTGCAATCTACTGATGTTTTCTGTTTCAACATCCTGCCTAGCAGGACAGGATTCACGGAAAATTTTGGTTTTGCAGCTCAACTTACAGCAGCCAAACTTTAGTGAAAGTAGGAACATTTATTTGTATGCAGCTTTTCTTGAAACTTGTTTAGACTGACTGTTGCTTTTCATCTAGTAAACAGAAGTACAAAGTGGATCAGTCCTGTCTATTTTATGAGGAATGTATTTAAATCTGCCAAAATCATGGGAAAAGGCAAGTTTGCTGAACAACGACAAGCCTCTGAAAAGGGGCATCTAGTTTTTGATAGAAATATTTCAGCACTGTTTAGTGAATTGCTACATCTCAACATCTCCATCCTTCCTCTCTCCCCATGTCTGGATGCTAATGAGTGTATAACTAATGGCGCCTGAGTGTGCAGAAATGCCACGCTGGGCCACGGCACTCTCTCACTTCATGCAGATGCACTACAATCAGCATTAGAAGATAATTAGACACATTATTTCCTTTCCATTAGAGCCCAAGCTCCACTGCTGTTGGATAAGGAGGTTCCATCTCCTTCTGACTTGACTGAGAGAAAGGGATTCAATTTTGTCCTTGTATTTTTGTTCCCTTTGTCTGGCCTGCTTTGGTGAGATTGTCCTATTCCGTCTTTCATTTACATCAAGA
This sequence comes from Dicaeum eximium, assembly GCA_013396995.1. Taxonomy (NCBI): domain Eukaryota; kingdom Metazoa; phylum Chordata; class Aves; order Passeriformes; family Dicaeidae; genus Dicaeum; species Dicaeum eximium. The sequence continues at coordinate 156,867 of VWZP01006274.1, forward strand.
CAGAGAAGCTTTCCTAAGCTGCACAGCTAAGACAATTTAGATGACATAAGGCTCATTTTCCTAGTTTAGGGTATCAGAATCACTCCGGGGAAGTGTGCCTCTTCAACTGGAAATGTAATAAAATTATCAGGATTCCACTCAGGCAGAGATGACATCAGTCACCTCACACTCCCTCCCTGCACCTTGGGCAGCACGGTAGAAATCTCTGAAAATGTTGCTGCACACACTTGGAGGGTGGCTGTGCTCAGTCACCAGCTGAGGACATAAATTGGTTTTGACTTTGCACCAGGGGAGCAAGGATACCCTGCAAGTTGCTGAGTAACACATGACTGTATGGCTTAAATGTCTTCACTGTAAAAGGTTTTGAAACAAAACAGATTTATTTTTAGATGCAGCCAAATGCAAAACTATTAATAGCATTGGTTGAATGCTCTCTTTGTTTAGTAACATTATTAAAAACAGATTACTTGATTATCTCTAACGTATAAAATGGACTGTTCTCATTTGACAAGAGTACTCAGCAAAATCCATGTCATATACAGTTTAGCTTTGTAGAAGCTGCTTAAAAATGCCACAACTCCACAGAGCTACTGGGAAGCCTGTGAAATCTCAATGCATTTTCTGCTAAAATGTGGTAAAATTAGTCTGACAACATGAAATGCCACTACAAGCATCAGAGCTAGAGAGGTGCAACCACAACCTTCAAAGTTATTCCATGTACTTGGCTCTTATTCTTGCTCTACAAACTTCTTAGCTAAAAGCCTCAGAAGAGCAGAGACAGGAGATGTGGGCAATTCTGATTAAGTCTGAAACAAAATAGGTTTCAGCTCCTTTACTAAACCTAACCACCAAAATAACTCTCCCGTCCTGGAAGCTGTTGAAGAGATAATTCTAAACAGCAAAATGCAGGAATATGCAAGTATAACATGAATTAATATACATTTTTTGCTATCATCTTGACCTAATAATATCAAGTCATATCGAGATTATGTTGAACAAGTGGATCTAATTTAATAATTAATCTCAGTTGTCCAATTAGCTAAGAAAAGGGAACTTCATTATCTTGCAGGAAATACTCAGTAAAGAATCAAAATACAGACAGTGCAGAGTTGCAAATGAGGACTATTATCACTAACATTCTTGCATATTTTTTCACCAGAAGAAGAATACAATAAAATTTACAGGGTTATGCTAGTACTATCCTCTGAATGATATAAAATATTATTATAGTAATCAATAACAGTAACAACAACTATATTAATGTTCTTCATTTGTACCCCCAATGGGGCATCCATTAATTAAACTGATAATCCTCCTGCTATGGCACTGCTCATTGAAATCAAAGTGACAGAAATGAAGAAAGGCTAACAGAACCTCAGTGATATTGAACTTATCCTTCCTCTAAAGGAAAAGGATGGATGATTCTTTTCTTTGAGGATATTATCTTTTCACCAAAGTATATTTTTGTGCTAACAGGACTGGGAATCTTGAAAAGATGGTGTCAATAATCTCTTTAAATACCGAAACAAATGTCCTCAAAAAAACTATGTGCAACAGAAATGTTGATCAATCCAGAGCCTCACTGTCCAGTAGGAGCTGAACTTTAACAAGGAGACAAGTGGATAAACAAATGGCAAAACATCAGGTTTGTTATGGGACATCCTGCAGCCCAAATACCTGTCCCAAGCTCTCCCACAAGATCCTGTCACATTAACTAAGCTTTGGCACAGATCGTCTGGCACAATAACTTATTATTTCATTATGAGTTCAGATCTTAATGAGTATGCCAATTATACCCCAAAAAGCTGTTAGCACCACTTGCTAATGGAATTCTGCTGCAAAATTCTAACATTAATCATTTCACATAGCAAGTGCTACGTTGGATAGGGCAGCTATCTACATTAAAGAATATTTTTTGGTCAACTCCCATAAAACTTAGTCATACCTTAGAAAGAACTATGTAGTGATTTTTATAATAAAAAAGTTACAATTTAGGTCACTGAAAAGGGATCCATCATTATTCACTGAAATTACCATCTTACTATCCAATACAGTACTTCTTTAAAAATACATACAGCTATATTGAAAGTGAGACAGAAGAAAAGAGATCATCTAAGATTGATGATTTGACCTGTTAAATATTAAGATCCATATTTACAACTCTTCAGCCCTAGGAACTTGTGAAGCTGGGACTGGAAAACACAGCATTTCTGCCCTTAAATCAGTGCTATGGTGCAAGCTCCCTTCAGTTTCCCAAAGCTATCTGATTATCCAGTGAAATGAGCTGACAGTGTCTTAATTCCAGTATTGTTCACATCAGAGAAGAACTGCAAAGGCACTTTTTCAGCAGCATTAGCACTGATCTACAAAGCCTGAATGACTTCTGGAAGTTACTGCCCCAGTGGCAACATCAATATCTCCATACTGTGCTGAAGCAGGGGTAACTTGCTTTACCATTATTTGTGCCATCGTGGAACTGTCACATCATCTCTCACACATCAGTCAAAAATGAAAGAAAAACCTGACTGGGGGCATGCCCTGTGTTATCTGCATGACAGCACTGCTATACATCAGGATTATTATTTTTTTTTATCCAAAGAGAAAGCACAAGAGGTAATAAAAGGAAGAATTATCTGGATATCTACTGGTGATTAAGCGACAGAGAAAACAAATTCCAGCAGGTTTCTTTGTTTTCTTGTAAACAGTCAAACCATTTCAACATCAGGACATCAAAGGCACTACAGAGGAGTCCTCAGTGCTCTGAGAACGTGGCTCCTGCTGTAACTGGGGTCAGCCACCCTGATGTGCTGCAAACAGGCACAGGATGGATGAGAAGAGAAACGGAACCTCAAATCCATTCCGAGGAAGCAGATTTGAAGTCTGAACAGACTAACAACTAATCAAATCACATCGTTTATAACAGGAAGTGAAATTAAGCATTATTAAGGATTTTATGCACTGTTAGGCATCCAGAACCAAATTCCACTGTTGCTTACACTCTGAATTCAGAGATGATTTGTGCAATCCCCAGTGATTTCAACACAGAATTGCCAATATGTTTCTAAAATGAAGATACTGAACTTGAAGCGAGAAGCTTCATGATTGCTCTTGCATGTTGGTCTTATTAAAACTTACATTCTCTTCAGCTTCTTGTACTGGGTGAAAGCCCCAGGGGGAATGATTTTGATGAGATTTTGTTCCAAACGTCTGAAAACAAACAAAGCAATATACATGTTAACTACACAGCTATAGGACAGGAACCAGGATAAATATGACAGCACATTTTATATAAATATAAAGCAATTTGACAGGGTTTTATGCAAAACATGTTTTTATTTTGAAGTCCACTAAATAGAGAAAATACTGAGAAAACTACTTAGAAAAATAAAATAATCTCTCTGCTTGCTAAATTGGTCTAGAAAAAATGTCACAAGCTAAGGAAATTGCACTTTCAAGGCTCATGGAATTAATAAAGAACAGTAGGCATATTTTAAAGTCAAGGTAGAAAATAGAGATGCTTTCCTTGACTAACTGTTGAAAATAGAATGTAGCTGTTTAATCTGACAGCTAGGCTAGGCTGTGACAGTTTAGTAAACAGATTAATAACACAATCAAACCAATTCAGGAGCAACAACCTGTGGGAACATGCTAGAAACCAAAGTGAATTCACTACAAGATGAACTCAGATTTTTAAGAGGGTGAGGAGCATTTTATATCAAAAGGGTAAAAAAAGAGAACTGCATCTTCCTATTCCAACTACCAAACACTTAAGTTTTTCTAAAATATCCAGACTACATGAAAAGTCTGCTGTTTTTATTTCTAAGATTTGTCTTAAAAGAAGTATTCTTTATGAAGTACCATAAATGGATGTATCACTAACATAAAATGTAAGCAGCTTTAAGACACTGCATACAGCAACCACTGAGATTAATTTCTGTTCCTTCCCAGTAGTACTTTCAACTATTTGTCAGCAAGTTCCTGAATTCCTGCTAAAAGGAACGGATTCTCCTCAGATGAACTTTAAATGTTCATCTCCATTAGAAAGGTAAAAGTGGATCCTCAAACAATAAATTCCACTGACCATGGTAGCTAAACTTCTACTGAGTTGGGACTGAGACCAAAATGTGGTTTTACCTTGCTCTTACTTATTATTGAAATGTTGTGTATTTTTTTCCCTGAAGTGTCTTAAAAACCAACAGTTTAAATAGTAAAAAAAGTGTGGTTGAAAATGGCTTAGAATTGGAATACGAAAACATATTGGAATGATGGAATAAGGCACTCCAGTCATTTCAAGTTGCTGCAGCAATGCAGAGGGGAGAAAAAAAAATTTAGAACCAGAAATGACGATAAAGTGAAATGGGAGAAGGGAGAAGTAAATCAAGGTTTGTAAAGTACTAGGGAATAGTAGAGAGAAAATGTGTAAGCTCTCTGTCCCTCTGGTGATCTGTGCTTTCATGAGCATAAGAAAAAAAAAACCTTGAAAACAAGATAATTTGCCAGCTCATTTATACTCTAAGAAGCTATTTAAGTACAAATATTTTGATATTTGCACAGTCAGCTTGTACAGCCAATGAGCTCACCCTCTTTTATATCTGTAGCCGTCTATTTTTTAAAGGTTTTGATCAGAGTTAATTCTATTCCTAGTTTTGTGATTTGAATTAGTGTCTGAGATTTCCCTTCCAGTTGGTCTAAATATAACACGCTTCATTTCTGGCAAGTCCACAGTGAAATGCAAATTGCTGTGAGCTCCAGCACGCCACTATTGTTGGGTGTTTGTCACCAGAATTAGCAGCACACACTCTTCCCATAAAGGCTTTTTGTCAGCTTGCCAGTCGGGTGTTTAACTCCTCCCAAGTGTTTCTGTGCAGGCACTTCGGGGAACAAAAGAGGGTCATGCCTGCCCGATTTCCTGGCCCTGGGGATAGAGACTGGGGGCTCAGCCATCCTGCACACCAGGGTAGCGTGCAGTCCTTACAGGGAAACCCAAATACAGGGATGGGGGGGAACGTGTAGCTTTTTACAAGCAAAATTCCAAGGCAATTTTAGTGACTCAAGGGTGGAAATACACGCAGAGTTTTCTCCCCACAGAGGGTGAAAAAACCAGCCAAAATTGGAATAGTTGCAGGTCCCAAGTAATAAAAAAGAAAATACAAAAGGGAAATTTCTAGAAAAAGCAGAGAGGGAGACAGGAACAGGAGTTATTTGAGAGTTGCTTTTTGAAGTCACCTAGTGAACTCTTCACCCTTTCCTACAAAATCTAGAGCAGATGGCAGAAGTAGATGGACAAGGTTCTTGTCATCTGCTGCTGCATTTCCACCACAGCACCTGACATTTTTTCCTTCCATGAAGCCCTTTGCAAATGGAGGACTGAAGAATGCTCATAACACATTCTGCTCAGTGCCCTCCACCTTGCAGAGGGTACCAGAGGAGCACCACGGGCCCTCATTAGGGTGTGTGGGCAGGTGGGCTCCAACTTGGGCAAAAACCAGAGCACTAAGTCCAGTGCTGCATTAAATAAGCCTGTGCTTTAGCAGAATTAACTACTAACCTGACTTCTATTTACTTTGTACATAAATGCATGTTATAGAATGGCAGATACTGCCTGAGAAACACAACGCAGTTTCACAAGTAAAAGAACAGAAAACACCTTGTTTCTATTAATACTTTACTCTTTCACCTCATTTAGCTCATACATGACATGTTGAGCAGAGCAGACAATTAAAAATCTCAAGAAATTCTAGTTTCTGCCAGAAGGGGTGCTGGCAATTTCATGGTGATGAAGGCCTAACTACAAACCATATAATGGGAAACTGCTAGAGATGCCATCTTTGAAATAAAGTGAAAAGCGGTATTCTTACCAAATATTGTCCTTTTTGCCTCCAAAAAGTGAGAAAGTGTAAATTTTACAGCCACATTTTATTTCAGAGAAGATTACCTAGTTTACCTAGAACGTGACCTTTGGAAAACTGTGGTTTTTATGGTCTATCCCTATGCTATGGAGTGCTGTCATGCACTATAAAATCATCTGTGCTAGTGCAAAGCAACATCTGGGAGTTCATTTTTTGGGGATATTACCAGAATATACTATAAAATAATTTTACAATACATTTGAGAAATCTGTACAAGAAACACAGTCCTAAAAGGCTAAATTTTGATAATTTAAACTACTACCTCCCCCTCCCATTAAAGGTTTCTTACAACTCAATAAAATTTTTCTTGATTCTCCTGTGGTATTTCATACTCAGATCTATTTCAGAGACTCGCCAAGCGGAATTCACAAAACTGATAAAGTGAATTGGCCGTGTTCAAGCTCCCAGTGGTTTTTGGTCCTCCTCTGTTCCCCCTGTGGCTGTGCCATGTCACCTGCTGCCAGCTGAGTGCTGAGATGAACTGAAGCACATCTCCCCCCTCCCGACACACAGCAATGCACTGTCTGCCTCTCCCAGCTTTATTTTAGAGACTTTGACAACAACATCAAAGGACAGGAACAATTTCCTTTCTCTTCTCTAATATATCATCAGAGATTGGAAAGTATGAGGGCCCACTGGATTCAGATCCATTTTTTCTTGTAATAACATGATGCTAGACAGGATAAAGTCCTCCTTCTCCCACTTTTTTTTTTTTCTAATGACTTTGCAGCAATGAAAGCAAAAAGTAAACATATCAGAGAAAAAAACAGAACAAAACAAACACAGGGAAACCATGCAGTTAAAGATGAAAAACTATCCCAGGGTAAAGAATAAGCACTGAAATTCCCAGGCTAATCCATCTCAAAGTTCACTGAGGTGCAAATCTTTTCATCACCTCCTCCTGTGGCGCCTGTATTGCTCACGCCCAGGATGGCAAAACACAAAAGGATAAAAAACTCTGCCCAACAGGGACTTAGCAGAGCCAGCTCACACTCAGGAGTGATGAAGCCATTCATCTTGAAGAGTGATTCCCCCTGCAGAGTTGGGGAGACAGACGTATTAATTTGGGCCTTAACTATCTCCCTTTCATTGAGGGAAAGAAAGAATTTGTTATTTGGGTCTCTAATGGAGCAGTTTGCTAGCAATTTTCCCATTTCAAACACTGTCTCAGCTGCTAATGTGCAATGTTTTGTCAAGCTTACCTACCCATAACATAGACAAATCACTACCTTGGAGAAAAAGAGAGGGAGTGAAGCATCAGTACTGATAATTCTCAGCTGTCAGATGAATAGAACCTACAAATGAGACAGCCACGCTCTATTAGCAGTGCCAGGAGCTCCTGCCTGAGCCGTGTCACAAATGTCCCTGTGCATGGGGCAGGCACCAACACCCTGCAGAGACACAGCCAGTGAGTGGCTGAGCCAGGTCCTTCCCTGGGTTGGGGGCTGGCATGGCTCAGGCTGCCAGGAACCAAGAGCCACGAGCCAAAGCCACACCTTGGAGAGAGGGAGAGCAGGAGCACAGCACAGTAGCACAAACCTGAGCCACACCGCGATTGGCAGGACACACAGGGTGGGAAGGGTGCTGGGGCAAAAACAAAACAAAAGCCTTGTTTTCCTCCTGCCCTATAAGCAGGGATTTGCAGGGAACTGGGTAGGGAATGAAGGAGCATTCACATCCACCATAGTGAGCAAACCCAGAGCTGGGGAGAACTGTTTGTATTTGGAAGGAGGAAATTTCTAGGAAACACACCAGTCAATCCAGGGACTGAAACAACTGGATTATAAAAACCTACTTGCACCATTATTTTACATTTATCTCATAATTTGGGCTCTCATATCTTATTGTGTATTTTGGTCTCTGATGAAGGAAAGTCCACAGGTGTATCTTCAGTATGCAAGGTGAATAAATCATACTAAATAAATCACCATCATACATGGTCTTCTTACTACAGGTATGAGCTGGATCTGATCCCTGCCCTGATGCCTTTCTTGCCTCTTTATCTGAAATACAAGCTTTATTCCTAGCACTCACAACAGGTTTGGGTAGCTGCACTGAAGTATTTACCCAACAACAGCCCTGGATGGGAGGTGCCCTGGTTGGGAGAAGGGAGGAATCCTGCCCTGCAGTCACACAGTCAGGACCTGCAGCTCATCCAGCAGCAAAACATGGAACAGCCACAGTGCAAGGCCAAAACCTGCAGTCCTGCTGCTTCACAAAGTGCTCATGGACCTATACCCCAGGGAACAGCTTTTTGTGTCTCTCAGCCCTCAGTCCCCAGGTAGAAAACAAAGTGCTTTGGGATGGCAGGACAGGGAGCATTTTAGATGTATGTGCTTACTGCTTGTTTTAACAGTTAAAGCCCTCACCCTCCACCCCAGCCAGACTCTACCACCACTATAAAACCCTAACAAATACAGTCCTCCTAGACTTTTATACTGCTGCCTTTCATCGCAGCACCTGAATGACTTTCAATTAAAATTAATATTATGCATTATAAATCCCTCTTATGGAGTCTGCCTGAGGAAGTGGAGAGCTGAGAGCCAGTAAACCATTCACCTGTATTAATACAAGGTGACAACTGGAGTTTCCTTTCATATTCCCTGTGGTGTTGATTTTCAGGGTCTGGCTGTAGAGCTCCTGCTGTAGCTCTAGACAGGACTGCTTACTAACAACTCACCTGAGGGCAGATCTTCAAGAGACAAAATGCTATCAGCAGTGAAGTGACTTGTCAACATAAATCTACCCAGGAAGTCACACAGATAATTCTGCTCACCAAAAGACCTCTTTCAGAATGAAAACAGATATTGATATGTTCACTGATACCATGGTGTTATTCTAAAAGCAGCGCTAGTGACATTGGATCTTCTGACACATGGCAGTGAATTCAGTTTCAGCTGTGTAGCTGAGCAGTTCCTCAGGTATCAGCTGGTAACCACTGAATCTGTGATGGCAGCCAAATTAGGAATCCATCTCCTCTGTTGTAGCATGTTCATTTTGCATTAAATATAGCACAGACAAAGAGGAAACGCCAGAGAAATCTGCAGACTGGTATTTCACAAAGCATCTTTTGACAAAGCACCAATGTCTCTCCAACCACATTAACACCAGAATGAAGCATGTTCTGCCAAACTTCAAAGTTTCTCCACCTACCACTGTGATACTCCACATTTGTGGTGGGAATTTTTGGCCCTTCTCATCACCTTTTGTTGTAATGTCCCTGCCAGTCCCATTTATAGATTTTCCTTTCTTTATCCCTGGATGAGGGTGCAGACTCCCCCTGAGCTCCCTCCCAGTGCAATCCCAGGACTGCATGAATGCTGCTGGGTTGTGCCCAGATGTAAAAGCAGAGTCTCCAGGTGAGCTCCCCTGAGCCACCACCTGTGAGGATGGATGTTCAAGGTTAATCAGAAGCTGTTTTGGGGGTAGAATACAAAATAATGCCTCCCTGCTCTAATTCTAGACTAGACAGGTAACTTCCCATCTCAGCTGACTTTGCTGGGTCATGTGGACTTGGGATCAGGGTTTGCAGGAAGATTTTTACCTCTGTGCAGGCCCGTGGCTGTGAACACAAATGCAAGAAACAGAGTCCTTAAGTTGGAGAGATTTGGCAATTTCCAGGTCCCTGCTGGTAACTCCATACCTCATTCAACCAGCACAGGAGTTGATGAGTGTTGGTGTTTCTGAGATGAGGTGGTGTAGGGAACAGCAGAGACACGGATCCCACCCCCTGACAGCCAGTGCCTCCAGTTCAGACCCAGTGATTTTAGTTCAGCAGCTCCAAGGAGACCATCCCAAGGGTGCTGCACAGAGCTCTGGTATTCACTTCCACAGTACAGCATCTGCTCTGAGCCCCACTCAAACTCAGACCTCTCCTGAGCACTTTTCACTGTTATTTTTTGGGGGGTTTTTTAGGGAGGTTGTTTTGGCATTGGGGTTTTTTTTTTTTGTTCTGAAGGGAGACAGAATTTCTATAGTACCTATGTGAAAGCAATCATTCACCAATGGTTGAATCTGATAAATATAAACCTCTAGGGGTAGTTGTTAACAAGCCAGATCCAGAGTATTTGCTTCACTGAGAAGCTCTGTGAGACTAACCCCTCAACACATCACATTGCTGCTTAATTATTGCTTGAGGACGTTGGTCCTGACCACCCTCTATTGGCTTCCAATTATTTCAAGAAACTTCTAGCCCAGATCAGTTCCCACATTTTCTCACAATGCTATAACTAGCTCAGGGATCTGAGGATTTCAGGCGGATTTGCATTTTATTTGTCAAGTGGTAACACAAAACTATTCTTTTAAACTTAGTGAAAATGCAAGTAAGCTGGCAGAAAAAAAAATAAAGTTACTCTTTAATCTCTAATTAATTGTTAATAGCTCTGTACATTCTGTAACATCTGTTTTTACTGCACATTTACAATACTGACAAGGAAAAGGCAGAACACCAGAAATTAGCAGGAAAGTTAAGTAGCTTTCTGGTAGTTGAAATTCTGCCACCTGTAATATTTTCTCAACAGATTCTGTTATTTGACAATAGACATTCCTCAAATTCTTTCTTATTTTCACAGTCTTTTTAAGCAAAATAAAAAGAACATGTGTTAGCCAAAAGACAATTAGTATTTCATCCAGTAAAAATCTGAGTAGTATATTTTATGTCAAAGTCCTGATTTTATGCTCTCTATTTTATTTTCTGTAATAGCTTTTCCTCTTCATAATCAGCTTTAAGAATGTATATACTCATTATATATTGCAATCTCTTTATTTTGCTTGGCAACACAGGAGCTTTCCAGTGGAATTAGTATTACATAAAAGATATATGTCTTTTTGGTTATACCATTCATTTTTATTAGTAATTATTAATTTATCTTTATACTGGACTAAAGTGATGTCTCTGGGAAAAAGAGACTACACACACAGGCCCCAAAAAACCTACACCAAACTAAAAACCAAAACAATCTCAAACCTACAAACTTTTTAAGTTTACTCCTACACAGCTTGCCTGAGTAAATTAACCTGTATGTAACTTTTTTTCTAAAAGAAATCTCCCAATTATAGAAAGCAGAGAAGGTAAAAATTGATATGGCTGAAATGAAAATTACCATGTGTATGAAATCTAGAAATTTATCAAAACAAATCCATCTTCTTGTGCCTGCAGATGACATTAGTTACACAACTTCAGAAATGAAAGTAAAGATGTAAGAAACAAATCTGCCTTGATCTTGCAGCAGAAACTCCCTGCTGTTGCTGCTTGTTTCTAAAACTGTGAAATGCAGCTTTCTCTTTTCCTGAATTTGTCTCAGCACAGAAAACACCTTTATTCTTATAGTTTCCCATATATTTGTATTTTATCCACTAACTATAAATCTAAAATATTTCATTTATTATTTCTTTATTATTTTTGTGTTTTGAATGCAACAAAAAATTTTCTACATATTTTTGGCCCAAAAAAATAAACTTCTGTGGAATGAAAGACACAGTTTGCCTGGTGAGATCCAGAAAATAGTAGTCAGGTTAGACACGAGAAGCTGTCCAGAGCCCATTTACAGCAGTGAATGAAAATCATATTATATGATTCAACTACAGGAGCCAACCTGATTCCCCAGCCAGAGAACTTGCCACCAGAGGCAATTATGGAGCATTTACTGCAGTGTTCAAAAATACTGTGCTGGCTTCAGCTGCAGGATTTACTGGAAGCCTGGGAAGATTATTATAATTTTCTTTCAGAAAGTACAATGTTATATGAAAAACTGTTGTTCCTTTATCCATGAAGTTTACAGTTTCTATACACTTATATTCTTGGTAAGAGATAAACCTCTTGCCTTTATGAAACTGAGAACTTCAAAGCCAATTGTTAATAAACATTAAAATGCTGTCATCTAGTTAATTTATAATTTATATAACAAAAGAAATATTCTTATTATAATGAATAGTTAGTGGTGCTCAATCTTTATATACAGCTTTTCTGAATTTATTTTAACTGGAGGAAAATTAATTTTGAATATACCAGTAACTTAAACACCTAGAAACTGTTCATCACTTTCTTCAAATCACAAAAGCTTCCTAAAGACCCACAGCTGAAGTCCTAGCTGGCCTGAAATGCACATTCCTGCAGGTACTGAAGAACAGAGAAAGCAATTTCTTCCTGAGACAATTCCTGAAACAACAAACACAGCAAACTTGTCTGCCTACAGGTCTGCAGCACTGCCCAGCACAGTGGTACTCTCATGACATTAAATCTGTCAGGAAACCTTTCATTAAAGGTAGACCACATAGAACATTACATTACAAAGTGATCATCTTGCAGAGAATTAGGTTTGTGTTTATTTTGCCAGAACCAGGAGAAAACCAACATTACATTTATCCTGGGCTCGAACTCTAGAATTTCTCCTAGGAGTAGAAATTCTGCAGCAAAATCATCTACTACTCATAACAACAAAAACATCAGCCACCAATTCAGCTATCAAGAGTGAAAACACTAAACTAAACCCATGCAGAACAAGTGACTAAAACTAACCTTAGGCCAAGCCCAGGTGCTGGTGGAAGGGCTGCCATCCCCGTATGCTCCGTGCAGCTGTCAGACGAAGCTGTGCTTATTATCTCACCAGACATGGGTGCCTAAACTGCACTTTTCCTTCAGGGACTGGCAGTCTCTTTACTGTCTGGAGCAATTGCATCAGCATTTAAACAAATGGGCCTCGTTTCTGATTCAGGTACATCGTACGCAGCTTTACTCTTGGCTTATTCAATCCTATTTCTTTTAATCTCACCAGACACAAGAGTATGGTACAGGTTAAGTAAGAGTGGTGAAGCAAACTTAATGTGAACAGATCTCTGATCTGTTTCAAGATTTAAGGATATACTTTACATTCTGGAGTTTGATTTATAAGTCTGCAGATGATTGAGACTTGGCTTTTCAGAGTAATTAGCGTTGCACAGCACAAAGTGTTCAAAGCACAGCGCCTGTTGACTTTTGCTGCAGCTGTGAGTCCTCAACACTTCTGAATGTTTCAGCTGAGTCAGCCAGAACCCAAGATTACATCACCAGTGACCACCCAAGAAAAGTTTGTGCAAGTCACTTGCCCAGAACCAATCAATAAAACCACTGCTAAGAAGAGACACAACCCAATTCTCTGAACAGCATTCATGAAATTATCTTCCTCACAGTTCCCATTTAACAATTTTCCTGTTTCTGCAACAAATGAACAGACCCTATCTGTATACACAGGCTCCCTCCCTACACATCCCTGATGCATCCCTAGACAACAAGAAATTACTCCAAGCTTTCAACAGCAGCATGAGACTGTGCTGTTGTTAAAGTGAATACCACCACAAATACAAAAGCTTTGAATGATGACTGCATCTACAAACATTAACTTTGGCATTTTCTAGCATTTTCTAATTTATTTCTTTTACTTAAAAAAAAAAAAAAAAACAAACCCATTTAATTTATTGGCCTTGAACCCAAAAGCTGAAATTACTAATTCCATCACAAGGAAACTCAAGTGTAACAGAAGTATGAGTCCCAGACCCCTGTAGTGCTCTCTAACTGGAACAGCAGTAGTGCAAACAGGAGCTCCCTGTGTATTTTAATGTTAATCTGTGCCTAGATAGTCCTAATGTACAGGGACAGACACAAATTGTTGTTGGGTTTCCCAAGTGCATGGTGAGGAGGCAGGAAGGATCTCCAAGGTAAATTTGCTTTCTGATGGGAAGAGACACCTTGGCTCCACCTTTCCCTGTGTCCCTCTGTCCTGCCCCCACAGCCCACCCAGCCCCAGTGTCCCAGCCCTCCTCCAACATCCCCAGAGTCCATGCTACTTAGCTGGTGCCCACTGCCACCAGTCTCAGGCCTTATCACCAAATATTCCTCACTTTCTCAGACTCACAGCACTTTGATCACCCTGTCTCGATTTCCTTTGCTCCCAATTCTTCTGCTCGTGTGTTTGATTGTTTCCTCATTTGAGCTCACCCTTCTTTCCCATCAGTTTCTCTACTGGGTTCAGCTTGTTTACATTCTCTCAAGGATCTGTCCCAACCACAATCCAGCCTCTAGCTTTAGCAAATAATTAATTCCTTCTTTTAAGCAATCTGAAGATTCTTCAGAGAAGCAGCACCCAGTGCCAGTGGGTTGCTGGTCCAGCATTTGCCTCCAGGCATGAGCACCTTCTGGCAGCAGGAGGGGGGCTGTGTCCTGCCTTTGGGGGGCTGTGCTCTGCTTTCATTCCGGAAGGTCTTGCACCAGCTGTTATCAAACACAAAGGCACAAGTGGTAGCCCCTGCACCACTGTTTTAAGGTGTACAAAATTCTCAGAGAAGAGCTGACCAGAATTCACATCCTAAAATATAGCCTTGCTTGCAGTGATAAATAAAAAATGAGTGCATCAGTCTGAGGCAGACAAACAGCATGAAAACTTCATTCTGAAGAAGGGGCAGAGGAAGAGTATTGTGAGGTAGGGAAAGATCAATAGGGAGTTACTGCTACCTGTCCATGACTGGGAGGCACCAAACAAACCTGGCAGGCAGCACAGTGAAGCAAATACTGTTTGAAACACTACAGCCAGGGCTGGCAGTGCCCTTAGCCCCAGTGCTCACATCTGCATGTGCAGGAAAGCTGTCCTTTGGCTGATTTATGCCAGGGAATCACTAATGACTGAGGAAGGATCTATCCAGCCCATGTCCTGAGCCAAGAGCAGCCCAAACCCCGTGCTGAGTGAAAGCTGCTACACGTGTTTGTCACAACGCCCTCCCAGGCTCCCACAGCTGGGTATGGGTCTCTGCTGTCCCCTGGCTCTGTGGGCTGAGCTGTCATTCCGTTTGACAGGCGCTGGCTGCAAGGTTGTGACCAAGACTGAGCACAAAAACAGATTCTTTGGAGGCTTTGATTCCTCTCAGTTTGTTGGTCACCCCTCCTTCCCTACACCTCTCCAGCGCCAAGCCCATTCTGCACTCACACCATGTTCTCTATTTACCTTGCATACATTTTCTCTCACCCTTTCTAAACAACTGCAGCCTCTCCCTTTATTGTAGATGCTGACCCAGTTGTAGTGGAATGACTATTTTGTCCATCTACCAGCAAACCACCACACCATATGCATTTCAGTATTTCTTTTCAGTAAATGCCTCCAGGTGCTTAATGACTTTTGTTTTCACCCAAGATAATAATGCAAAACTTTTCCGTGCTTATTTTCATGTGCTTCTCTATGGCACAAACTGTTCATTTCTTCTCCTCGGAAAAGCAAAACAGAACTACTTTGTAAGCAGAGAATCTTTTGCAACACTCAGCACACAGTCTGTATTCCTCAGCTTCAATTTCTCTTAACTCATTTTTCCTCAGTCACTTTGGCTGCTGCTGTCAGCTCCCAACTGAACAAGAAGCTTTATGAAAAACCAAATTACATTCTCTACATTCTTGCTACCTATTTTATGAAATTATGAAAAAGCAATGCTGGGATACAGATTTCTAGCTTTCCTAAATTGCTTACTTAATATCAAGCATTCTTGCAATGAAGTCCTTCACTTCAAGGAGTAATAGAGTAACACAACAGACTTCTAAGTCATATGTGGCAGAGCGAAAATTAGCATCCTATGATGCTTGTTTGATGTCCCATGACAAGTGAGTTTCCTGGTTAGTGATGGATTTTTATCAACAAAAACAGTTTTAGGACTTGTTGGCAGCTTTGTCAGAGAAGGTTCTGCCTACCCATGCTAATGAAGAAAGGTAGGATGGCTGAATAAAATATCTTTAATTAATACTGAAACAGAGTGAAATGTAGGTCACCTTTAATAACTGTGTTAGAGCAGCAACTGAGTGTTTCATTTTTGTAGAACAGTTTGTAAGTCAAGGGTTCCTACCAGAGCAATTTGGCTTACAAGAAAATACTGAGTTAGGGGGAAATACAAGAACGAGTTGAATTCAAGGTTCCTTGGGGTTCCTTATGCCCACAGCATTAGAAGGACATGGATCTGCTGGAGCAAATCCAGAGGAGGCCAAACAGACAAGGAGAGGGCTGGACCCCTCTGCTACTGAGAAAGGCTGAGAGAGCTGGGGGTGTTCAGACGGGAAAAGGGAAGGCTCTAGGGAAACCTTAAAGCCCCTTCAGTGCCTAAAGGGGCTCCAGGAGAGCTGGGAGGGACTTTGGACAAGGGCCTGGAGTGACAGGACCAGGGGGAACAGCTTAAAACTGACAGAGGTCAGGGTTAGATGGGATATTGGGAAGAAATTCCTCCCTGTGAGGGTGGGGAGGCCCTGGCACAGGGTGCCCAGAGAAGCTGTAGCTGCCCCATCCCTGGAAGTGTCCAAGGCCAGGCTGGATGGAATATGGAGCAACTTGGGATAGTGGAAGTGGTCCCTGCCCATAGCAGATGGTCTTTGGGATTGCTTCCATCCCAGAACACTACATGATCTTATGAATTTATGTTTTATCGTGGTAAATTTTGCTGTGTACCAGCATTTCTACAGCAACAAGAAGCTGGATGAGTCCATACAAATATTTGAATTCATACTGTGTAGACTGCAAAAGCTGGCTGGATATCAGAAAACTCTGTACGACAAGAACCTAAATAGGAAAAGAATTGATCTGCATTCCCTGTGGACTAACCACAAGAAGACAGTTTAATGTAACAGTATTTCAGGACCACAGTAGTATGAAGTCATGGACACAGAAATAGATGGTTCCAATTCCTAAAGGTAGTAAAGGCAAACAAGCCTGTAAAACAAGCATCTGATTCCACAACACAAGTCACAAAACTGTTAAAGAACTCAAAATAACAATGTGGAAGACAAGATACAAAGGGTAAAATCAGCAGGGACAATGTGCTCTGATGTTCCAATTCATTATAAATGCATCCTGCCAAGCTAAAAAGATGTCCCTCCATCTCATGGGGAAATCACTGACTAGAAATAAGAAAGTACTGTGTATTTTCATTTACTGACTACAGAACTGCAATTCTGGGTGTGTGAAATGTAAACACAATCTGAACTTACGGCCCCAAGAACTTTATCTTGCTTTCAGGTAGGACAGTACCAAACTATCTTAATTTACATTTAAAAATGGTTTGAGCCCTTGGATCAAAAGAACAAATCAAATAAGACAACTACAACATACCTGACAACCACTTAGAACAGTTTTTAAACCATGTGCCCTTCTTCCACACGGGAGGCCGTGAAATGGAATAAAAATGGAGAGACATGGAGAAGATTTGTGCATTAGACAGGCACTTACATTTCCCAAATGTCCTCTGGGAGGTTGGCTGGGATCTCTGTTAAGCCCCTTCCCCGACAATCCACGACGTTGTTGCTGCAGGTGCAGGCAGAGGGGCAGGTGATGGAACTGGCGCTGCAGGATGGGGGCTCCGACTGGGGACCTGAGACACAAGGAACACATTAAATGGTTTTAAAAAATGATTCTGAGATTTCAACAACAAAATACATCAGGCTCTGAGTTTTGCAGATCCTCTTTGTCGCTGTTGAGCCAGGAACAAGAACAAAAGACTCAAAAGACTATGACTCATCAGAAGGCAAAAAGGCAAAGGAGGTTTAATACAAATTCTGCACCTTTCTGTAGCAAGACTCGCTGAAGTGAAATGAGATTGGTCCCTCTGGAAACACCTCTCACCTCACTGGTGAGCCAGGAATAACATTACCTGAAGGACAACTATTATAAACAATAGCTACAAGGAAGAAATAACAATAGTTTAGAATTCCTTGTTTCTAAGTTTCCCAGACCAGTTGTCTCTGTTCTTTCTTCGATGGAACTGAGAGTATCCACACCTCTTACTATACAATGTAATAATTTATTTGCAAGTGAATATAATATTCTACAAATCAACTGCAGAGAAAACATGTAAAAGGTTACTGTGTTCTTATGGTAAAAGGTTACTGTGTTCCTCAGTCTCCACTCTATCAATCTCTTTCCCTCATGAACACTTCCTTGGTCACCTTCGTGCTCACCCATATCAATTCATTCAAAGATTTTTAAATTAATCTTTAGGATCAAGTAGTATTTCCAAAAGTTATCTTTGCCTAGAAGTTTCCAGTACACAAACACTTCTTAAGTACTTTTACATACTGAGAAAAAACTCTCCTCAGCAATGACTTATGTTTTTGAAATGAGACAACCTGTTATGGTGTGAAGACTGGGAATGTAAAGCCTTTTTTTTCCCATGTTTAGACATTGCAGTTAATGGAACCATAAAAAGAATTTCGAAAAACATGAGTTCAAACCTTCAAACCCTTGCCTAAGCTAGACACAAAGGTACACACAGAGCAAAGGTGTAGCATGAGGACATTGCTCTATACAAATTCTAGTCAATTCATTAGATTCAGGCTTAATTAACTGTCATTACATTTTTTTGAAATTGTAGCAATTATGTCAATTTTACTCAAATGGTTATGATTCCTACATTTAAAGTTTTGATATATGCATACATTTAGCCATAGATAAAATGGGTTTGCTATGCTAATTGAGGTTATCAAGATGTAGCAGTTATTGGTTTATTTATAGTGAGTCATATTTCCAAAGTACATGGAACACGAGAAGCCTCAAGTATCTTTATGTTGAGATACAGATGGCTAAATGTGAAGCCTTTTGCTGGTAAGAAGTGACAAAAATCATAAAAGATTGGCCTTTTGGGTGGAAAAATAAAAACATTGTAGTTGTCAAAACACAAATACATACAAAAATGTGGAAAAACTATTCAAAAGCTGTACATTCTTGGGGTTTGGCTTTTCAAAGACCCATGATGGAGACTTTCATGTATTCTAACTACAGGTGACAAAAAGTTAAAAAAAAATTTGCACCAATTTTCAATCCAATGTTCATTAAGACAATTTAAAATTTTATAAAAATGCAAGATTCCTATAAATTTCCCCTCTTGATTTATGCCTCCATACTTGCTTGGCTTAGCTCTTAACTCTGCACAGCAGTGTCAGCTTGTATAGAAAGCTACACATGTCCCTGCTTTCACAACCTTGTACACAGCACAGAAAAGTCAATATCCAAAAGGGATTCCAGTGGCATCCCTAAGTGTCATTATTTTCAAAAGCAGGTACAGTTTGAAAGGACATCAGCTGAAAGCTTCTGCAGGTGACTTTACACTTGCAGAGGGAGCCCTCCTGGAAAGCAAAATACAATTACTGTGGAATGATTCCTTCCATTAGAAAGGTGTTGAATTCTGATGGGAATTCATTTCAATTTGTCTGAGTTTCCTTAAGTTCAAGCATGCTGTCATCCTCTTTAAATATTATTTTGTAACCAGGGGATGACAAAACTGCCTTATATTAAAATACAATGTCGAGTTTCAGGATAAGATCACCATTTCAATTGTGGGCAAAACATTGACAAATTTGAATACTGGGTTGAAATATTTTATTGGTTGATCACCTGACTTTCTGTCAGGACACCAGAAGAAAACTGTGGGTTTCATAGCACTGTGTTTTAAACATAGATGAACAAATTAACATTGATGTTAATCAGAGCTCTGAGTGGCTACATTTTGGCAGTCCAGACCTCAGAGCTCCAATCCAGGCAACCAGAAGTTAGATTTTAAGAGGTAGCAACCATCTAGAAATAAATGGATCTCATAGGAAATTTTGCATGGGCAGGAGTCAAATACATTCTTTATGAGAGTGGGCAGCTGCTTCCACCATGAGATGATCCTAATGATCCTTTCTCTTTGCTAAAATACCCTCTCATCATTTACAGTCTATTCTCCAACAACCTTGGCAGCTGTAGGTATGGAGTTTTCCATCAACAGTATTCCATCTCAAGACAGAGACCATTTTAATGTCACCCTGAAGGTGACATCTGGGCTAAAAGCTACTGTAAAAAGAATTCAGTAATGTAATTAAAATCTAAATCCACATGCATATGGTCCAAAAAAACAAATTCATATTTATCAAGCAGTCTGAACTTTGACTTGATGCAGTTTCAAAATCTTATTATTGGCTTAACACAGTCTATACACATGGCCATGCATTTAACACAGTAGTTAAGTGGTAGCCATTTGAACTAAACAGGAAAAACCATTGTCACTAATTAAATGTGTACATGTATAACAGGCAGGACAAGCAGCTCTCCTGGGTTTGTTTTCTGGCCATAGAAATGCAGGGCACACATACCACCACTGTCAATTATTAGAATTGCTGCAAAATTAACAAAAATCTGCACAACAGCAGTGCCAGCTTTTTCTTTCATGGAGTCTAAGATTTCTGTAGGATTTTAATAGTGACTACTTCCAAAATTAGTTAATATTGCCTCAAAATGCACACAGCCCTCTCTTATGTTTGTGTAAGAACAAGAGGTTTGTTCTTGGACCTGATCACCAACATTTTACATTTTCTCTTCGTCTGCCTACCCTGTGGTACAAAGGCCAAAACAAAATGAAGGACGACTGAGTGCAAACTAGTTACTGCCAAGCATTTAGGGATAGGGAGAAATTATCAAATTAGGAAGAAACTTCAGAGCAATCCTTGTTCTCTGGGAGGTAAGAAGTTGGCAACAAGGTCAAATCTTCCACACAGCTGTTACCATCTCCACCTCTGCTGTGCTTTCTGAAGAGGTTTTGTAGCAGGGGAAAAATGCATTTTGCACAGTTGTAACACCACAGCATATCACTGTGGGTTGGAGAAGCAGTAGCACACCCTTTTTGTTAGGGCACAGCATGGAAAAAGCTGATGTGCTGTCAGCTGGAGCTCGAGGAGTCTGCTGCTGACAGCACTGCATCCAAACCAGCAGCAGAAGGGCCAGGGGAGCTCAGCCCAGCTGGGTGATGCAGCACTGCAGAGTGCTAGGGAAGGCAGGGAGGGATTGATAAAGCAGTCTGAAAAGGGAGAAAAGGCAGAAACAAGTCTTTGTGGAACAAAAAGCAGGTACCAGCAGTAGAATCAGAGAATCATTAAGGCTGGGAAAAAAGTCCTAGACCACTGAGTGCAGCCATCAACCCAGCACTACCAGGTCCACCTCTAAACCATGTCCCCAAAGCACAACAAGCACATTTCTTTCTTCTTCATGAGCAAAAGTATATCTAGACTGTAGGTTTCTGAGATTTTTAAGGATAAAAAGACTTTCTGTATAAATTGCTATTATCCTGATGAAATGCTTTTGTTTATGTTTTTCCTTGGCAAAGAACAAAATACTTTATTGCACATGCACTCTCAACAGGCATCTAGCACATATTCCATCAGCTCTCACACAAAAAATCATCTGTTAAGGTGAATGTTTCTTGAATTACATTAGAAACAGAATCTGAAATCTGATTTGGATTTAATAGCCCCGCTTCAGTGAAGATCCCTTGTTTGCAGATCTACAGAATTAAAGCACAAAAAAATCCAAGGGAGTTGAATCAGTTTAATGTTTGCATTGTTGTGGAGACCTGTTTAAAAAAAGACTGGTCAAGAAAACAAGTCTAAGTAGGCTATGAAATATAAAGTTATTAAAATTTGGCTATGACTTTCATAGGTTTGCAGAGTATAAGCATAGAGATGATCAAAGGCCCTGATGCAACACAGCCTCTAAAGAAGGATATCTGAAACCTAAAAATGAGTTTTTCTTTTTCTGCCAATACTTCTTTAAAAGAAAATATACAGGAAAGGCAGAAATATTTCAAGATTTCTCTTTGTGTCCTTCACAAGTGCAGTAAACTCCTTACAGCATGGCTGCAGCAAAAGGAAATGGCCACAGACAAATCAGCTGCATTTACATTATTCCCCTTCTAAAGCTGTTTTCACAATCTTTCATCTTGCCATTGCAATTTTTTATAAGACACAGCAGTCCTAGTTCACCATGTTAATTATATTTTTCTCTGAGATAAAAATCATCAAGTCAATCATACATTTTGCTAAATAAAAAATGCTAACAAAATGTGGAAGCCAGGGTGGGAGCATGATTAACAAAAATTACGATGCTTTTTTTTACCTGATGCAGTGGAATGACAGTGTCAATAATTATGGTAGTTAATATCTGGCACCACCTTAATTTACAGTTTCAGATTATGGGTTAGGGGAAAAGAGGAAACAGAGGGGAGACTTAGGACCCAGATGTTTACAGAGAAATCAAATGCTTTTTTCAAATAAGTCCCTCATTGGCCTCTTTTAAAAGCAGCAAACAGACTAATATTACAATTAGAATACAATTGTTATGGTGTATAAATGAACAGTTTAAATGTCACAGGCATCTAAAATAAATTTTGCAATTACTAAATAAACTAAATAATCTCATTTGCACTGACACTCAATTACAGCACACTAAGCAGTGTGTTTTATTATCTCCTCACCTATCCAGTCACCTCTGCAGCAGCTCCTTTCCACCAGTAAAATGTTAGTTATTTGTAAAACATGTTAATGGGTTTTAAGATAAATCTGACAGGACTTCCTGGTTAAAAACCTGTGCTGACTTTACATCATTTAAAGTATATCAGACATGAAATTATTGATCAATAAACAAAACACTACAAATATTGCAGATCCTTGGATATAGTATGACCTTTTTGGGTGTAATTAAATAACCCATTGGAAGTTCTGAGCATGCTGGGATATCTGAAATCAATTCCTACTGCATGAGCCATAGTTTGCACTAGATTGCCAGTGATATGAACTAATTTATTGTAAAACACCTAAAGCAGATATTGCTCCTGATTGATGTCTGCATCCCAGTTTAATGGGACATTTGAGCACAGAGTCCTGCAGGGAAAGATGGGCAAGGGAACCACAACTGACCATGTGCAAAATTAACATTCCTTATGGAGGGCAAATGTTCCTCTAATGGAAAAAATCTGTATGAATTTGTTTATCCTACACAAATGTGCAGCAAATGGTTTAAGCAAATATTTCCATCTATGGTTGTTCAACAGCTATTTGCTGAGCACAGCTTTAAGATTTATGATTAGTAACTTAAACCCCTAATTGATGTTAATACCATTGAGTTCATGGTATGCAAAAACTTGCCAGTCATGAATGTTCATTATTTGATTCAAGTTCTCTGCTTTGCTGAATGTTCCCAAAGAGTAAATTTATCTGCTAAAAATTCATGGCACATAAGCACAACAGTTCTGTAAGGCAAAAGTCAACACTAATCAGTTTACAAATAAATATCAAAGAATAACACTGGAAATATTCAGCTACACTGGAAGGAAGGTCTGGCTTAATGAATGAAGCCAACAAAATCCTACTTAGTTTCACAATCTATCAATAAGGTAACACCACTGAAAACCAGACCTTACTTCACACTGTCTTATCCTAAAAGCACTAATATTGCAATTATTTCATTAACAACAGTAGCACCACAATTATATGGAATACTACTAAGAAAAATGAAAATAAGTAGAACAAAGAAGCATCCTCAATCATAACAACTGAGCCTGAATTTCTTCTTGTGAAGGATTAATAAAACAGAACCTGTGAGACAATTGAAGTTTATAAAACTATTACAAAAGTGCTTTTCTCTCAGGGGAATTTATTCCACCTAAGACTTCCAAAGGAGGGATTGAAAAATCAGATTACCTCATGCCCTGTGCCCCCTCTGAACCTTTTTTTCAAGGTCCTTCTCCAACCCTGTCAACACAGGCATGTTCACCTTAAAGCAGGTAGAACTTAACTTTCCAACTACTGCACCACAGGGAAGGCTGCTAGTGTGCAATTGATTATCTAGGTTTGGACACTGCCTGCTCTTCCGAAGGCTAAAAAAATTCTAACAGAAGGTCTTAAAAGATGTAATGATCCTGCAGCTCAAATGGTGCCCATGCACAGTCATCCCATTAATGCCAACTCCACAATTTGTATCAGCACTCCTGAAGGTGCATATGAAGTGACATTTAAAAATAGGTCCAGAAATAATACAGTGAACTTATAAATATATTCAAGCATAAAAATGAAGAGGAACATAAATTATTTAAGTGAAAAGGATGCCACCTGCACAAGGTTAAAAGATAGATAATGGTCATGATCAATTGTGAGCCTGTGAAGGGAGTATAGTTCTAAACAGGTGATCCATCGTGGACTGTTCCATGATGAAGTTTGATAAAGTAATGGAAAGAATAGAAATAGTTTTAGACTACTCAGTCCTTGGGCTTTGATTTACTGCTATTTGAAAAGGAGTTTTAAATACTACATGATTTTGTTTGCTTGCATGTTCGTCTTTGCTTCTGCCTCCCTGTCTGCATCCTGCTGCAGCAAGCACAGGGCTGTCCCTGCCTTGGCACAAAAGCTGCTCTCTTCAGGAAGAGGAGGAGGAGGAGGAGGGTGGGATTCACTCCAGTTCAGAGGCATTTCAGATTGACACAGCCATTCAGAGATGGCAGACACAGTGGGACATGTCTCCTGATAATGACATCCAAGGGCTCCAGTCTGGTCATGAGCTTCCCCATGGACACATCTGGAGGGAGGAAAGGCTTTTTTCCAGGTCAGTGGGCAAGAACTGAAGAGTGAGTCACCATCCCCTTCCCTGGGCTGCCTTGGGATTCCACAGACCAGATTCTTTGGCATTTGGAACATGCAAAGGAAGGCAGGGAAAATAATGACATTTCCAGGGACAGGCTGGGGTTGCTGCCTCTGGTCTTTTGCAGGAGGACCCCGGTACATTTAATGCCTTAGGCATGACATTCAAACTCTTTAAGGTGTCTGGAAATTATAGAATAAAATTCTTATAGATCTTCAGAGCTAAACATGTTAGTCTGCCATTCCAAGAGGTAAAAATTCAACCAGCCAGTTTGTCTCCAGGGTGTTGGTGCCCAGCTCTGCTAGGGAAGCTGCTGTGGGAAGAGGCCAGGGCAGTTCTGGCTGCTTCCATTGGGCTCCACAGCTGAGCCTGCCCATGCAGCTCCTGGTGCCTGTGTCAGAGTGCACCTGAGAAAGGGCAGAGAGGTGCCAGGCAGCAGGGACTGAGGGAAAAGCTGTGAGAAACAGCCCTGGGAAGCAGCCAAGTTAGAGGATGAGACAGGGAAGGAGGTGCTGGAGCAGATCCTGGTTTCACCTCAGCGCTGTGAGCAGCCAACCCACCACAGGTGCAATGCCACCACATAACATCACTAATTTCACTGTCAATGAAGCAGAAATTCACACAAACCTGGTGTTGACTGTATGCAATTTTGCATTTGCCCACTATTAATTTCTGGAATTATTTTATAAGCAGCTCTATGCTTGCTTTCATTACTCTTATTAATTGTGTATTGATAAATGAGTTGCCAATCACCTACATGTATTAAACAGAAAAAGTCTACAAATTTAATGCAAAGGCTCCTCCACATACTCAAAGTCAATCCCGTTCCTCTGTATTTACCACCAATGCTCTCTGTAAAACAGCTCCAAGCACAGCTGTGCTACTGCCATCAAGCTTTTTTTCTTTTTGTACCAAAATACTACCAATTTAACTACTCATAAAACAAACCACCAGCTTTGGACATTAACATAAAAGCTAATCACGTTATTATTTTTACAGCAACAGTTCAAAAGCTCAGTGGCTGAATAATTACACCCCAACCTGCAATCATTAAATAAGCATTAAAGGGCTATACATACTGCTCTGGGGAAAAGAGAGTTCCAAAAAAAAAGGCTAATTATACTGAAAGGTAAGACATCATTTTTGGTAATAAAACTAAATTTACTGTAATTAAAAGCCAATTTTCAGCTTTGGTCTTTAAAGAAATATTAAGTGCTGTAATAAACACATATTTATCCTTCAGATTCACAAGATGGTCCCCCAAATGAAAAATACCATATGTGGCATCTTACATACTAAGCAAGTCAAGAACTAAATTACTAGAGTATGAAACACCATCACTGCTAGTGCTAGAGTAAATTTAGATTTGTAATAAGAAATTTTATGGAAACTGAAAACAAACAAACTGATAAATAGTGATTAGCATCTCTCTGAATTTCCTATGCAATCCATTTGAGGAGGAACTAGCAAATGCACAGTACTGAAATGTTTCTTCAGATTAAATGATAATATAAGTTGTGGTAGCAAATTTTAACAGGAGGTAAAAAATCCATGAGTGTTCCACAAAAATTTCCCAAGATCTAATTTAAACCTCAATTTTTACCAAAAGCCTTTAAAAGTCATACACACTTTAAATTCTTTCTAGACTCCATTCTAAGAGCACTTACTGGGTCTGTGGATGGTCACAAAAAGCAAGAACAGCGAGAAAAGAGTTGCCACCATCTAAGGTAACTCAAAGGTCACTCTTTTGGAAAGGGGTCACAATCAGGTGAAGTGGTTAAGGTCCCTTCTTAAAGCAATAAAGCAGCTGTACAATGAAGATGTCTCACAAGACAGAAAGACACACGGGTTTCCTCCTTCTCCTCCCAGATTGCTTATCCAGCTCTTTAAAAATGAGGGCCATTGGTAGCTCATCTGCATGAACAGGGATGGATTGCACCAAGAGGAAACCTCCCCAGGAAAGCCTGGAGCCACTGCCCTGCACCAGCAAAGCCTGCATCCCCAGCAAAGCCTGCATCCCCAGCAAAGCCTGCATCCCCTGCAAAACCTGCATCCCCAGCAAAGCCTGCATCCCCAGCAAAGCCTGCATCTCCAGCAAAGCCTGCATCCCCACCAAAACCTGCATCTCCAGCAAAGCCTGCATCCCCAGCAAAGCCTGCATCTCCAGCAAAGCCTGCACCCACTGCAAACAGTCCCTGCCCCTCTTTAGCTCCCAGGAGCAGCAATCCAGTGTTCTTCAAAATCAGTATCAGTTTATTTACCAAGAAAACACTTGGCTATGGTAATAATTTCTCTCGTGTCCATTTCAGACTGAAATTTAAGTTACAGTCCAAATTATGCATCTTGATTTTCTTTACATCCTTTGAGACTCTCAGAATGGGAACTAAGGATCAAGAATCAAAGACAATGGTTTCTAATATAAAAACGTAACGTTGCATGGATCCACCTTCCTTCTCCTACAATGCATGTTTCATTATTAAAGAAAACTATCTTAGAAAAGTACTAATAATCACGTATTTTAGACTTACAAATTTCCTCAACTCTTAGAATTATCAATCTCAGGTCTAGCCTAAGAAATCTTACCCAATCTTCATACTCCAGTGTAAACACTGTCCACCATCAAGCTACTGGCTAAAACTAGAACAAATCTGGCCAGCAGCTGAAGCATCCTACAGATCACAGTATGTTTAGATGCACAGACATTCTCAAGTATTTACTTAGGAAAACTAGAACAACTCATCACTGCAAAAAAAATTCCAAATGGGATCAGTGGCTTCTGCACAGAGAGCCTTGAAAAAACCAAGGTGCTGCTGATGGCATAACTTCATGACCCCACTGCTTTGTTTGCAAAGCTTTACAGCTGTTGCAGGTGAGAAAACACATTATAACTTGACATAACTGATCAATACATAAACTAATTTCAACTTCAATAAGTAAGGAGCAGGTAGAAGAAAAATCAAAGAGCCATAATAAAATTTATATGAGAGGAAAATGAAATAAAATTACTATCATAAGGAGGTCAGAGGAGGACAAGAGACAGACAAATAGGCAGAGACAGAGAGAGAATTTGTTTGAGAGACACAGACAGAGAAGGAGAAGCCATCCAACAGTGAAACATCTGAGCATAGGAAGGAAGCTGGGTTTGATCCAGGTAAAGATGAGAAAGCTCTAAGAGGTACTGAGCATAAGCCAGCATCCCCAGATGCTTTCCTTCTACCTAAGGGAATATAAAAATAAACATCTCTCAAAGACCAGAATACAGGTAGTATTTCACCTGACACTGTCTTTGCTTAGTGCACTGCTGTCTCGTCACAGCAGTGTCACAGTGAACAGCAAAGCTATGGTGGAGAAGGGGAAACACATCATGGTACCTATGTAAAATATAGCCTGCCATCCATGTGAAATACACCCTGTTATCCATGTAAAATACACCCTCTATCCATGTGAAAAACACCCCATGATCCATGTGAAATACACCCCTTATCCATGTGAAATACAGCCCTTATCCATGTGAAATACAGCCTGTTATCCATGTAAAATACACCCTGTTATCCATGTAAAATACACCCCATGATCCATGTGAAATACACCCTGCTATCCATGTGAAATATACCCTCTATCCATGTGAAATACACCTCATATCCATGTGAAATACACTCTCTATCCATGTGAAATACAGCCCACTACCTTTGTGCAGCACATCAACAAGGGGCTCATCCTCTGGTGCCACTGAGTTTCCCCTCCTACACATCCCACCTTGCAGGGGACTCTCACCAAAGGCATCCACCAAAAGAGCTCCATAACCAACTGTGCAGGAGGAAGAGGCTGTTTGGAGACTTCTCCAGGAACAGATGGCCTTGAAAGCAAAGGCCCAGGAAGGCTGCTCAGTCAGAGGTGGCTCTGGAGGAGAGGTTCCCCTGCAAGGAGGGGACAGCTTGAGAAGGAGACAGCCAGAGGCCCTGGTGGGTAACAGGAGTGCCAGCAGCACTTGGCACTCTCCTCTGATGGTCAGGAGCCATCCAGTCCCAGCCCCACTCTGTCCCTGACCTTTCCCCTTCTCCTCAGTAACACAAATCCAACCAGACATATTTCCAAACCCATCTCCAGACAACTGTGCACTGTTGCACTGCTGCACCTTCACCTCCAGCTCTGAGCCAAATGCTCAAACAAGAGAAACCAGGAATAGCTTCTCCACTACTCACAGGTGACCTACAAGCACCATTTGAATCAGCTTTTTTATAGTTTATAAGAACAAACTGAACAACATTTTTGGAAGACTGACATCCAAGTTACACAGGTATGACTCAGTTTACCTCGATATACCTCCACATAACTCTGACTTCAGCAACATTATCTGGAAAGATTTTGCACCTAATGCAAGCACCATGGTGCAGGACATGTCCACAGGGAATCCAGCAACTTGGGTTCTATTTATGGCACTTCTCTGTCATTGTTTCAGTTCTTCTTTTCCCACCTGGCATGCAGCATTCAAAATCTATTCCCAAAGAAACATTTCTCATAAAATTATAAAACATCACTATTTTTGCATAGTGTTCAAAGAATAAAGAAGTGTCAGTTTTTCACTGTTATGTTTCCCCAAGTTATGATTTTACTCTTTCTCCTCTGAAGCATCCAGCAGCACCAGTTTTGAACTGGAATGCTCTGATGAAGCTCATTTCAAAGTGAAGGAAAAGCTGAGGGTTTTTTCACTGCTGTGATATTCCCACTGCCATAAAAACACAAGTGCTTGAGATTCTGAACCTGTACTTCAACAGAGCAGTTCACCATTTTATATTTCAGCTCTTCCTCACTGGGATGTGAAGGTGGCTCTCCCTGTCAGCTCGAGGCTGGTTACAGTAATTCACATAACCTTAACTTCTACAAAATTCCTTTGCAGAGGGACAAGTTCAGTTTGCTCTTCACTGCCTGTCCTAGTTTGACTTCACATTCACACATTAACAAATTATGCTGTAAAATCAGGTATAAGAACTGTAATGGGGAAAAGGGAAGATTTATATCCTTTTTAAACTAGCTGTCCATGTAGGTTTTTATTGAACTAGCATGTACTAAGCTGAGTTCTCAGCTAAATCCTCTACTTAAATGAGCTCTCCAAATGAATTTCTTTTTCAGTACATTTCATTTCATTTCCCAAATGAGAGTTACAAGGATACAGTTGATGGACTGTCTCACTGAAAATTTCTTTCCTTAAGTTTTCATGATTTTGTATTTTTTACAAAAGCAGGCAAATCTCGAGAGCACGCCTATATCCTCTTGGTCCAACAGGGAACTGTTAAAAACCTTGTCACTTTTGGAAGTCACAGTCTGCACAGACAACCCCATTTAAATGAGTTCTGCTCACATTACATTTCTCATTCAGCAATTATTATCTCTTCTCCTGACTTAAACAACTCATTTTCCTCCACTTCACTGTATCATAAATCCAAATAGCTGAACTCATGCTCCATCTGAAACTTCATTTCATGAGAGAGGAAAAAAAAAAAAAGAAGTGGTTGCCTCTTTGGTAAAATTAGCTTCTGCTAATAGCTTCATTCATTTATCCATTCGCTTTATCCTTCCTCTCCCAAGACTGTTATATTTCTAAACTTTTCTTTAGTTAAACTTTTGATGTAACTTATCAGATATTCTGCCTATCATCTCCACTACAATGTAGAAGCTGCTCAGCACTCTGAAATATCACGTCTCAATGAGCACTGTGCACAACTTCATTTTCCATGTGCCCATAACACTTCTGCACACCTTTGGGCTAGGCATTAATTAACCATGGTTGAGTGGGGTCAAACTTTTCTTCTTTCTCTAAATGCAAACATTTCTCTTACTTTGTCACATGTAAATGGAATACAGAAAAAGGCATTCCTAAAACATTTCTGGCACGAGCCAGAATAGAGTTCTACTCTATTTCCATCAGCCAATCCATGTACCCATAGGAAAAAGCTTTAGGGCTCACAGGCTGTGAGAGATAAGGAACAAAACAGCACAAGACTCTCAGTCTATCAAGGTTCAGAATCACATAATCTCCATAACAAGCCCCCTGTATCACCACTGGGGCTGCAAAACTACCTCCAAACTTTCGTCTGGTATCTTTTTTTTCCACAGCATACACACTGCCATGCTGCTCCTTCACCACATCCTTCCTTTCAACCCAACACAGAGATTCCTTTTTTCCACTTTTTGCCATTTTAGCTTTTTTTCTTTTTCTTCTCCTTTTAGGAAAATGTATTTCTATCCTACAAGAGCCAAGTGCAATTCCAGAGACGTGATGAATAGGCCCAACATACAGACACATGATTTGTGAGTATCATCAGCCCCATTTATCAACATGGAAACTTGTAGAACAGCAAAGTGCATTGGCTCCCTAAGAATCCCTGTTTCAGTCCCTGGGATAAAATCTGCTCCTCACGCTCTAAAGTCCAATCATTTGTCAACAGACTCAGATTTGCATTTTCTATTTCCTTTCTTTTGTATTCTAGTCAGCTGTAGAGCTCTTCCCTTGAGACATACCAAATTATCCACACTTAATTGATTTCTTATGTTGATATCACTGGCAATGTTAAACCAGAAGAAGTAATTTGAGAACCAAAATGTTAACTGGAATCCAATAATTCTCACAAAGCTGAAAAACCCAACAATTTGATCTCCTCCCATACAGTTCAGCAACAACAAAAACAAACAGGATTGCTGTTGTTTGCATTCAAACGCGACACAGCCATTTTCCACGCTGGTTTTTTTTTATGGGAACATAAAAATAGACATAGATAAAGAGATATGAGATAGATATGAGACAAAGGAGGAGTTGGCAGCATTACCAGAGCAGACAAAGTCCTTCTTCTGCACCTCTGCCACGAGGAAGCCGCGCAGGCCGACGGGCGCCAGGCAGAAGGTGAACTGGCCGATGGTGCGGCGCTGGCGCAGCCACTCCGACAGCCAGGCCAGGTGGCAGTCACAGTGCAGGAAGTTGGAGTGGAGCCGCCTGCAAAACACACAGCAAACCCACAGTTACTGGGGTTCTTTAAACAAAACCCACAAAGGGAGCCATCGAGCACGAGCCTGCCCCGCTCTCTGCTGCCGTTTCACTGGGATCACTGCAGGTTCTTGCTTACAGGTGAGTCAGGGCTTGACTGTCCTCAATATCATACAAAGGTCAGATATAAATTTGTGCTATTATCTGTAATGTTTTCAAAAAATTAAGTTCAATGATGATCCACCTGCAGCTGGCCATTCTAAATACAAAAATATGCAGAATTTAAGATTGTGCCACATAATCACTTGTCTGATTTCATGTCAGAAAGAACTGCATGGATGTGATACCACTGGGTGAATGGCTTGTTAAACATGAGGATCAGGCTGAAGAGCAGGATGATGAGTGATTCTTCCCTCTTCTCCATCCTCTGGGGAGAGGTGGAGAGAGAGAACCTCTCCACATTAGCTCACTTAGTTGGAGCATGGTGGTAATAACACCAAGGTTATGGGTCTAATCCCTGTATGGGCCATTCACTGAAGACTTGCACTTGATGACTCTGATGGATCCCTTCCAACTCAGAATACTCTAGGAAAAGACAGGCAAAATAAAACTTCAGAGGCTATTGATACCATTTCTGTTCCTGTGTTGCCTGTACAAGTTCATCAATGCTCTTTTCCCTGTATTAATTTAACACAAGTATAAAGGATCTACAAGGAATTTTCAGCTCATGAAAGATCCACTCATGGGCAGCTCCCTGCCCAGCCTGCTCCATGCCAGGGACTTGCAGAACCATTATCACATCTGCAAAATGATGATGGGTTCAGGGAATAAATCTGTTCATTTAAATAGCTACTGAACTTTAGGTCAAAACAAAAGTCCAGGACAATAATTATTTCATTCCTGTAATGACTCATGCATTTGCAGTGTTGCACCAAATGAAATAATGAAGCAGATTAAAAATCCTGTCAGAAATGGTTAGACAAAGCATTATTCACTGATATTACAGGCACACAATTGGTGTGCACCAGATTTAGCCTTGTCCATCCTCCAAAGAAATGAAATGTCTGTCTGGGAGCTGTCCTTACAGCACAGCAGCAGCTCAGCTCAGCAGTGGCGCCCAGGCTGACAGTCCCCAGATTTGTATGTCTGGGGTGGACAGCCACAATAAAGAAAAAATCCCCACAAATCTGGAACTGAGAGTTTATCCTGTAGAGATGGAAAGCACTAATCTCCTGGGAGTACTGTAAAATGTAATTGTTCCACAAGGATGGCCAGAAGACCTTGAGTTTAGGGATTGTGAAGCTCTTTAATTGAAGCTGCAGTAAGTTAGATTTCTAGTAAAATGTTATGAACCATTAATCTGCCTTTTTGTTGAAGAACAAATAAATGCATAAATATCATCTAGCCAGAAATCATCCTAAGTAAGGATCTGTTATAACCTAAGAGAGTCAGTGTTTCATTTAAGTCCTCAGAGTCTCATCCTTCCCACCACAGCAGTCAATGATACCCAGGATTGCCTTCCTTCTGGAACTGAGCTCATCCCATGCCCCCTCTGCATGCAGGCATGAGTGAGAAAAGCACCATTTCACAAAAGGGGTTAGGGTTAGGCAGTTCTCCAGTTCTGTGAGCTGTTTTTTCCCCCTCACTAAATTGATTTATCTGGGTTTTAGGGGTTCCTGTTTCAGTACTGCAAACCACCAGCTCTGCCTCAGCAGAGCCCTCCTTGTCATGGTCTCAAGTCTTTTGGCACAACTACTCTACTTGGAGAGATCATTTAGAGACCCTATCTTAACAAAGCAGCCTATCAGAATATATTTTTGATAATTATATTAATAAATACAGCCTCAAGAAGACTTTTCACAGTACTTCAAAAGCATTATAAACCAATTCCCTGGGAACACAAAAACACTGAAGTGCTTTCACACATTTTCAGTTTACCCTTAAATAAAAAAAAATGAAAAGAAATAATGTAATTACCTGTCTCAGCAGTAATTCACAGATGCAGAGACAACAGGACACTCACTATTAGGCAAATAGGTAGAGGAAACATGCTTTATCATAAATAAAGCTGTTTCAAGCAAAGGAAAGCAGATCAATGAAAACTAATTCCTGTCACTTCCAATCAAGGCTAAAAATCGATGAAACTTAAGAACAGAAAAGACAGTTAACTAAAAAATCTTAGCACAGAAGAGCTGATTTCAGTAAAGAATTCTTCAATGCTTCAAATGCTTCAAAACTTCCTGGCATTTTACCCTTTTTTTTCCTTCCCCTGAGTGCTCATGTTAAAGGTTAATATACTTTTTATATTTTCTTCTCCATTCTACAATAGGCAGATTGTTGTGAGAGCCATGAAGAAAAGCTGTTTATTCACAGAACCATCAGAGCACAGGTAGCTGCAGCAGGAGCATCCCCAAATATCCTGCCAATGGATCTCACCAGAGTGTAAAAGAGACACAAAGGAAAACACTGTCCACACTGCACTGGGCCCCAGCTGATTGGGAAAAGGGCTCATCCCTATGTAAAGAACATTCAGACCAGGGATTTCCTACAAAAAAACTTCCAAGGAAAAGCACATCTAAGTGTGAGGCTATTTGAGAAGGTGGACATACTGATGACCATTTTTTAAGGAAACAGTAAACTCACCAAACTGTGAGGAACATCATTCATGATCCATTTCCAACAAGAAACTCTAGAGAATATTATCATCTCCCCCCAAACAGTGTTTTTATACAAATTCCTAAGTTCACCTGCTAGAGGTGGTGTGTATTATTTGGCAGTCTTTGGAGACAGACACCTGTCATTTGGTATTTATGGAACTGACTTTACAGAACATCAGGTGAATGAATACAAATGCAAGTTTGCTAAAGTTGCCCTTTTATCCATAGACCCTAAATTAAATTTCCAGCAAATCCTTTTAAAGTGGGGCAGTATTCATGTTCTATAAAATGTGTCTCTCAGAATTCAATAGAAAAGCTTCCCTTTATAAATCCTATTTATGACTTCCTTCCCTTTTTTTTCCTTTTCTTTTTTCTCCCCTTAATTACAGCAGAGGGGGATTAGTCAGTGTAAGTCTCCAGGGAGCTATATACAAAGCCATCTCTGAAATTAAACTAAAAGGAAAA
Source organism: Dicaeum eximium (assembly GCA_013396995.1). Lineage (NCBI taxonomy): Eukaryota > Metazoa > Chordata > Aves > Passeriformes > Dicaeidae > Dicaeum > Dicaeum eximium. The sequence continues at coordinate 191,311 of VWZP01006274.1, forward strand.
TGGCAGAAGGCACTGAAGGCACTGAGCTCTGCTAACAGACAAGACTGGCTAATCTGGAAAAGCCAGGCAAATTTTCTGGACCACTGTGACTGAATAAGAAAAGGCAAAAGTCCAGGAACTTCAACTCTACACCTTTATCTTCTTTAGCCATTCTCTTCTAAAAGACAAACATCTCATTTCCATTTAATGATTTGCATTAAGATCTAATAATGTCATCATTTGATGAAGAATGCAAATTTAAGTCAGAGGTTATCTTACAGAGATTGACTTAAGTAAGAGCCATTTTTCTTGAGTTCTGTTAATTTATTTAATATTATTTTACACATGCATGCATAGCATCCTTGAAGTACTGTATTTTTTCAGTGGCACAGAAAATTTTCAGGCTAGCTACTATTTCCCCTTCTTTGCCTTTAGAATTAAATACATCTTGGATGAGTTTGAGAATCTGGAGGAAAAACAGGGGTGCTTTGTTTAGACGTGACTTTTCCTAAAGCTGTGTATTCCCTAAAGGAATTTTAGGAAATAATTTACTTAAGGAAATGGTTTTGGTAGGCTATGGCTAAATTATACAAATGCTTAGTCTAATTTCACAGTCTTTGTATTTTGATTTACTAAAGAACAGAGCTTTTCCAGTGCAATGGCATGCAGCTCAAAAACAAATGGATTTGATATAAGAGAAGCTTTTACTTAAAAAAATCCATCAGAATAAGTGACATTTTGTTTCAGAAAGTATCTGGAAAGATACTTTTTCCATGTTCTTTAAAAATGCCTTGTTTTAGAAATTAGTATTTTGAATTTGAAAAGAATAAATGGGATTTAAACACAGGATATTAACAAAATTCAATAATTTGATCCATCTGAGCAGTTTTTATGATCTTGCTGATGCTCCAGCTTGGAATAAATTTCACATTATAGATTTTCCCACTGGGGGAAAAAAAAAAGCCAGTTTATTTTCTGGGTAAATTCAAAATCTTGATAAAACTGACTGTTACTTAGTGCTGGGCAGATCCAGAACAGTGGCTCTCAGGGCTCTGTGGGCACCAACCCCCTTCACAACCCTACCTGGGCTCCCCAGGGGCTCCCCAGCCCTGCAGCCACCCATGCCCCTGAGGCACTGCAATGAGATTATCACAGATGACAAAAAGTTGGTTTGCAGCATCAGGATTGCACTGTAATATGAGCAGATGCTACTCACAGAGTCCTGATCTTTGGCATGTGGTTGAAGCTGGTAACAGGAATGCGGGTGATGTTGTTGTTGTTGAGGGTACTGTTAGGAAAGAAAAAAAGAGAGAATAATAGGTTGATCAATTATTTGCATCTCTTCACCAACACACCATTTACAGAAACAACCTGTGAACATTCTTGGCAAGCAGCAAGACACACTCCCCGATAGCTGTGACAATTTGGGATATACCATGAAAGGTACTGCTTAGGGAAAGAAACCAACAGCAGGATGCAACCAAAAGCAAACCAAAAGCAACCAAAGCAGCCAGCATCAGGATGGCTGGAGGTCACTGTTTGTCACGTCTGGGTAACGAGGGGTACAGAAGATGAGTTTTTATCAACTCCTGGCGCAGATCCAGACCTCTCTGTTCAGCTGCCACTTTGTTTGAAAACCCCGTGCAGCCTGAGCAGGGGGACATCAGACTTGGGCACAGCATTTAAAGGCAATTTGAAGGATTTTGAAGTACTGTGACCAAAAGAGCTGTTGGCTCTCACAGGCTTGTTAGCACAGCCTGCTGACATAGACAGACAGCGCCCATTGCTCCTCAGAAACACACGGATGGATGGGCTCCCTCTCCTCCCCTTCCTCAGGAAAAAATATATGGGGAGTGGAGCAGCCTGTAATAAAGCATGTCCTGAGCCAGGCACGGAAGGATTGCTGCTCTGTCAAAGCAGAGCCTAAAGAGAAAATCTCAGCTGCTGGAGGGACCCCCTTAGAGCTTCTCAAGAAGAATGAACTGAGATTACCATCAACTGAGTGTGCTGCTCCCATTTGTGTAGCTCCTAATTATATCAATGACTCTCCAGCAAATTAGAAGCTATAAAGTTTATCAAGATAGCACAGGAAATGGAAAGCACTTCAACAGGGCATAATTGCCATGCTGCAAGTGCACCAAATCTGCAAATACAGTAGCCCAGTTTGTCATGAGAATGGACAGGGCTGGTGATCACTCAGTGTCCCAGCGTGGCCAGTCCTGCCACTGCCTGTTTGAAACATGTGGTGGCCTCAGCACCAGGGCAGGGAGCAACCTCTACTTTCTACAAGGGGCACAGAATTCCACAGGGTCACTTTGGCAGAAGAAAGTGCTTTGGTGTGTTTATAAATGTGCTGAAGATTACATAAATACATACCTGCTGAAGCAACCTAACGTCACATCACCCTTCCCTGAGCTATTAGCTATTCCAATGTCACGTATTTATACAGGACATTTCATCAAAAGCTCTAGAAAAGTCTTCCAGGAGTTAACTCTCTTTCTTGGTCATCTGCCAATTCAAAAACCATTTTTACAATTCTGCATTGCCAAGAAATCCCTTGGCAGAGCCATCATCTAAAACATCAGCAGATTACCACTAATTAGATTTTACCCTATTAAGAGTGGGTTTTGGGTACACAGGAAGACACACACACACAGAGACACTGGCAAAGCCAGGAGGTTTCAGGGTACCCTGGCTCTGCACAGGCACACTCAGGAGCAGGGTGGGAGCAGCTCTGACACTGGCAGCTTGTTTTGCTGCTGTGCTGCATCCTGGCAGGACAGCACCCAAGTACTCTCTCAGCAGGATCAGAGCTGGTATTCCAGATGGATGCACTGGCAACCTGGAGCCAGCTTGGGGGCTGACATACCCATGACAGCAAACTGCACCAACAGAGCAAAATTACCCTTCCTTTCCAAATCTCTGAGCAGAGAGAGTTATGTCAGTAAAAGCAGAGTTTTGAAAATCTGGAATCTGCATGTGAGATCTGCTGCCAGAGATCTGTATCAGTCAAGTCACACACATTCACACACCAGGCTGATAAGAGCTGTCAGTCTTAGCACATGATAATTTATAGTATAACATGTAGTATTCATTCAAGATCCTCTGGAAAACTTAAAGATATTAAAAATTGGACAAGAAACACACAGCCAAGTATTGGGACCAGTGGGTGTACAAACCGCTGCGTTTGTGGATTCAGGTTCTCAATACACAACGACTCAAAGGCAGCCTACTAAAAATTTAAAGGGCAAAATGAAGAGGGAAACACTGACATCTTCAGCAGGAGAGCTGGAAGCCAGCTCCTGGAGCTGCCAGCCCCTGTGCCAGCTGTGGCTGCCAGCCTGCAGGGCTGTGCTGTGGCTGCTGGGCTGGCAGCGAGCGCCCTGAGCACCAGCTCTGCCTCCCAGTCCCTGCTAAGGTCACAGTGACAACTCACATCCCACTGGGGCAGCTTATAGGGAGCAAAATGAACCTCTCTGTCATACAACTGCTTGTGCTCCATTACCTTATTTACCCAGTGATGTAAGCAAAGTCTTTTGTGGTCAATGAGCCAAAAACAAGCCTGAACAACAATTTCAGAAAGCGAACAAACCCACTGGGAGTGCATGAATATATACAACACACCCACCCTTCAGTATCTGTATGGGTTTGCTCTTTACATGTTGGGAAGTTCAAACAGGGCTCAGCAATGGAATTTACAACTGCACCACCATTTTTTTCCCTGTAAACATAAAAAATATAATTCTGAGGCAACCCTCTGCCATAGTTGCCTGTTACTTTAAAATGAGTTATGTGCTCGGATGGAAGTTTTTAGGTATGCAGTGATAAATAAAAGCCACATGTAAAGTCAGCTCACAAATATTAAATCACAGACATAGCTGATGTCTGAATCAGTCACATATGGCACTACAGGAGTCAATGGGGGCCAGAGGAATTCAAGAGAGATTTTTCTATTGATTTTAAAGGATGTGGATTGGATTCAAGCAGAACAGGCTGTGACAGTGAGCCTCCTTCTGCACTGAGGGCAGAGAACACATCCCTGTCTCCCAGTGCAGTTCATCTGCATGCAGAAAGGTCACCCATTACTGTCTGACTTGATGATTCAAAAATATTTTAAAAGTTCTTAAAATATTTCTATTTAACAGACTAAGCATTATTCCAATCACACAGCATTTCTGCTCACAAGATATCAAATGAGAGTGGCTCAGGTTTTGCAAAGATTTCAAATACTTGTTTATTTTCAAATAAGCAAAGGTTTCCCATAGTTCATTGACAAATATATAACCCTCCTTCTAAGAATCCTAAATCAGTACCGAGTTAATATTCTCCTTAAACACAAATTTCAGGGATAACTCAAGCAGACAGCTACTGCACAGATAACTTAGTAGAATACTATTTCATTGATATTTAAATGTTAACCATAATGAAGGCAATAAAACATCTATGATAACAGCAATTATTTCAGAACAGAGGAGGCCAAACACTGCAAAGGGCACTAATTGCCAGTGAACTGTCTGCACTACAGCCCAGCTGGAGCTGCAGGAATTCAGCCCTGCTGCTCTGGCTGCGCAGCACTCAGCTCCCAGGCAGTGGGAACTCTGGAATGGGAACGTGTTCAGGTAGAGATGTGCTCTAGAGACATCCTGCAAAGCTTTCCATCATGCACATGATTCCTTCCCAGCAATGACTTTTTAAGAGATGTGTCCTGACAGGGGTGAACACACAATACAGCAGCATTTTTAGTACATGAAGGGAAAAAATAAATGATGCTCCAGTTGTCTGCTGGCTGCTCCAAGGTCCCAGCCTCAGATTGATCCACCCAAAATTCAAATCTATAGAGAGAGATTCGTAAATCCCAGGAAGCTGTGAGAAATAGGAATTCCAGAATCTTCTGACTCCTCCAACATCATTTGGGGACACATATTCTGCTGAGTGGCCCTCAGCCTTAAACCTCCCACCTCTTCCAGAACCCAACACGTCCCTTGAAAAGCACTGTCCTCTCGTTTAGAAGTCCTCTCCCTGTAAACTATTCACACCTAAAATGCTGACTCAGGCAGCTGGGGTTATAGACAATATTATTTATGCCAGCCAACTTCCCACCTTGGGCTGTGATCCTTGTCAGATCTTGCAGGGTAAGCAGAAGCAGACTGCAGCAGCCCTAAGGATCCTCCAAGGACTACTTGGAAGATGCATAACGTGGGATCAGCAGTCTCTGAGGTGGCACATCCTCCACTACAGTGAGCTGTCAGAGTCCCACTGACTCCAATTTACAGCCCCAGAGGAGCTGCTCTCCTAATTCCCTGCTCTGCCCAAACTGGCTACAGGCACACGTGGAGCTGCCTTCCTCCTTCTGAAAAATAAAGCTGATTTATAGCGCCTGCTAATCAGAATTTTCCTAAAGCAGGGAGTGCTCAGTCTGCAATCCTGTCATATTTGAAAACAATTACTTATCTCCTTCCTCAAACTTTTGGTGCAAATTTAATTCCATGCAGTTGCATTTTTTTATTCTCTTCTGACTTGCTCCAAATTCATGAACACCACTGCAGCTCCCTGACACAGAGCTGGTAATTCCAGACTCAATGTAAATGCATTAAAATCCCTAACCTGCAGAAATGACTGTCATGTCTGTAGTTTTTTCACTAATATTTACGCATTACCCTTTACACCTTTCTCCACCTTGCATAGGACTGATTAGAGTCAGAAAAGCCAATACTCCTAATTCTAGAAGAAATCACACAACTTTTATGGCAGAGGCCTTGAGAAAAAAGGAAACTAATTAAATTTTGAGCCCTACTAACAGTAGAAGTTTTTTATTTTAAAAACTCAGAAACTCTAAGCACCATTTCAGATCCCTTGGACTAATTCAGAGAGCAGAAATCCCAGCCTGTCAGGTCAATATTTAATCTCAATTCTGTAAATCACAGACCACACAGAGATTTTGCTTCCCTCACTTAGAATTCAATTAATATAATTAAGAGCAAATAATAAACATCAGAATGCCTGTCAACTTTTTCATCTGAAATCATACTTTCATGACAGCACATCCACATGCTCTAATCTGGTTTAGTACCAAAAGGATCTCCTCTGACAGAAAATGTTACACAACACAACAGAAATATCTGAAACAGTAACTGTTTAGTAAAAAGTGACTGTCCTAATGTTTTCCAGTCGCACTTCAAGTGGGAAAACGCATAGGAGGGCTGGATTTTTTATTTAACACACGACACTGATGACAATACCACCTTCTACATTCCAGCTTAAAAAAAAATCCTGGTATCCTAGTTGATCATTAACAAAAAGAAAAAAAACCCAGCAGATTTTCTATGTACATTTTTCTAAGTGCATTTTCATAATGTGCATCAGTACAGCACAATAGCCACAGTACAACAGTACAATGCTTCTTGTTTCAACCTGAACAGATTCAAGTGAAAGGGGCAGGGGAGAACCTGATGGATGCTGAAGATACCTTTTGCTACTTCTCAGTAACAGGCACTGGTTTCCTTCCCACTTCACATCTGCAGCTGATTAGCAAAACAGGTAATCAAACTGAGACATTTTAATTCAAACTCAATTCAGATTGGGAAAAGACTTTTCCCCAAGGCTTAATAAGCATCTCCCATAGTTACTGGAGGCCTGCTGTGCTGGCCTTTCAGGTTTTTGATCCACATCAGGCTGCTTTTGTGTCACATTTGGCTGACCATGAGATACCACAGCATTTGCAAGATTTTCAGTTAGAAAGAAATATTCAGACCCATTTACTGATAGGTAAATGGAGAAAGAGATCTGCAAAGGCACCATCTCATGTACTAGATTATTGCTGGTTTTGAATGTGTTTTGTGTTTGAGCAGTGTAGATGTTTTACAGGTTTCTAACACACGGGATTTGGTATCAGGAATCCTACAAACTCCAGCCCTTCTTTGGCAGCACAGGCTTCCATGTGTCTGTGGGCTTCACTCTAAGTTAAACAACGATGTTCAGCTCCTTTTCCCACACAAAACTCTCTCAACACATTGTGAAAAGGTGGTGCTGAGTTAGCTCCCTTGGTGATAATCCTGGGTTTTGAAGGTGGGATGCTGAAAGAGAGCAGCAGAGGCAAGGGCAGCAGGCTGGTGGGGCTGAGCTGTGCCAGGCCCTGCAGCACTGGGAGCTCTAACAACCAACATTTCCTTCTGTCTCCTCCAATTACCCCACTGCTCTGTCACGGGTGCTCCTGCCCGGGTGTGCAATCCCCGTGTTGTGTGTCCATAACACCATGTAATTGGGCCTAATGCAACATTATTATCCATGTGCATGCAATGGATAGCTACAAATGGTGTGTCTGCAGGCTGGGAATGTTCCCAGGAGTGAATTACTGTCATACCCCCCATCACTGCCATGGCTCCCAGCTCCTATCCACAGTGCAATACACATCCACTAAATGAGACCAGGAAATTCATTCAGACTTAACCAAGGCATCTCCAACATAATTAAGCCTCTCGTGCTAATAGCTTTTTTGATAATGTTACATCTAGTCATAAGTGGGTGAAGTGAGGCAAAAAAAAGAAAAAAAAAGAAGCTGAACATAAAGCTCTGCCTAAGTTGCCAGTGGAGCTCAGGAGACAACACCACTCTGTCCCTGGCAGTGCCAGAAACACAACTTCTCCAAGACCTCAAAACTTTGGGGGATGTCTGTGTGTGCAGTGTTGGTAAATAAAAGTGAAGGAATCTTTTTTTCCCAGTGTACATGTGGAGTGAAACTGTTGGGGCTATGCAAGGTTAGACATCCTCACCACTACCTATGCACATAAAAGGAGGATCTCAGGGTCTGTCTGAAATACAGAGATGAAACATGAATTTGGGAGCTGCACCAGCAGTATAATTTAGCACTAACAGTGCCATTACCTTAGACCTCTGTGTTAGCAGTTTCCCATCACTTACTTTTAAACCTCCATTCAACTACATAAAATGCCTCTGCAAAGGAAAAAGACATCCTCTCTTCCTTGTATTCACACAGGCATTAAGCAAAGCAGTAACAGGTTTAAATTTCACAAAGAGGGATTTTCATTAGATATGGGGAAAATGTGTCTTACAATAAGAACAGGAAAAATACAGAAAAGAGCTGTTAAAAAGTGTGCAGCCATCAGGAGGGAAGCTTGTAATAAAATACTAAATGAATTCCTGTCAGGAATGGCATTGCATTTGATGGGCCAGTCCCATGGAGGGACAGTGGATGACAACTTTTGACCCTCCAGCCCTCATATAGCACCCAATAAAACTAACAGCAGCAATTCCAAAAAGGGAACCTAAATATATATTTAGTAATAAACCCAAGACTTGAGTTTCATACGCTGCCATAACTAATGTTTGTAATTAACTTTCAGATTGCAGGGCAAAAGGAGCTGTATTTCCAATAGCTGTAAAGAGCTATTTTTCACACAGGTCAGGAAGAATTTGCATTCAATTAAATAGTTACTGTTTCTTATGGCCTCTGATGAAAAAGCAAAGTGGCTTTGGCACTCCAAACCTCAGCACTGAGCACAGTCACCCTCGGCTTTCAAGGCATCCAAGGTTTGCTTGTCAGGCAATGCCCAAAACTCAACTGCATCTCCTCAGAGTTGTGGTGAGCCCCGAGTGCCTCTTGTACTCAATTCCTTGATCTCACCACAGACTGTTTAAGTTAAAGCCCACAACTACCATGTGGGCAGATAATGAAAGCAACTGATGCTGCACTGATTAATCCGTTGCTCGGCACTGTTAGGAAACATAATGATCTCACAAGGGGCCTCATTCACTGACATGGAGCAGCACAGCTCTGAGCTGACACCTCAAATTAGCAGCACAAGCACAACAGCTGGGGGTTTGTCTCAATATTTGTACCCAACTCTGAAATGAGCTGGCACCAGACAAGTGCTATTTTTAAACACAACGTTAGCCCGGGCATATAATGGTCTAAATAGTCTCCAGGTGACACGAAGAAGCCACTGAAATAAAAATAACTGGTTGCCAATTTGTGGTTTCTGTTCTGGTTTTTAGCCTTTTGACAATGTGTTCACAAATGTTCTCATCACAGCAACGTTAACTTGGGAAGCTGACATCAGAAATATGAGTATCTCAAGGATACAGAGGAAAGAAAATCTCAGTTTAAGAAAAGTATGGAAAAAATAAAGTAAATGAGCTTAGCACAGAATTATGCACAAAACTGTCGACAGTGTTTACTGCTACAACTGCCTGGCTCTTCCCATTCTGTGGCTAATTTTAATTTGCATATAACTGTCAGATTTTAACTATTTAAGCTTATTATAAAGGCCAGATGTTTAGGGTAGACTTTTTTTTTCCCCTTGAAGGAGTGAGATTCCTTTCAAAAACACCAGGCTTTAGGGAAACTGAGTTATTATAATAACAGATTCTTTGTTTAAAATGCCTGTTTTGTCACCTGACAAGAACCAGGATGTTCACACTTGCCCACTTCAAGTGATAACTTCAGGGCATATTAACTTAAGTCCTGTAATTACTGCATTAATTCTCCCTGGAGTCTGGCTCTGCCTTGGCTGGAGTCTCTGGGATGGGCAAGCTCAGGAGCTGAGGTTAAGAGCAGAGGAGAGGGAAAAAGGGGACTTGCAGCAAGAAAACGTTGGGCAAGCTATCCAGCTAAAGAGATTGGGACTAGAAATCAGTGGAAATGGGCAAGAGGCCAGAAAAAAATCAAGCATGAGCAAAATTAGGATTTTGGTAACATATGGCCAAACCTTTCTGGTGTTACCTTTAGCCATGAATTTATGTTAAATATACACATACATATCATTATGCCTGAATTTACTTACTTACACCAACACCCAAATAAATAAAATATTCCAAATCGAGATAAAGCAGAGGACAGGATAAGGTAAAATAAAACATAATAAAGTTTATACAGAGAAAGTGGGTACAAATTTAGATTGTGTACTTCATTAAATGTTAAATCAAGAATGTCATTCACGTGGTTTTATATGAAATGTCTTATTGCTTCCTCTAGGGGAAGCTGCTCTTTCTGTGCACAGAAGGACACTGCTATTTTTCCACACAATCAAATTACCTCTATCAGCTGTATAAAATACATGTACTAGCTGCATCTCCCAATTCTTTCTAACATCTATGCCTAGTGAGAGCTGAAAAAGCTTTTTAGAGACGTTTCAATCAGCTTTTCAATATTTTACATGGCACTTTAATTCTAGGCAGAAAATACAAATTCCATTCAGCCTGAATTAAAATATAAAAGCATTGGTGCAAAGACAAGAGAATGCAGGCTGAAATTATTCTGTCACTGCTTTATTTTTGAATGAAGGATTCTCCAATGAGTTTTTCTTCTAAACTCAAAAATAGCAAATGAAACATTGGCTTTCCTTTCTATTTTTGAATCAAGACATTTTCTCAGGTCTTTACCCAAAGGCTACACAATTTTCAGTACACTGTATTGGGAATGCCTGCTGCGGCTCTAAGTCCCAATTACATCCAGAATTTTGATTTGGACTAAGAGAAATAAAAGTATTTATGTGAACACTGAGTAAATCTTTGGCATCATTAGGGTGGTTTTGATGTTCCTCTATGGTACCAAATTTCAGGGCTGATATTATTGCCTAAAACCACTGGGAACAAGTCCTATTGTCATAATACCCAGACCAATGTCTGCTGAAGTGAGAGCAAATCCCATTGCTGATTTCAGCAGGGAGTGACTCTAGTCCCTGCAATCCATTTATTTAGGCACAGATTTTCACAGGAACCACAGAAATCAAAAATATAATTGCATTCCATTAAAACTCCCCTAAATTTTATTTTGTAGATTAATTTGAAAATATCTGTTTCAATGAATTAATACAATAAACTTACAATACGATTATTTCACTTCAATATAAATTCATTGTTAAGTAGAGTTGATTTTGGGGATTTTTTTAGGTTATACAGAGATTTTGCATACCAAACATGGCTCTTGGTGTCCCCCAACTGCATGCATGTCAGGAACTGTGGTTTATGGATTCTGTGCTGCTCCTGACAAAAATCAATGGAAACAGGACTGGGTTTTCAATGCATACAGAGGTCTTAAAGCCTACCAGAGTGAATTTATGGAAATGATGAAAAAGAATCAACAACATGAAGTCAGATTATACAAATCTTAAATTTGTTGCATCAGCTCCTCGGCAAAAAAAAAGTTTCTCAGGTCCCTGCCTAAAGAGTTGCTTCAGGTTAGTCCTTTCTGAAGCTGAAACAGCTTTATAAACACAATCCAATTCAAACTAACACAGTTTGACTCCAAAATTTGAAAGAAGCAAGCAACTTTGATCATTTGTTCAGGCTGGTGGCTTTTAATGATGGAGATTTCCAAGGTAAAATATTTCAGCATTCAGTCAGCTGAGTGTTATTATTTCCTTACAGGATTTCACCAAAAGACATTCTAAAGAAATGGATTAATATTGTATCAGAAAGGAACAGTAACATTCTTCAAAGCCATGTTTTAATTTGTCCTGTCCTGAGGAGGACAATGCAGCCTTAACGCTACAGCTTTATGATAAAATCCTCCATTCCTACAGCCTTCCCCCCACAACGAACACGGCTTCCATACTCCTCTGAGTAACACACCACCAACAGAAAAGCCATTCCAGTGGCAGAGAGAAATTAGTTGCCTTTTCTGAGGTAGGGAAAGTGATAAAAATGGACTTTTGCATCCGCTTTTGGTGCTCTGTGGCAATGTTCAGACTCCTCGGGATGGTCACGGTGCCAGCCCGTGGCCACCTCAATGCCGCAATGCGGCAGCGCCTGCGGGACTGCAGGAGCCTGCGGGGCCTGCTGGGAACAAAGGGGGACGAGCCACCAACCCCAGAGTGACACGGCACTGCTGGCAGTTTAGCCAGTGTTGGTGTAGAAGGTTCTACCAACGCCTTGTAAGAGAAGGCAATGGGAATCCACAAAGAGGGAGCTGCCAGAATCCCTGGGTTCAATTTTCCCCCAACAGCAGGTCCTGTAGCCAAAATAATGCCCCTTATTGCTCTGGCCAGAGCAGCCACTCTGATTTCAGTGTCTCAGCTGCCCTTCAGCTCCCAAGGCCATTGGCATCCCCACTGAGAGAGAGCAGAGGGAAGAGATCTTCCATAGCTCCAGCGAGAGGACAATGGCCGTGGTGCGCCACAGAACCGCACAGGCAGTTCCTGGCTTTGGACAGCGGAGGAAGGAAAACAAGCAAATCTTTTAAAGAGAGAACACTTCACCTTAACTACCAAAACTGCCTTCCCAAAGTGCAACACACTACGAAGGTATAAGTGGAATAATTTTATATTTAACGGTATGTGATGCCCCTATCTGCAATTCATCCATGGTGGAAATTAAGGTTAAAATAGAAGCTAATATAAATCCACATGAATGAAATAGCAAATGTGTGATACACACATTCTGTGAATTTAAACTTGCATGTAGGGGCAGTTGTTAAGGGAAAGTTACATTTATAGAGGAAAGAAATGCTTTGAAAGAACAAAGACTACACGTAGTTTCTAGACAAGGGCAATTACGTTTCTTGGTGAAGCTGGAAAGGGATCTGCTTTCCATTCGGATTTTATTTTAATAAGGCATTAGACAGTGCTTGTGCGTATCACACAAGAAAAAGGTCAATATGTTTAAAAATGCCTATCTTTCCAATTTTAACGTTTCTCCCAAACTCCACCTGCCCATGAGAAGCAGAAATACCTGCTTATATTCATGCAATACGGGTAAGAAACCGTAACAATCTGAATAGCAAATACTCACAGTGCTTCATTTGCCTCCAGTCCACAGAGTGAAAAAGCGCAAAATGAAATATACCCAGAAAAAAATTCGACGCACCCATGATCTGTTCAGGAATATTCTACAAGCGCGAGCTGTAGCTAAATAAAAGGAGTCTATTGTTCTCCACACATGGCTGTTTCATGCACCCAAAATAAAATATACCTGCCATTGTGGAGGGTCTGTCCTACCTGTTTCAAATGGAGTGCCTCACCTGGCTCCCAACGCCCTTCCCGCGGAGAGGAAGACGGGATGTCTCGCAGACGAGATGGACCCAACCCTTTTAAAACACCACTGGAATTGCCCAAGGAGCCAGTAGGAAGCGTGGGTGCTGCAGCGTGGGCTCCCCCTCCCCAGAGCCCGCCCAGCCCGCAACCGCCTCCTGCACCAACGGGGGCTTCTGGCGGCCTCCAAAGCGCCGTCGCGGAGATGCTGCATTGCGGCAATTTATCGATCGCGGCAGCGCTGGGAGCCATGAACCAGGGATGCTGCCCCACACTCCCTTCTCCCAGCAAAGCCCTGATGGTCAGACACGACCCAAGGTTCTAGTGGCGAACAGAGACCAGCCATCAGCCTGGCTTCCACCGTGCTCTTTTCTCTTTACCCCCAAATAAACCGCACTCCAAGTGACAGTCTGGTGCTTGCAGACCAAGAACCCTCACCCCACCCAGTACTGAGAAGACAAGGGGGATACAACCAATTTTAAAACGCTAATGGCACAACTGAACATTATCGTTCCCGTCAATGGCTTTATGCAGCCATTGATGCTTTTTAACTGACCAAGATATTTTCTCTAAAACACTCCAGCAACATGGTACATCACAACAAAGGTTTCTGGATGGCCTTACAGCATCTTTAGATTTGTTTCTAAGGATGTGCAGATGTCCCAAGCACGGCTATCCATCGCTCGTAAAGACTAAAACCAATGCATTGAGATTACTCACCCCAAAATAGAAACATAAGAAATGTAATACTGCTTCAAAAACATTGAACCAGTTAACAAGAAATTGCTTCATTTATGATAACTTAATTAACATAGAAATTGTGATTATTTGTCTTCAAATGACTTCAACATTATTTTATACTTCCATCCTACAAGCAGCTCTTAAATTTTTTTTCCTAAGACCAGGACTAGAAAAGCTACATAAATAAAATCTAATTTATATTAATCTTATTCCTTCTTTTAAGTTAAAAAAAAAATTTATTTAACCTTAATTTTAAAATGGTCTCATCATCACATATACATACATATATACCTACATTATATACCTAACCTTTTGAACAGCGAGAGAAAAGACACTATTTGATCTTGAGATCAGAAGTAGGTTTTACCAATGCCTTTTGTTCAGGCACAGATATAGTTATCTACTTCACTTCCAAGAAGTTCCAAGCTATCTACGTATTACTGATTTGATTTCTAATTTATTACAGGCACAATATTATGTCCTAGCTAAAAATATGGGTTAATGCCAGTACTATGTAATGCATAGTACCCTGGTCCCTGCAGCTACAGTTTAAGGTAAAATATCTGACATCTTGCTTCAACTGGGAGCTCAACAACCCTTGTATACAGAGCTCCCATCACAGTTTTACTCTGTCTTTCCAGACTTCTGAGTCCTCCCTTGAACAAAGACTGGCAACAGCTCAGGGCCTTTGTCTATGTGTACTTAGCACAGCAGAGGGACAAAAGCAACCTCTGAGAAAGACAAACCATCTACCCCCCTACTGGTCACAAACAATGCCTTTAGCTGCACACAGAAAAAAAGAAGGGAAACAGTTACGTGTTTTGAAATTTTTTTTTGTATTGATCATTTTTTGCTGTTGTGACTGAGCCCAGAGGAAGCAGGAGTCCCCACATACACCCCCAGCTCTGGAGCCAGACTGTGTCGCAGGAGGGCTGAGGCCATCCCGGGATATTTGACAGTGATATCACAGGAACCCGTGGTGCACACCCATGCAGCCTCCCCCAGGCACAGAGGCTGCACTGGTGCCAGCAGAACCACATCCAGCTCCCGGAGCATCGAAGCATCGTCATGCTGCTGCTTTGGGGAGTCATAGAAACAATGAACTGCAAAGTACGGCATAAAATGACTGCTCATCCACCTTGAGCTCGTCATGTTCCCTCAGAAGTGTGTCCTCACCTCAACTTTATCACCAAGGAGTTTTATTCTGTCCTGGTCTTCAGCTCAGCTCTTGGTTAAAGTGTTGAGCTGCACATCAGCGTTAAATACACAGCTGACTGTCCTCTGGATTAAGTCGTTCACATTCATTTGACTTTCAACAGTCAAAATGCTTGTTCTACATCTTTTATATTACTGACAAAGAAACTGTATTAGTCAAAGGGGAGGGAGGGCAGGTCACAAGATGAGCAGAGCATGCAAATGAAACAATTAATATCATGGGAGAGAAGGTTTGCCAGAAATCTCTGTATCTCCTGGAGTTTTGACTTTGGAATCTCTCGGAGCAGTGACTGCAGCACCAGGCTTAAACAACACAACCCATAAAACCGGACTTCCTCAAAAAGCATACTAGTCAGTGATTCATGAAACTAATAATTCTAACCTGCCACTGCTCTTATCTTGGTAAGTTCTGCAGCCTCTATGGCTCCAGGCTATTCTTAAAAGGGAAAAAACCCTCCAACCTAATGGGGCAGGGAAGGAGAATGAGCACAGCATTCAACTACTACATATGCTCCAGGAAGGGAAAAATCCATCTTTCTAAATATGTAACATAATTAGGCATCCGGACCGAGGACTGATAGAAATGTTCATCAATTTGCGAGGACATGCCTGGAATACAGCAGGATTAGCAAAATCATTGATCAATTAATTTATGCAAATATATTCTCCCCATAAAGAGAGAGTTACATTACATCTGTAACAGGCATCAGTGATTTTCAGAGACCCTCTCTTAGCCACTCTTATTTTGTCTCGGCTGGTCTTTGACATAAAGCCTGTCACCATGGTGCCATCTGGATAGTGTTCCTTTCACCATGCCGTACTTCCAACCTCCCATTTGTAATCTGCTGTACAACAGAGGTTATCTCAGATTTCATTTCCACATCTTGAGCAGGGACACCAGATCTCCCATGGACATGCATCAGCAAATAAAAACATTTCTTATCAAGCAGCCACGTATGCACCCCATCTTCCCTCCATCAACTCGTCATGCTGATTATGCATCTCCTTTCCCTAGGGTCCACTGGGGGGGCACTCCACTTTCTAAAAGTTCACCCAAAAAAAGGCATTTCGGTAGTTAATCTTATCTCTGACTATTTATGTAACTGAAACCTTGTAGTAACCACAGCCAGGTTCTCTGGGAGCCTCTCTCCTTCCCTTACAGACCGACAGCAGTACCGGAGGCAGGAACAATGGGAAGAGAAGAGACGAAGGGACGGTCTGACAAATAATGGAGTGAAGAGAAGGGGAAACTGCCATTTGTCTACTGGTACCTCTGTACTCTGGGCATACTATTTCTCTATTGCCAAACCAACTGCTGACTTCCTCTGGCATAACTTGATTGTCTGTGAGACAAGCTCAGCATAGAAACTGTGGATACTCCTAGAAATGCCAAATTCCTTGTTTTTCACTGTATGTACTTCATTGAAGTACATACTTCAATTTCGCATACATTTCCAATGGTTACTCCCTTCCATTACTTTTTATTACACGTATCATTTTTCCATGTTGACTGATGAAATAAGCAAAGATTTTAAATTGCTTTCATTAATTTACATATATTTGAGCTAATATACACCCTCGGGTAAAAAAATAACCCCAAACAAACCAACAAAAAAAACCCCAAAAAACCCCAAAACCCAAACCACAAAAAAAAAAAAAAAAANGTACTGATTTAAATTTCACTGTAGTTAAATATAAGTAAACTAGCTCTGCACATCATTTGACAACGAATTCTCATTTTCATTATTGTATTTAGGCATTTTGGTACCAGTTATAGGAACGTGATTTACAGAGTTCAAATTTGATCCTGATTGCCTCAACCGATCGTAATTTGCAGCAAAATAGAGGAGGAATCACATTTGTGTGGCATTTTCAGGCTTTCATTAAGCAATGACATCTCATATATTTAGAATTATGTCATGACTTTCTCTCCCTGTCTCTCCAGGTTGTGAAAGCAAATAAAAATCTTCTATCTAGTTAAGACATGCCCAGAATAGCATTTTGCAAACAAGTAAAACTGACTATATAACTGACTGTTCAGCATACAGAGGCAACCCTAGGAACAATTAAATCCTGGCTGTAGCACAAAATATTGATTCATGTTCAGAAAAGTTCTTAAAAGTTTTCTATGACAAAAGGCAGTGTGCACTATAAGCACACTCACCCATGGCATCTCTATTAGAAATTGCACAGACTATAAACCTTTTACAAAAAAATAGTTTATTACAGGAACATATTGAATCCAAACAAGGATGGCAGGAATAATCCCGATTTTTACCCACTGGTAAAATGCTTGCAATGCCTGGATGTGGCAGAAAATGAACAGAACTGGGGCTGCAGGCCAGGCTGGTGTGGCTGTGTCCCACCTGACACGGCTCCGGGAGAAATCGGAGCTCGAAAACATCAGCACAGCCCTTGCAGCTTTGTGGTTCTGTGGGTCTCTCATGGAGCAGGAAGAAGAGTGTGGCAGAAATATTTGGAGAGAAAAGGTTCTGCATACAAACACTGACAGAAGAATTTAAGTTTCTCTCATTACTTAAATTTTACAATTTTGGGAAAGGTGATGCATTTTTCTTTATTACATTGTGCAATCAGAAGAAATTATCTTTTTTAATATAATATATTTATGGCTCATTTGGGACTGAAGTCACAAATATTTGGATGACTACACTCGCATTTTTTTGTTATTTTGGCAGGATTTTTCACACTAAGGCACCCAAAGTGGACAGGCAGATCCTGAGCACGTGCGGCTCCAGACCCAGCGGCAGTCAGCGCTCATCCATTCCAAACGCAGGTGAAACTCAGGAGGGGTTTTCAGACTCAGCCATATGATGAAAGACCAACAATTAATGTGGCTAACAACAAACCCCCAAATCATTCTGTACTAGCTCCCTACAGCAAGAACCCGTTTGCCTTCTTTAACAGAATACTACCCACAGACCTCCTAGGATTAGCTCTTGGTATGATAAAATCTTATGCAACAAACAGAATGTGTTCAAGCTCTGGACCCTCTGGCTATCATTATAAAGCAGGAGAAAAACAGCTTTTACAATATTAAAAAAAAAATGAAATACTCCACCTAAGTTGTCAACAGTTACTCGTAATTCTTTCTGTGCTGTCCACACAGTACAACTCCCATGCCACCGCACAGTTTTCCCGTTATCCCAGAGAGACAAAACAATGACAAATAAATTAATGGGCTTTTTGCTAAACTGAGTTCTGCTTCTTACTGAGAAAAATGGTTCAGCCCTCCCGGTCTAATAACAATGGTATGTTCAGGCACTCAATATTACCAGTTTATCCAGTTTGAGCTTGTTGAACCATCTTGAAATAATTTCTTTTATTCATGTGCCCTAAGAGACTGGAGGAGAAATTCTGAACACTAGCTGTGTTTTATCACATATCCTTCATAATTTTGGGCATTTGGAAGTAAAACCATGGACTAATTTCTAATCTACAAAGTATATGAACAGCATATTGTCACACCACAAGGAATAGTAGCTGATCATTTTGAAGACTACACTGGGTTTTCAGTTTTGTTTTGAGTTTTTTATTTTAATAACCTTTAATTACACTTACGGCTACAGCAATAGATACTTCTCAATATTACTGTTATTGCCAGATATTGCCACAGGATTAAAATAAAAATTAAGCAGAGAAGAGACCTTCTCCTACTAAAAAAATCTTTAATTAGCAAAGGTTTCCCACCAATTTTCTTCAGCTTTTCTGTGCATTTCTATGCCAACAAGTCATAAGACAGTTAATAACTTTTGCCACTCATTTATGAATATATGCCCATTTTGCATATTATTGCTGTTTCAGTTGTTGCACACACTTTGCTACATCTTGGAATGGAAGACCAAACCCATTGAAATATATTTTATTGTCTTATAAAAAGGGGGACATAGGAATTACGTCAACAAGAAAAATTTCCTATTTTACCAGCAGATAGAAACCAAACCCTTCATGAGAATCTGTTCAGAAAATCTGAGTCAAGAATGAACAACGCCAGCCCCAATGCAGAACTACCAGGACAGGATGTTTAAGTCTATCAGTTGTGCAGGTCATTCCTCAGACATTATTTTCAGCTTGCTGCACAGGAGAAGACAATCAAGAGAATCAAGAGAAGGCACCAAAGCACTTCATACTCTTTTGCATCTTTTAACCCAAAGCTCAGAGTCAGCAGTAGTTAGGGTCTATGTAGGTCAGGCCATAAAATCAGTGACACTTTTTCTGTCATTGGAACACAGAGGCTCTTGAGCACAGAAGTGACCAAGAGCACCCTTGCACTGGGAGCCGCATTCCACACGCTGGGCTGCTCCAAGTGCAGCTGAAGTTCACACCTCCCTGCACCACGCCAAGTTCCCAAGTTAGGCACAAATTTCAGTCTTGTTTTCATCTCTGCCTCTGCGCTATTAGTTGGTATGGGAACATATTTATAACGCAAAACAAGAAAATGAGAATAGTAAACAAAAACAACTTGTTGATAGAAGAAGTAAGTCACACGGGTCATGGCGTGCTCTGCATTTTGAAGGATAACTGCATAAAAATTCCTTGTCTTCCTACAGCTACTGATTCACCAAGCTCCTCCAGTCATGTTTTTTGAGGAGTTCAAGGTGAATGAAATGTGAATCCAGAAACAAGAGTGTTTCTAAAGAAAGTATTCTTAGTTTATTTTTTAAGCAAGGCTCTGCCCCAAGTTATAGACAAAATCTGGAATTCTGTAGACAGGCCATGTGTGAGGAGAAAAATGCAGGAATGGAAACATTGAATATCAGAAAGGTCACAAGATTTCAGTAAGATAAAGAAGAAATACATTATTTGGTACTCTGGCAAACTGTTCAAACAGATAATTAGATTTTTTTTTTTTGCAAGAATCATTGAATATTTTCTACATGCTGCATTAAAATATAAAAATGTTAAAATATACCTGCATAAAATATACTGCATAAAATACATAGTGGGTCTGAAATTTGGTTTCACTTGTTAATCTTCTTTGATGGTTCAGATTACTTTATATTTTGACATTTTGCCTGTTTTACAACTAATGATATTCTCTGGGGCATTTAGCAAATTTATTTTGATAGATTAAATTCGCAGACTTTCTTTGAAGAAAAACATGTAAAAAAATTCAGATTATGTTGGAAGTATAAAACACACATTTTGTGACTGCAGGAAAAATAAGTTTAGAAATAGATACTATCAATCTGTTTTTTCATCTTTTAGAATTAATATTGATTATTTTTCCTGTAGCAGTGTGTCTAAGCTGAAAATTAAAAATGGACTAAAGGACTGATTATAATCTATTTTATATATTCTCATCTCCTCATCTCTTCCCATCCACAAATAACTGGCATAGAAGTAACCAATTAAAAACAGAGAGGTAAATAAATTAATTCAGCGTTTACTACATCCTGGGGAGAAGGAATGCATTCATAGCAACTTCTGCAGAGCCTGCAGAACTCAGTATATTGCAAAAAAGGGCTCCATTTATTGTCCAGCCTATTTAGTGAAAGTTATAGCACAGTCTGCTGTCAGAAGAGGACTGATTCACTCTCTGCAGATACAGAAAATCAGTCCATAAAAAAAAAAAGCCAGTTTTAGAGGAGTTCAATTCTTTTTTCCTTTCTTCTTTTCTTTCACCACACAGTAGACTTTTCAATCTGACAGACAAGTAAAATTTTATAGTGGTTACACATTACTTTTCCTGAAAAGTGCTATTACTATAGAATTCAAACAATACTCTTGATAAGAAATTCTGCAGAAACCTTCTGCTCACTCAGTATGAGCAACACACTATCTGATAAACATCAGGGTGCCAGCCTTGGGGACAAGGGGGCCGTGACAGACACAGCTACTGCCAGGTGCCTCAGAAAGCTGAGCCTGTGCTGCCACAGAGGGCAGAACTCCTCTGAGCATTGGTACGAGGTGGATCCAGCCCTTGGAACAGCACTGAGCATTCCCAGTGCTTGGATCCTGAGGTGTGTGGCACAGGGCTGTCATCCAGCCCTTGGAACAGCCCTGAGCATTCCCAGCACTCAGACCCTGAGGTGTGTCTGCCATCCAGCCCTTGGAGCAGCCCTGTGCCTTCCCACTGTTCAGACCCCAGTGTTCAGAGGTGTGTCTGCCATCCAGCCCTTGGAATAGTCCTGTTCATTCCCAGTGTTTGGATCCCGAGGTGTGTCTGCCATCCAGCCCTTGGAGCAGCCCTGTGCCTTCCCAGTGTTCAGATCCCAAGGTGTGTCTGCCATCCAGCCCTTGGAACAGCCCTGAGCATTCCCAGTGCTCAGATCCCGAGGTGTGTGGCACAGGGCTGCCACCCAGCCCCGCTGCTCTGCCTCCTCTCAGGAGCCCCCGGCAGCGCCGTGACTCTGCTCAGTCTCCAGGTGCCCGGAGCGTCCGAGGCAGGTGCTTATTTTATCCACCTACCATTTGCTGTTTCATCCCGTGTAATTTAAGGGCATGCTCTGCAGCAGCCTGGGCAGGCCTTCCCTGCTGTAGGAAGGTGGGCACTGGGTCAGGGCTGCTCTCCCATTAACTCACGGTGGATGACGGGGGTTTGAATTTTGGAGAGGTTGCATGTCCTTCCCACCCCCCTCTATTTCGGCTCAGAATTTTCTGCTTTCACAAGTACTGACACTCAGCTTTGCAGGATTAACTTTTGGGTGACAGGGAAAGCTTTACAGCAGTTCATATTATAAAAGCCTATTCTAGAAAAGGTCTTTAAGTTAATAAGTTACAATTAGTAATAAGCAAATTATCTGCTCAGATACCAAGTTCAGGATAATATTGGATTTACATTACAATGACAGCGCTCTAAATCTAATGTGCTGCTTCTCTGGTAGAGTCAGCTTTCACTGTCAAAACCTTTTTTTCACTATGCGCTGCAGCTTTAACAGCCTATGTGTAAAGTTTGTGGTACATGAAGAGCACAACGTGGTGTTATTTCAGCCCTCAGAGAAGGATCCTCCCCAAAAGCCAATGACTGCACTGAACGAGCCTGCCAAGCGCCCGTCTCTCCTCCCTCTCATATACCAAACACCTTTGAAACAGCTTTTGTCTAGGGCAGCGGTCACCGATCTCATAATATTGCTCAGGGTGAACCTGTTACCCATCCTCTGCTCGGCATCAGGCAGCGCCGGGCAGGATTCGGGCTGCGGATTAGACACTCGGAACGCTGCTGGAGCCCATCTGCTCCGCGCAGCAGCGAGCGGCGCTCCCCACGAGCGGCAGCGCGCAGGGCGCCTATTGTGGTTTAATTAGCAGCGCCTATTGTGGTTTAATTAGCAGCGCCGGCAGCCCGGGGAAAGGGCGGGCTTGCACCTGGCGAGGTGGGCAGCCAGGCTGCGGAGCCCCCAGCCCCGGCAGCACTGCAGCACGGGCACAGCCACCCCCAGCGCCCCGCACGCCACCGAGTCAACTCACAGGATCTCCAGGTCGCGCAGCGCTCGGAAGGCTCCATCTTCGATGCAGCTGATCTGGTTGTTGTCCAGTTGCCTGCAGAAAGGAAGGGAGAGGATGAAGGCTGGCTCGGAGCGCCAGGTTGGGGCTTCCCCGTCAGCGAGGTGTCCCTCCACCCCCTCGCAGCGCCTGCTCAGCTGCCACGCTGCTCGGGCTGCTCGCGGCTGTCTGACAGCGCTGCACGCTCCCGCACACTGAAGCCTGGCAGGTCTCAGTAAATATTAATTGCGCCTTTTTTTTTTTTTTTCTTTTTTTTTTTTTTTTGGTAAGCAGAAGGGAGTAATTTCATTACATTAGGGCATCCAATCCATTATGAGCTTTTACCGTCATGTCACTGAAACAATTTCATTAAGCTAAAGGCCTGTAAATCATTGGAGGTCACTGGGCTGCCCTCCGTGACCTCCCAGAATGCCGTATTTTCTTTTACTGGAAGTTGGAGTCCTCTGTCCTGACAGTACTAAATCTTCAGGCTTTATCTACCCAAGAGCTGTGAGAGTGCATAGGGAATATACCAATTCCAAATTAGACTCAACTAATCTAATTTTATAGTCTTTTTATTATTCTAAGCACCAAATGTCTGTGGTGGTTCAATGCCTCTCTGCATTGTTACTGGTCCCATCTGGTAGCCCTTTCTATTGAAACATTTCTGACTAAATACAGATTCCGTCTAACTGCATCAGGGAGAGCAATCCAGTGACAAAAAGCATTATACACATGTACACTTAAAACACTATTTTCCTTCAAAACATGTAATTTAATATTTGGGTGGCGGAGTTCTCTCATTTGTCTCCCTGTATGCGCATGATTTAAATGTATTTTGCAATATATGTGGATACAGCAAGACAGCTACATCTGTCTCCTCTGCTTAAAAGAATTAAAGTTGTAATTTAAAATTCAGTGATTACATTTTCTGACATCTGATCCCTTAAATTTTACACTTAAAGAAATAAAATTACATATCTAGTCACATGCAAGTAAAATATCTGCATTTCATGAAAAAATAGCTGCAAGCTCCTGACTATCTGTTACTGCCCTTTGCACAGCATAAACTTTGGATTTGGTGAGGTAGAGACCTTTTGTACTATGTGGGTAAAGTATCTTGAATAAAGATACAAAGATTACATTTTAGTTTCCGATTTTTCTTTAAAAGTATATGTATATGCAACTATAGGAAATATATTACACCCATGTATAGTTTAGTTGTATAATTTCACCAACTACTTTCTAATTATTTGCTGTATCTAATTTTTTGTCTAAAGAGATATTTGCAGCAATTTTCTTGTTATACAACAATAAAGTACAAACAGAGCAAATATAATCTTTATGAACCGCTCTAAAGGCTGAGTTTGATCTGCTGACATTGAGCAACCTGGATATGTACATCTTTGACAATTTATCCTTTGCAATGTAGTCTGTATCAATGAACATTGTATTTTTCATGAGTTAAAGTACAGGAAAATCCACTCACACTCTAAGGTCTACTAAAAACCTTAGGAACCACATAGCCCAACTAAGGTTTCCCGTAGCATTCGCTAACTTTGGAGAATTTTGTGAATTTGGCAAAACTTCAGCAATGTCTGCAATACCGACAGACACTGGGATGTACAATCCTCCAAAAGGGATTTTTCTGTGTGTAGGGGTTCATGAACAGCATATATACATATCTGGGTAAATTCATACATACATATTTATGTTCTGTTTCTCTGACCACCTGCGAGAGACCCTAAAACCTCTCTTATTTTTGACTGCTGAGAAGACTTGTCCTGATATCCCTGTTTAACTGACAAAAATGTGTTGCTCAAACAGAAGGGATGGTGCATTCTGAAGAGGAATAAACTTCAAATGAGTTAAATACAGTGCTGTCTGCATGATTAAGT
Organism: Dicaeum eximium; assembly: GCA_013396995.1. NCBI lineage: Eukaryota > Metazoa > Chordata > Aves > Passeriformes > Dicaeidae > Dicaeum > Dicaeum eximium. Next base: position 215,570 of record VWZP01006274.1, read on the forward strand.
ACTTTACACTTAGCTTTATTAAGCAGAAGGTTGGCAGATACTAACATGATGAGGAGAAAGGAGCCTCAACTTGAGAATCACCTCTCCCTCTCCTTCTACGGGACGTACTAGATATTGCACGATTTTTATTGGAGTTATACTATGATATTGATTTTTCTGCCAAATGCACTAAAATAAGAAAATAAACCCACAGTGTGCTACTCTCAAAGCCTTCTGATTAAAGGGATTCCTTGGTGGGTATTGTATTTTTTAAAAAACTGCTACTCTCATAGATTGATTTTTGTTGAAAAAGTGTAATGACCATTTTAATCATATTTCCACAGGTCCTGTCATGCCACTGCCAACAACCAGGTTTAGTCTGTGTTTATTCTGTAGCCCATAACCAATTCCTCACAGTCTCTGGGGTGAGACTCACTGTTTAATGCTCCTTTGTCACAGAGCTCCTGTCTCCTGGTATCCATCACCCCAACACATTCACATTTGCATTGAAACATGAGAATTTCTTCTCAAAAGGAAGAGAACTGCTAGTTGTCTTAAAATTAGGTTTTAAGACCCTCTGCCTCCCTATTTATTTCTCTGTGTAAAGATGGAAATGCTATTTCTCTTCATCTGTACAGCACCCTGGTGAGCTGTTCAGTCAAGACTAGAAATTCGAGAGTTTAAATCTAAATGTCTTTCTTCCAAGACAAAGTGATAAGTTTAAAAGTTTTGGGAAAAGTTTAAGGAAAGTCTTACAGAAAGCCAAGGTGTCCAGCACATCTTTTTGTGCTTATGAAGACAAAATAAACCCCCTGTGATGTGGACTAGCAGCCAGCTCACACACAGTGTGGGCAGGCTGTGCATGCAGCTCCTCGAGGGGCTGAACAGACATCCCTAACATTTGTTGAGAAGTATGTCTTATGTGAATAAAATTAACCATACACAGAGAATGTAAAATTTCAACTTTAAAAAAAATTTAAAAAAGGAAAAAACCTCAGTATTTCAGAACAGGTGGAACCTACATTTCTCCGAGGAACGTTGTGGCACTGCTCCTATCTCTCCATCGCTGCATTCTGAACAGAGCAGAGGAGCTACCTGAGACACACCTCACCTGCTCCAGGCTTACAGGTGAATTTTTAAAATGGTCTTGGGCTGCAGAAGCCTTGATTCAGATTTAAATGGCACCTCTATTTGTCAGCACTCACAGCCTTTCTAGAAAATCTCTTCCTTGAGATTACAAGTGGGTTGTTATGCATGTAGTGGTGCAACGTACTGGTGGTAAAAGGTCAGACAACACAAACTCAGATTTAAGAGGTAATTTTAAGAATATGTGGACAAAATCTCTTTTCATACCTGCATTTACTCTGCCTTTTGAAAGCATACAGCACTGGGCTCAGATTTTATCTAAACCTACCAAGTAATCCGACTGCCTCTGACCAAAAAACGTTCTCACAGAGAAATACTGAGCCGCTGAAGGATGAGTGCAACCACAGTAACTGAGCTCTGTGACACTTTCAAATCCTGCTGAGTTAGGTGGATAGCTAACTTTGATGTGGGCCGGGGAGTTTGGGTTAAATGCAGAAGTTGGGCAGACCCAGAGCGTGAGGCTGGGCTGGGTGACACTGTCAGAGCAGGTCCGGGAGCTGAGATCCCAGGCTGGGACACCCAGCAGCTCCCCTGAGATGGAATTGTCCACCCCGACCCCACCCAGGAGGCTCCAGGGATCCCAGATCTCCCTGACAGGCAATTAGCAACCAGACAATGCCGGGAGACAACGACAGCAATACCAGAAGACCTCAGAAAACAGAGCAAAGCACTCAAGCAAGGAAAATATTGAATGGGCAAATGGGATTTAGGTGGAGTGTGACACAGACAAATGCTTATAGACAATCCAAGAATTTATAAAAGTCTTTGGAGGAAAAGGCATCTTTCATGTGGCAGAGCTATATTACACAAAGCCATATGTATTCCTGTAATTTAGCTCTAATGTGGACTCAATAACTACTCTAAGTTTTTATTGAGAAGCAGGAAAATTATGTGACTACATTATATGCAACTGATTGATAAAACTTAAAATTGATGTTTTAAAAGAAAAAATAACAACCTAGGCACAAATCACCTTTCTAAGAAATGAGAAATAACGCTGCATCCTAACAGATTTATATCCCAGGAGAATCTATGGCTTGGCTAAAATGGCACTTTAAATGTTTAAAACACTTTTTCCCCTGACAGAGTGTAACTCTGGTTTATCCATTAAGACTGGTGCATTATCTATCATAAATAAGAGTTAAATTTCAAATACTATTTCAAAGCAATAGAGTTTTACAAGGTTGATATTCTTTTGCCATTTGAAATAATCCTTTAAATACCAAGCCTTGAAGGTTTTACTCACAACAATAAGGAATATTTAATTTTCATATGCATTTGAGAGTTTAAAAAACCCCAGAAACAAAGCTGATATAATCTTATCATGTTACCAACTTTAAGATTTTTTTTTAAACACAAAACTATTTTAAAACTTTAAAGAATTTAATTTATTCAGGGTGAAATTTACCAAAACTTAAATAATCTATTTTTTATTAACATTAAAAAATTACTGTTTAAAACCCTATATTTGTATTATTAACAAGGTCTCTTCACAGCACACCAACTATATAAGAGATTTCAGCATTTTTTCTGCAATCAGCCACACTCACATTCACCAAGAAGAGGCTCTTCAAGCATCAACATTTAATAATAATGGACTTTATAACCAGTGTTTTGTACTTTATTCAATAAGGGATTTTTTTTCCATTTTCAAACACTACCAAGGCCGCTGCAGAGCTCAAGTGCTAATCTATTTTTTAATTATACTGTGACAGCAGTTAAATTACTATAACCTCTTTCTATATTTTGCCCAAAATCTAGTTAAATATTTAAATAAAAGCTAGTATTAATGACTACTGCAATATATACTGTTCAAATTTCTTTCTCATATTTCCCCTTTAGCATAAAAAAGCAGTGTTGTAATAGCTGTATATTTAAGGTGTACTGTTACTGATATAAAATTACTGTACTGCTGTTATAGATTGTATCTACACTTGCAGATAAACAATTAGGCAGGAGCCATTTCCTCACTGAGGAAAGGCTTGCATTTTTAACCAGATGTATTAAAGGTGCTGTAAATATGTTAAAGGTATTGTATCGCCAAAATATTTAAAGGAATTTCAATAGTGATTTCACAGGAAGGTAAATGCACTGTAAATTATTACAGAATCATTTCTAGAAAATAATTAATTTTGCTAATTATATCTCCAAAAGAACCTCTCTTTGGACTATATTTTTCCCTTCCATCTCCTTTTTCATTTTGTTTCTAATACAGACTCGCTGGTTCTATCTCATCCCTTTCCTGTAAAGTTTGCACTCTAGTATTTAAGTTCTTCCATAACCTGTAAGAATTAGAGAGTCACTCTATAACATTTATTGCCTTTAAATAACTTCAAGAATATTAAAATATTTAAGGAAAGTGACACCAACATCTCTATTTAAAATTTCTCACATACCGAACTAAAGTTCCTTGTCCTTGTATTAATTGACAAAGAAGCCCCAATAAATGGGGAAAGATGGTGCTTTGAAGTAATGTTAAATTGAATTAAATTGAAATAATGTCAAGTTCTTTCAAAGTAGCTTTTAATGCATTTTTTTCCCATTTAATTTTTACTCTTTATTTATGCTTCACTAAAATCACTCTGTAAGAGCTTGCTTATATTAAAAAATATAAAAGATTGATACAGCTGTTGTGATCATGGAGATTTTTACAAGTGTTCCAGAATTCCTTTTTTTTTTGCGGTTTTGCCAAAAGCTGTGGTTGAGGCTTTGTGCAGCTCATCTGCCTGAGATAATAGGGCAGAGTCAAATTCTCTGTTTTCAGTTATCATACCCAACCTGTGCTGCCAGGTTGTTAAATTCAAGGAGGGAGGAATATCTGATTTGAAGGGGAAGAGTTGCTTATGAATAATTATTCTGCAGACTATTCAAAATTACTAAGTATTTACTCTGAGTATTTGTATTACATTAACTCACAAATCAAAATGCTGCTGTCACAAAACAACCAAAATATCAGCTTAAAGCAAAACTTGAGTGACAAACAAACATGGAGACTTCTCCTGCCGCAAGGACAAACACACACAAACACAAGGTTTCCTTTCAATATCAGGTGCTTTAGAACATTTTTTTTTCTTTTTTTAACTCTCTCTGGTTGCTGATGTAACAAATAGTGCATACCAAGCACAGAAATGGCTGTCTCCATAGCAATTGGGGCAGGTTTTGCTGTTTCCCTAGTTACTCTTGACTGATAACCATCTGTTGTTCTCCTCTGCCATAGCCCCAAAGGGGAAAAGGGGAAGAAAAGAGGAAGATAAAATGGGTGTTTGAGAAAATAAAAGTTACTTACTGTGGTGTTCTTTACAGTTTTAGAAGGTTTGCACTTTCTTAAATTTTTATTTATTGTTATGTTCAGCTGACAAGTGTCAAATACCACACGTAAAGGAAAGTTCTAGTTCAGAATGGTACTAGCCAGTGACCTTATTAATAGGACATGATACTAGGGAATCAGATCAGGAATATTAATAGGAAATCATATCATTAGGGACAGTATTATGAAACTGGAAAATCTGAAAGCGAGGTACCTGCATAGAAAAAATATGCAGTTGTTAAAACTAAATGAGGAGTAGACATTTGTAATGTGCAAAGAGCACGGGGCGGAGCAGGTGCAGGTGGTTCCACCCAGGTGCTGTAGGTGGAACAGGATCTGCTGCCTTCCACCCCTGGCCTCTGCTCATCTGGGGCTGCTGCTCCATCACACCTGAGCCCCTCGCACCTCTCGGGTGTTTCTGGCGGGGAAGGGAGGCACAGGCACGGGGAGTCGGCAGGGTCCCCCTGCCCGTGCCCCATCCCCACCCCAGGACTGCAGCACCACTGAAGCTCCCCCAGAATTTGTGCCCTGTGAGCAAGGCCAGTGCTTACACACAGGCTCATGCACCATCATGGCATCACTTCTGTGGAACTAACAGCGCATAAGTCACGCTCATTTCCAAGGCAAAATAAACAAGCCCCACAGGCGAGCTGGTACCGCCCCTCAGATCGGCAGCATCAACCGGGATTCAGGTTTTCTCCTTAAAATCATTCCGTGCTGTAATAGATTCATTACAGAACCAAACTTTAAAAAGAAAGACCCAGAATGCTTCATCCCTTCCTATTAAAAAGTGTATCAGCTGTCAGTTGTCAAAGACAGACAAAATTTGTTTGGAGCCATTGGCATTTTTAAAATGGGCTCAGTAGGACAGAGGGCTGCAAGAAACTCTCCAGTGTGACACAAGAAGGCAGGGTTGGTGCTCTGCTGGATCCTGGCTGCATAGCTGGACAGATGTTCTGACATGGGTGACATTCCTGCTGCCCTGGGGACACCACTGCAGGTTGCCCTGGCACTGCCCATGAGCCCAGCCCATGCCAGTGGCACAGAGCTCACCATGAGATTGTTTAACAGGGACACTTAGCAAAAACCCTGTTAATTCTGATGATGTTCATTGCTGACACATTTTTATGTTTAAAAACCTACAGAACTCAGGTTTGAGAGGAAAATTAAGGCTCTCCTGCTTTTGAGAAGCTTGGACTTGGCCAGCAAACATGAAAACATTGTGGGGCACAGAGGCTGTGGCAGAGGGTGAGTGCAGAGCAGGGAAGGTGAACATGCCCAGGGCAAGGCCCAGCAGTGCCTGTTTTTTACATGGTTAGGGGGATGACAGAGCAAAAGGAAATCTGGACATTTGATCTCCAGACATCTGTCCCCTCTGAAATCCCATATCACATTAGATTAATGCTATCACCTGCAGTCGTACAATGACTTGTGATATGTCCTTCTAGCTTTTAGGACAAAAATTAGGAGGAAGCAATACCAAACCACTAAATATTGGGAGTATATGGCAGAGTGTCTGCCTTGCTGCATGGCTGGTGTATAGAAAATTTGGGCAAAACAGTTGATTTTTTTTTTTGTAACTTTTTTTCTTTTGTAATTAGAAAATTAATATTAACAACTTGTGGATAATATCCAATTAACAGCCTGCCGTTATAAATAGCAGTTTCTTAGTATAACTTAGCATAATAAGTTTTCAATCAAAGCCTGTTTTATCAGGCTGTTTTAAAAAAACAAAAATGGCCAGTTAAAGCTGAAGAAGGAATCACAGTTCTAAATATCTCCATGTCCCATTTTGGACTGGGGGACTTTTTTTCAACATGGTCCTACTCAGTTCCTCAACCAACTCCCACAGCCACTGGAGAACAGTTAACAAATCACATATTTCAATACCCTGCATTAATTTTAAATCATTCTGAGAGGGGTTTCCAGCACTGACCATGCTTAACAAAGGCTCAGAAGCTTTTCTAAGGGCTTCCAAATCAGGCCATTTCATCTTTAACACAGCTGTGGGTTCCTATTTCAGGATGAATGAGTGGCATCTCCAGATGAGAAGCGGGGTTGGAGGGTATCCTTCGAAGATTTTGCTTTGTTTTACCCTTTTTCATCTATACCAATCAGGTAACGGCAGCTTGCTTTTGAGACATGGAATTTATCCCCTTCTAGTAATTTCTGTTGTAAAATTGGCTGCTGGCAAACTCACCAACAAAAAAATAAGTGTTTTGAATTACTTTGAGACTAGGAGCTATTTGGCTTAGTTACAGTTCTCTGTTGTTCACTGATGACCTGCCTGGGTATTATCAGAGGTTTTGTTTTTAACGCAAAAATGCTCCTAATGACATGCAGCTCCAAAGTCTGACTCCTAACAGTTTCCTTGCTTTGTTGGTTGATTTTTCAGGCCAGCTGAGGAAGAGCAGCAGCCACAAGAACCCCACATTACACCTCTGTGCTGTTGCCCTCTTACTGATACAAAACAGACTATAAAAACCTTTGAAATTTGTTTTCAGGTGATTGCTTCAGTGCATATGCAAAGCCCTGATACTGTGATTTTAAGTCTTTATATTTGTCATTTCTTAGCATCACATCCCATTTTGCAAGTCAGAGCTGTGGCTGACTCGTGATCAGCTCTAGATAAGAGTATGGGTGAGTTTAGATTAATTGGTGCTAAGAGTGAGAGAGACACATTGGAATTCAGCCTCAACCTCACAAGCCTTTAAGGCACTTACATCAAACTTCATTCTCAGGACTCAAGGCAATGAATTCAAGTTCCCCATCCAGAGTCCCACTGGAATTACTTTTATAGTCTGACTCTATACCTCATTGCCCCAGATTTGCTTGTTCTCCTACATGATTTCAAACAAATAAGTTAACACAATACATGCTTTGGATTACTGCATTACCTGCTTATGCTACTGTGTGCTTTTATATGCTGATTCATATTTGTACTAAGTTTATAAAAATAGTACTCTGCACTCTCCTGAGCAGTCTGTGTGCTTGTATATGTAATTTAGGTAGTTACATATACATGTATTTATATATCAGTAAGCAAATAGCACTTCCCTCAGACTAAGAGTGGCAAAGGGTTTCAATAAGCTCTAAAATCTGCTATTCTGTCACATACAATGAGGTCTCTCATGCAAGAGTCCTGAGCAGGCCAGCCTGCAGCTGATTACTCATTATCTTCATTCCTGAGGTCCACTCATACACATGGAGATATGGAGTGTTTGTTTGGCACTTGGACACCAACTTAAAGACCTATTCTTCTTCCCTGAGTAGCTGTCCATGTCCAAATTAATCATTTTATGACATATTTCTGAAGATGTCACACGCCTCTGTGGCCTGTGTTCCCCTCTGCCACCACACTCCTTTGTCTACACCAGGTCAAGAACACTTCCCAAACTCACCTATGCTGTCAGTGAAACACCTGCACCCAACAAATTAAGGCCTTAAAAAGAACTAACCAGAACAAGAGGTGTTTGGAAAGAAAAACCAGTTTCTAGAACAAAAAAGAGGAAATCTTTAAGAAAAGTAAAACAAAAGAAAAGACCAAAAATATTGTAGGAACCAAAATAAGTAAGTTACCTGGTAGATTAAATGGGAATCAAAGCCAATGTTCTTCTTGGTTATCTAGGCACTTAGTAATTACATCAGTTTTTAAATACTTTGAAAAGTGCTCTGGAATCAACAGCAAACTGGATCACAGTTGACAAAAAAAGCCATTTTGCTTTACTGTTTTCAAGGCAGCCAAATTCACATCATGTGTGAAATGTTTGTCATCCGGGGTAAGGACAGCAATCCATCCTGCAGATTTATGTTTACAAGCACTTTGGAACAAATGTTCTCTTTGAACGCCCATATGAACCATAAGCACCCAATATGTTTGGATGACTACACTCAAGTTTTTGTTAGCAGATCTTCAACTTCCCAAACAATGTTTTACCAAATCAATGTGGCACTGCCACGTATCCTTCAGAAACATGGCACGAAGCATATGTGACAGCTCTTGTGCATATTCACCAGGGAGTTTCTTTCCACCTACATGTAACCATAGGTCTGCTTCTTTTAATTCATAAAAACAAGTGGCATCCATCTATTTTTGGCATTTATGGGATGGCTGTAGCATTTGAGTCCCTCACCCTTTAATATTCTTCCTCCCCGGAGCTGTCAGCAGCGCCATGAGGTTTTACAAAATTTCAGGAACTGAACTCATCTCTTCCAGTTCTACTAACCTACATAATTACCAAATTAAAATGTTCTTCTCTAGCCTTGGAACAGGTATAATACTAATATAAAACATGGAGGAGGGAGAGTTTCTATCAAAAGGGCTGAACACGGTGCAAGAAACGATTACTGATGTTATTATTGCCACAAAGTACCTTTACAAAGATACAGGAAAAGGATGTCTGACAGCACTGGTGTTTTACTGGGCTGCAGTGCTGGAAAGGAAAAGTCATCAAAACCCTACTGGTATATCCTCACATAAGTTAGCTCTTGGGGAGAACTGAGCAGGCTGCAGGTGCTGAGGTCTTTCAGCTTTCCTTGTGGGTTGCCCATCTCCTGGAGAGATTAACTGCTGGGCAAGGAATAACCTGACCCAGGAGCTGAAACATCACAGTGCAGAAACCCCAGTACCAAGGGACAACCATCATCTCCCAAACAACACACATTGCAAGAACAGGAGGACAGCTCACCTCCAGAGGGATTTATTACATCTTGCAGGAGATTTGAGTGACTTAAAACTCTGTACTTGTCTATAAATGCAGGACTTGTAATGAATGTAAGTGTGAAAGAATTATTTCATCAAAAACTGGTAAAAACGGCATCCTGAGATAACTGCATGCCCAATATAAAAACAAAAATATGGATAGAAGATGGCTTACTGTCAGACATATGGTTAGTATTATTAAATAATTTTTGCACTTCTGATATCAACAGAAAATATTGTACAGGTGGGTTCATGCACAGAATTTCCTAGAAGTAACAGACTTCAATATTTTTCTCTGCAAATCGTACTTTTAAATTTTTTTTAAGAAAAGTATTTCCTTTTGAAATCATTAAAACAACCCTCAGGTAATCCTAGACATTGTGATTTCTTAAATAGAAATTCTTACATTCTGAAATGTTCATTCACATTTACTCACTAGTCACTGAATAAGGATTCTACAAACCTTAAAAACTTGAAGCCACTATCAAAGAATCTTAAAAATTAACTTATCCAGATGAATTTGAAATTTCCTTGCTAGGTGGTGTATATTTTATTGTATTTTTCCTGACAATAGCCCATAAATACATTCATAAAGAGACATCTGCTTCCTCTGCCAGCGTTGTCATGACAAAAAGGATGCCACATGCAAGAAGACTTGTACTCCCAGTAGGACTAGGCAGCAAGTTTGGATCACGAGAGCACACCAGTTACCTCACCTGACCCTTTAGACAAAACCTCAAAACCCTAATTCATACTGAGAAGTGACAGCACTGAAATAAAACGGCCAGAAAAAAGCCCTGCCTCAATTTATTTCTTTCTTGCAATCAAAGCAACAATTTTTTTTGTAAGTAGGTAAAGAGGATACCTGAACAATTGGCTGCACAGGACATTTCTCCCATCCTTCTCAGTCACTGTCCTAAGAGCGCTGCTTATTGCCCAACTTATTGTGAAGGGCTGGCTGCTCCCCCTCCCCGCCTGAACATTAACCCTTCATTATGTTTTCAGCTGCTCCTCCACATCTCTGAAAAGCAGTGAGAGCTGCAGGCAGAGAAGTAAAAACCAAACTAATAATCCACCCCCAACAACAACCCCCTCCTCAAATGGTTCAGATAATTGTGAGTCCCTCTTACTCAGTGAATTATTCCAGGCAAACCACTTGACCTCTTTGCAGCAGTCATCTTCCCTCTAAGACTGGGTTTAAAAGCAGGACCTAATCAATAGCTGTTGCTGCATATGACCTGAGTTTAAGCATATAAATTAAATACTAAATAAAGTAGGTTCAAGGGTGAAACTCACATACAAGGCTACTGAAGGGTCACACACAAAAAAAGGGGAAAAAAGTCAACCTTATTTCTAAAGCTAATTTTCACACCAGAAAGCTCCATTTCCCACCCCATGCCACAAAAAGTCATTTTTTAATGTGTATGAGAGAGAGTCCTGTTCTGCTGCTCTGAGAGGCAGGCTGGATGCTTTATGCTGGGCTGCTGGAAATAGAGCAAGAATGCTTATGGGCATCTTAATGTAAATAATTTGCCTTAAGATTTCTTTTGCACCACATCCTAGTTTTATACAGCCCATTATCTCTTTAAATGAGTTAAATTCTAGCATTTGGAGGTTTAGTTTTAGGTCTGGTTAGGGTTTTTCTGATTTTTTTATTTTTTAAAGCACCACTCTATATTCTAGCATTAAGGTATCATGACTGCCATATAAGCAAATTGTGATTGACACGATATTGATGCAGAATTTATATAGGCAAATAATATTGATTGTTCATTCACGAAATTCTTCCATTCCTTCAAATAAACAATTCCAAAATCTTTGCTCTCCCTAGTCAAACAAGAGAAAGGAAAAAGAATCCTAAGTGTGAAAATGCACCTTGGACAAGCTGGGAATGCACGTTACCACAGTGCTACTGTGCTGCTCAATGAGTTGGAAAAATAACTCCAAAAAGAGCTTTAAAAAAACCCACAAAAGACTGGAGCAGAGGTTACTTCCACATGAAGATGGAATTCTCTCATTTGTTTCTTTGACATTTATGGGACTACCAAAGGGTAAACAAAAGCAAAATTAGATCCCACAGGCCTTTGGTAGGAAAAAAAAAGGGGAGGGAAATGATATTCAGCAGCAGAAATCAGCTGTACAAATGAGACCATCATCTCACAGCTTTTTCCACTGCTGCTGTCTCCACTCCCCCTGTGTCATCTGGTCTTAAACAAAAGGGGTTTTATTCTTGCCTACCTCAAAGCTGTTATACTAAAGCCATTCTCAGATTTGCACCTAGATAATCAACTTTATTTCTATTAATCTCATAACAGATACCTGAGTGCCTGAGAATTCCCTCTGTGCTTCACTCAGATTTGCATCCTTGTTTTATACAGAAAGAAAACAGTGCAGATCCAAGCAAAACACTGGTGGTGTTTTTGAGTAAAACGAAGATTCTCTATAGGATCTCTTAATATCCATGTAGGATTTACATGGCCTGAGCTTCTCATGAGGAAATTTTCAAGTGATGCAGCAATTGAGCTGTTTAAAAGGACTGTCTAACATCCCTGGCTGTACAAACACAGTGAGCATATGTTCATATAAAAACAATTTGTGATGAAAAAACTTTACCATACAGTTATACCATTATGGTTTAATATTTTTCTTTCAAGGCTTATCAATTTTGTATTGAATTGAATTGCAGGTGGCCTTGTTTTTCTACACTTTATCTCATGGAGCCACCCAACTGCAGGATAGCAAAGTCATGGAACAGACTGAATCACTGAATGAGAACTGTAATCATTCCCTTCTGGGCTCTAAATGTGGCAAGAAGCTGCACAGGCTTGTTTTAAATAGGCAGCTCTGCTCTCATACTGAAAGCTGCAGCTGAGTTGAGGGCTTGGGTCAAGAAAAAAGCTGCAGCTGAGGTAAGACTTGGGGTCAAAAGCAGGGAGACATCCATCTCATTTTGTGGTCAGGGAAGAGTGGTGCAGGAAATCTGGTCCCCCAATCAATTACTGAAATTAATTTTTGAGCCTTAGTTATTGCCTTCTGGGAGAACAAGGATCCATTTACTTACCTGTTTTGTGTAGTGTTTCTATCACTTTTTAAAATGAAGTTGGATTAAAAATAATAATAGTGTTATCTGGAAAAAGTGGGGCAGTATTCATTAAGAACTCAAGAAGTTTTATTCATACAATGACACAATGGCTTGGGTTGGAAGGGATCTTAAAGATCCCCTAGTTCCATCTCCCCTGCCATGGGCAGGGAAACCGTAAAAAGTACAGCAAATCCAGGTTACCTATTCACAAAGCAAAGTATCAGAATTTAATCCCAGTGAAATGGAAAAACAACTGGAGACCCCAAAAACCCAGTGTCTCTTCCTTGAAAGCCAAAAAAGTGGCTCTTCAAATCAGCTTCTGAGCAGGAGATCAGCACTCCTGCAGACCATCTCCTCAGGGAGATCTCCGTGGGCACGGAACTGGCGCTGCCAGGGATCCAGCAGGCTCTGCCCAAACCCACCCCAAACGCCTTTTTCTCTCCAGAAACAGAAATTTGTTACACTGACTGAGGAGCCGAAGCCAAACACGGGGGGGAGAAAAGAAGAGTGAAAAAAAAGACAGCTCAAGCTGTGGTTTTAACTTCCAGCTGGGGAAGGTCAAGTGGAAACGGCAAACTTTGTTCTGCTGGTGGACAGTATTTACAACCCCCCTTTCTCCACGGAGTCTGCACTAAAATGATATTGCTGTGCTGTTTTGGCTAGAGACTGCACATGCTGACCTCTCCGTGGCCAGCACAGCACCAGAATAATTTCATACAAAAGGTTTGCATTAAATGTAATGAAGCAAATGACAAAATCAATAAACCTGGAATGGTGGGGCTATCATAAAAATGATGTAAATTCAGAGTTCACTCTGGTTATGAAGCTATTTAGAGTCACAATTAAAACCAGTACTATCTCTTTTTTTAGAATAAAACTTCCTTTTGACAATCATAGATGAATGCTACAGGAAATCTTCAGCAAATGCATTCAAAATTAAGGCATGGCACAAAGACAGCGTAAGTTATACAAAGATAAACTGTAGGCATAGGTTAGCCTAAACACATACGTAATAAAGAAAATTTGATTTTCATACTTTTTCAACTGATGTCACATCCCATTTTAATCAAGTTTTATATCAAAAGGACAGTAAGAACACCACATAGCCTGTTTTTAAATCAAGGTATTTTCTGGAGTTTGTTTCTGTCAGAGAGACTCTTGTAAGTCTATTAAAACAGAAAAGAGCCAAATCTGCTATTCATTACTCTCCATACAAAGGCAGTGCTGCAGCATGGGTGCTGCATCAAAATGTATCTGTGCTTCATTAGGATAAAAGAATAACGAGCCCAGAAAGCAGCGAGCAGAGCTCAGCGAAATAAGTAAGCAGATAAGTAATCTCTGGAAATAGCAATAGTCACCCTGACTTTTTGTAGCAGATTTCAGACCCCAGATAATGGGTCCCATTCAGGATTAGGCATGAGGTTTTCTTTTATCAAACTTTGGACCTGGAGCTTGTGATCTTGTTTAAAAAATTCCACCAACATCCCATTTAGGTGAGTTAGATCCAATTTAAATCTCCAGACTCCCAGATCTTACCTAATCAAAGAGAAATTGTAAAAGTGACCAGCAAGCCTGAGGCTCTGACACACAAAGACCTTTTCAGTCTCCTGTGCAAAGGATTCCCACCCCTGTGTCAGCTGTGTCGTGTTCCTGATGGGACACAGCACATCCATGTCACTCTTCAAACCCCACTGATGACCACTAACGGAGCTCAGTGCTGATGGCTGCACAAGGCAATAAATTATACAAGAAACAAAGCATAGGGAAGAGCAGAACAGAATTTGAAGTAGATGGAAAGGATGACTTAGGCCTGTGTGGGATACTTCATCTTTCTTGTCATCGGCATTAGGACTTTACCATATGAAAAATTAAAGTGCAGGCTTTCAGTAATGCTTGAAATACATTTCCAGAAAAGGAGAAAACAATTGGTATTGATGTTTGTCTTACTTCTACAAGAAAGATTAAAGAATCTGTGGTTTGCCCAAAAATTAATACTATAACCAATATATACTGCAGTGGATATCCAGGATACAGAAATTGAGTAAATCAGAATTATGAATAACCTAATTATGGAGGTAGTCAGCTATGATTAGCTCAGTAAAATGAAGATTTAAAAAATAATAAATGCCACCAAACATACGTCCTCCACTACTAAATACTACTGGCTTATGCACTTCTATTTTATAAGTAGAACACACTTAAGAGATATTTCAGCTTTTTATTTATCTGACATTTTACTCAGGGGAAAGCAACCTTTACAGTGAGGAAATCTGTTCCTCAGGAGTGATGGTTCAGCTTTTAATAAGTTGTCAGTGACAGATCCCTTGTGGCCAGTTGAGCCCACAACTACAGACATCCATGAAAACAAACACTTCCTGAAATACAAGTGGACAAGAGAACACAGCAGACATCCACTCTACTTATTGCAGATGTTTTCATTTAAAAAATAAAAAAAAAAAGTCAGCGGCGCATTTTCAATCTGTGCAATCAATCTCACATGAAGTCCAAGCCATAGTTTAGCACATTCAACAGATTTAAGATCGTGCTGTGCTAGTTTGTCCACCTGGTGTTTCATTTATTAGCAAGGGACATGAGAAAGGGGATTACATAAACCCAAATGTGTTTAAAAAACACAAGTATGGACTGATCACACTACCAAATATGGCAGAGGTTTAAACATTTCAAGGAATGGTTTTGGGGTTACCCAGTGTTTATCAGGTGTGCTGCAGACTTTGGGGGCTGTTAGTCTGCACATCTGTTCCACTGCTCCCTGATGCACACGGGACCATCCCAGGTTGTTGGGGAATAATGCAAGAAGCAGAGTTCTCATTAACAGCTCCTGTCCTAAACCACAGGAATATCCTGCAGGCTGGGACCAAACCCTCCAGATGACCACATGAACCACAGGATCACAGAATCATTGCACAGGTTGGGTTGGAAAGGACTAAAGCTCATCCCATTCCACCCTCTGCCATGGGCAGGGATCCCTTCCACTGTCCCAGGCTGCTCCAAGCCCTGTCCAGCCTGGCCTTGGACACTTCCAGGGATCCAGGGGCAGTCACAGCTGCTCTGGGCATCCTGTGCCAGGGCCTCACCACCCTCACAGGGAAGAATCTCTTCCTAATATCCAACCTGAACCTTCTCTCTGTCAGTTTTAAGCCATCCCCATTGTCCTATCACTTCATGCCCTTCTAAAATGTGCCCTGAAGGGCTGACATAACACAAATGCCAAGCATTTATAAAAATGCACCATCAAGACTGAAACTGGCTCCCTCACTAGCAAGATCATTGCTGAATTGGTATCTCTTAGCATCAGTGCACGTTGCAAAAATCCTGTGAAACTTTCTTCTCAAGAAGGTAATTCTGAATAATAACTATTCCTTATGATGTCAAAAGAGACACACAGAAGTTTCAGGGCTGTAAAAAACACTTAAACCCCACAGTATTTTATGGCAATTCCAATAAACTGCCAGAGAGCAGCATTATTCAGCAGGTAGGTAGGTACTCAGAAGACACTGCCTCTGTGCAGCATGTTCTAGAAAAATGCAGAATTAGCTTTTTATTCCAGATCCCATGCTCACCCTCAGCCATCTTGCACAAAACCCTTCTGCAAGGGAAGGGACACAAGGACAGGACACAGATAGGGCACACACCCTGTGCCCAGAATCCTGTGCTCCCACAGACCCTCAGGAAGATGCTGATGATGAACACATCATCTCTCCAATGGAGCAGAGAGAGGAAAAAGCCCCTGCTGCTTCAGTGAAGGCAGAGAAAAAAACCGTGATTGAAAGAATGCAGCTTCTGAATTAATTTTAAGTTTTCATCTCCATGTTCCTAACAGGCTTTCCCTTGGCTGTGGCTGCAGCAGCTGTGACACTGCTGATGGAAACAGAGCGAGCAGGAAAGCAGCTCCAGCTGGGACAAACGAAAATGCAATTCCTCCTGACACCCTCCTGTCTGCCCAAAGCCAGCCTGCACAGCATATCGGCTTTCTTGCTTTTTTTTCTCTTATTTTTACTGTAAGACAGATAAGAGAAGCTATTTAGAAAGATTAGGGCAGGTAGATTTTAGAGGTTAGTGATTCCAAATACAAGAGAATAGAAAACAAACCAAGGGTCACTGTACACCTGGTGAGATCAGGCAGGAAAGCAGCAGCTCCCGGAGCAGAACCAGGGGGAGCCTCTGCAGGGCTGGGCCAGGACACTCAAGAGAACAATGAAGCAACCAGTGTCACCCTTCTGTGTCACTTGATGTGCTGGCCCTGTGTGTGTGGGTGAGGATGTCAAGAGAGAAGCACTGGTGTCTCACAAAATGTCCTCTGCTACGACTCTGAGCGCTCGGTCCGTCCCACACATCTCACCTTAATGTTGTGTAGGGAACATGCCTGTGCATTCCAATCAATCATATCCTTTTAATGAGTTAATTGTGAAATATGTGCTTTTTGCATTTCTTATAAGGGGTAGAACAGATGGCAAAAGCTCAAACTAATGTATTCATAAAATTAACTAACGCTGCAGGTGGTGTTTCTCCATAGAAGGTGGTAAGTTGGTAACTTGTTATTTTATTGTTATAATAATGCTGCATGGCAATGACATTTCTAGAAAAGCAAATGTGATGGCCAGAGATCTCTCTTGAATTCATTATGGTCACTATTACAATGAATACCAATTACAGGAGATAGAAAGGAATACACTGTTGGAATACATTGAGTGCAGTGTGAATTTATGGACAAGGAGGAGGAAAATTATTTACAAATTTATACAGTTGAAGTAATGTGGTCTTTTTGCCCCCTAAAGAGTGCAAAAGGCTTGTCTCCAATGAGTATTCAAAATAGCTCTTTCCACGGCTCTGACCTGTTTATCCAGCTCTTTGCCAAAACAACCTGATATCTGCTCCATAATAGAAATGCATCCTTTCCTTAAATTTTCATGTATTCCCATCTAAAATATACTGAGCTTTTAATGCACACCATCAAATATAGATACATAACATATTGTTCAGCCCATTGGGAGATACATAAGCAAATACATAACCCAACATGTGATAATCGATCCTCCTCCAGGCATTTCTTTGCTTTTATTTGAGGCCAACCACTGGCTTCAGAAGGCTTATTCCAGATTTTACACCAAACAAATGGAAAATCTGGCCAACTGTTTATCTTCCTCCTTTGGTTTTATTTTACTGCAAACAGCAAGAGTTACACTGAATGCTGTACACAAATGTCAAGAAACTAGGGCCAGGAATTTCAGAGGGCTCTGGATAATAGCTTCCCTGGAGAACCCAGACTAAAGGAGTTATGTTTGGTAGCGTAACATTTCATTAAGATCTACTGCATATTTATGTATGGCAAATAACTCACAATCACTTGCTTTCTTCTAGTGAAATGGCTACACACAAATCAACCATTATTTCCTTTATTCATTAGTTTGTTCATTAGTTTAACTTGACAGGTATGTTTAATTTTTCCTATGGCTGAATGGCAGAAGCTACAAATGTAACTCTGCAGAGCTGGCTGTGATGGTTAAAAAAAATTATGTAGGAACATTCTAATATTTTGTGTAGGTGAATGCAAAATACCTCTCAGTGTAAAGAGCAAGTTCAGCTTTTTCCAAAACCTGAATGTGCAATCAAGATGTTTAATTTTTTTTAAAGTCCCATGGATTAATGCTATAGTAGATGCATGCAGAAAAAGTAACAGAATCTTCCAGGAAAAGCCATTTAGCAAATAAGGAACTAAAACTAATAGGTACAACAACATTTTACAGTACTAACAGAGCTCTGATTTTCCACACTGCAGAGGTAATTTAACCACTAGGAAAATAAATGTGTACTGACTTGCAGAAGTGTTAAACGTTACATACGTGCTGATGTATTTCTGTATTTTTAAAAACATAAATCTAACTGCTTCATTTCTTCCTCCACAAGAACATTTAGGGCTATCAAGGAGGATATTACCCACAGTTTGCAAAGTGGCCCCAGGATGCAGGGAAAGCCTCTTGCAGGTGCAGTGATAGGAGCTATTATCTCAGGTGAGGCTGAGAAGTATTCAGACAGAAATGCAGTGAGCCTATATTATCATGACACATGAACCTGTTAACTTTCTCTTTTCTTTTTTCTTTTTTTTTTTTCCCCTGAATCCCAGTGCTACAGAATCTTATAGCCAAAGCCTATGAGAGATAAAAGGCAGGAGCTGAATATGGATGGAATTTAATTCCAGTGAATCAAGAACAAGAAAGTGCAGCAACCCCTGGCAGAAGAAGCAGTGCCTGTGTCACTGTGTGTGGCTCTGGCTCTGAGCTGTGCTCACACAGGGTGGCTGCTTGGTTAGGGTGGCTCCCCCTCTGCTCTGCCATTCTGCCCTGCATCCACACTGCTTATGGACTCCTGTTTGCCATTCCTTGGCTGGGAGATGTTCGTAGACTCATTGAATGCTTTGGGTTGGAAAGGATCATAAAGATTGTCTTACTGCACCCCCTGCCATGGACAGACACCTTCCACTGTCCCAGGCTGCTCCAAGCCCAGTCCAGCCTGGCCTGGAACACCTCCAGGGATCCAGGGGCAGCCACAGCTTCTCTGGGCACCCTGTGCCAGGGCCTGCCCACCCTCCCAGGGAGGAATTCCTTCCTAACATCAAGTTCTGTATACCCCTGTTCTGGGATCCTGGCTGCCCTCAGTGAGGTGGGCTGAGCAACTGCAGGAATGCCTCACCAGAGAAACACTGCCCTGCATGCCAAGATGTGATAGGAGCAGAGGAAACGTGCAGAAACCCAAGAAGCAGCTCTTTATATTTTTATGATGGAAGGCCATGGCTGACAGCGCTCAGTTAGCCCAAAGCTCAACAAGACCCAAACCCATATACTTTAATTCTTGAAATAAATGTGCTTACTTGGGGCTAGATTCCTGCAAGAAACATTTCCTGTTCTCTGAGTAATAAGTAACAGAAATTGAATACAGGTGTGCTCTGCAGGCTGGCCCTCTCTTGCCCTCTCGTGTTCAGCTCTTAGGGCTGAAGCAGAGAACTGAGCAGAGCTCATGCATCTACACCACAATATGTTCCAAGAGTCAGTTTCTGCCAAATTCCCAAATAAATTCTCTACTGGTAATGGACATGATGAAACTTTCTAAAAGCTGGATAATTATTTCTACATTTCAGTCTGAAACAGACTTACTAATTTATTTGCGTACAGATTCTTTGATTTTTGTACTCAAACAACAAAAAACATTTCATACAAAAATAATTCACACAACAAAGTTTCTCCCACTTAGGAGTTTGAAAAACTCCAGTCTCTGCTTTGGCTTTGTCTTGTGCAAAAGCACTGGCCTCCCTGACATTTAAAATTCTTATTTAGCACTAATCTAGCCCTAATCCAAGCCCATTTTCCTGGGCTCACTGTTCTGCTAGGAGAATGATAAAAGATATAAAGCTTTTGCTGTTTAATGTTTTAATGTTTTCCTGTATCAAGCCAGCTCTGCTGCCCTGGTGCTTGGGGGACATCACCAAAGACTCTCTTTGCTTCACATATGCAGCAGCACCTCTGCCTTTGGAAGATTTTTTTTGACACCAGTGTGCTCCAGCTGGACACAGCCTGTGACTCTGTGTCCATCACTGCCATGGCCATGCTGGCTCAGGGTAATTCTCACAGGGTTTCCAAATGGCACCCACTGTAATTTATATTAAGCCCTCAGGCTGCACATTTCAGAGCTGGTATCCAAAAGGAATTCATGCCCTGGCTCAGTCTATCACATCAACTCTGCATTTTGTCCTGAGGGAAGCTTTCCAAGCTGCTGTTAAAGACAGCATTAATCTGGAGACTTTCATCTGCTCTAGCACTTGCTGTGTCCCTATTATGATATCCCCAGAGTTATTATTTTTGCCATGACATTGGGACACTTTTGGAAGAACCTGGAAGAATTTGAGGCCATACTAAAGGTCAAGCCATGAAAATAGAGATCATTCTATGTCAGCCTTTCCCTATACAAATTTTAAATATAAATGGGAAAGGGCTGGGGAGTATGGGACAATTTGTAGCTTTATTTCTTGTGCCCCAAAGTCTCCAAGATCCCTCACAAACCCGCTTTATAAAGTGGAAGAACACTGAGACAGTACAATAAATCTGCCAAGTGATAACCATAGAAACAGCCAGCCCTGCTGCTGTGCCATCAGCCCTTTGTGTCACAGTGACCAGGCAGGTGCTGGCACAGCTCAATGGCACCCCGAGGCAGAGGCTCATTCTCCTTCTCAGGCAGGTGAACATCCCTGCTTGCTGTCCTGGTCACTGCTGAGACAAGAAGGGAGAGCCTTGGCTGCCAAGCACAGGCTGAAAATGGGAATCAGCATGTTTCAGCTCACTGCTTAAAGAGCTTTAACCATTAACTTGCATCCCACCCTTACAGTTACTGCTGGAGAAATTTTAATGTATTTCCAGCAGCAAGCTGGCTCAAGATTGTGCCATGTTTTTCTCAGCAAGTCACGGGCCACTCGTCTGTGTCTGGAAGCAACAATCACCTCCTCCCATGGACCACCCTGGGCACAGGAGCCGTACATTTCTTACCAAGAAAGAATGTCTAGATGTGAGTGACAATTCTGCTTGTCCTGCTATTTATCTAAATAATCAGTACTCACTGCTCACAACAGCAATCTGTTAGAGTAGCAAGCTTTGTGCTCCTGCTGAGCTGAAGGCTGGACTGGATGACCATTCCAAACCAGAATTATTTTATGACTGTGATAACTTCAGTGCTCACAGAAGTGAGAAACTGTAGCTACAGGGAAGTACTTCTGATACTGTGTCTTTTACAGCAAAACAATAGATACTGACTAACTTGACAGGTACAAGTTTTTGTTAAAGCTTTAAATCCCAACGTTTATACAGCTCCTTTAAGCACTCCAGCCAGTCATCCCTTGGTATCAGCTCATGGAAAGGAGAAACCCCAGATCCTTCTGCACTGAGAGTGGGTGCATAAATCAAAACACATGTTCTTACTGTGACAGCTTGTCAGAGGTGACCTAAACTCTGAATACAAACTTTGTTATTTGAAATGAAGTCAGACAACTAACAGTGAATTAAAGCTGGGAAAGTTCGATTTTCTGAAACAAAATACCATCTATTGTTCCTGTAGATCACACAATGCAAGTAAAACTCATGATAACATGATAAAAGGGAAGGGATCCATCAGGATCAAGTCCAACTCCTGGTCCCTCTCAGGATGCCGCAGGAATCACATCACGTGCCTGAGAGCATTTCATTGGGGCGAGATCTGAAAACAGAACTGGGGTATGTTGCAAGACTGTAGAAGAAGGTTTCTTTTCTTTTCTTTAGCTGTTTCTTCTACTCAGTTTTTAAAAATCCACACCATTTATGCAGTGCTTCCAATATTTAACACAGTGGGGATCAGTTTTCAGCTGCTGGTGTGGTAACACAGTGCTAACTCTAATGGCTCTGAATTGCTTCTGAGAGTGGCTGCAGGTTGTCCCAGGAAATCCCAACCCTGCCGAGTCAGTGGCTGTGATTTCCTTGCTCAGTTCACCTCGTGCTGACTCCAACAAAGCCAAGGGCGGGTTAGAGTGCGGGTGTGCACAAAAATGGGTTTCTGTTACCTAACGTGTAAGAGTCTCCAACAGCTCTGGAAATACAGAGCTCAAAGTCTTTACACATATTTCAGACTACCTTACAGCAAAAGGCTAGGACAGGCTGGCTTCATTAGCACAAAAACCACAGCCCTGTTTTCTCTCTTAAACGGCTTTTATAAATTATTTTCATTTTAAGTACAAGCTGTCAAAGACTGCGCAATTAACTGCTCCCATTATTTGTTTTAATTTTCTGATATTTGTGCTCAACCACCGTGCCTGAGTGCCACGGTTTGTCATATTTACTTTTGACAGAAGTGATGGGACAGAAAACTTAAACTAAGCAAAACACTTCAATTCCATCCCCAAACTCTACCAGTAATTTTTCCTATGCACATCTTGTGCCAGAACAGTCCTGCAGGAAAAGGTGAAGCCTTTGAGTTTGTTGTTTTTCCTCAGCTCAAAACCTCCCAAGGTGTGTTCACAGGCATGAGGACCAAAACAGCCTCTAAGTCCCCCAACAAAAACCTGCAGGGTCCCTTTGGTGCTGCACAGAGCTGAACACAAGGTACTCAAACTGTAGTAAGAGCCAGATGTGACATGAGGAGAAAGGATTTCACCACAAATATTAATGAAGTTGTCACTTACAAGTTCTTCACATCAATGATTCCTCGAAAGGCCTTTCTAGGGATTCCTTTTATCTGGTTTTCGCTCAGGTCTCTGAATAAGAGAACAGAAAAAAAATACATTGTGTTAACAAAGAGAGCACATTTCTCAAATCTGCATGAGCTAATGGAACCTCCGCGTGCTTGGAAAAGTACATGTTCCTGGATTTGTTACACCACACGGTGTTTCCAATTTTGTTTGTCTCCTCTAGAGGTCTGTGGAATGAGCTAAAATGACTCTCCAACCAAAACCACCAGAATTCCTGATACAAATGACAGAACCTCGAACAAACATCACTCAAATGTGATTGTGATGCTGGCACAATGCCATGATTCACTGTCAGAGTACCTGCAGCCAAATTTCAGGCCTTGGAATTGCAACCCTGTAGTGTAAATGTAATTTTCTCAGCATGCTTTTATTTGTTTACTGACTGCAAAAATACTTGGCTGCCCCTGCTCAGATTACAACTTCTTATTTGAAATTAATATTCAGGAAAAACATGACAATCATTCTGTTGTGAGCTTTTTAAATTTACACTGAAAAGATCTTAATCTACTGCATTAAAATCCCACTGCATTATGTATTAATGGGAAAACCTGAATGCTTGACATTGTTTAAAAACCACCAACAAAAAAAACTAAACAACCAACAGCGATTCAAAAAGTCTTTCTAGTGCTTAAAGCACATTAAAAAATAGTTTGATCTGCATTGTGAGTGCAGGTAACATTTTCCTGTTACCCAGCCTGCATTCGGGTGCTTTTCCCCTTGATGAACTATAAACAGTTCCAGGTTCACAGCCCTCTACCAGTGCAGTGGAGGCAGGAAGGAGGGCATCAGGAATGGGAGGGAAATGCACATGAAACCAGAGAGCTGGGATGTTTTCATGCTGAGGAAAAACAGCATTTACCCCGATTTTCCTGCTGGTGCCCTGTCAGCACAGAGACGAGGGAGAGGTTTCAGGCTGGTTTAGGGGACAAAGGGTGAGGCAAGACAGGAATGGGAGAAGAAGAAAGGAAGGCAGAGGAGAGGGAAAGAAAAATGTGAGAAATAAGCAAATGGAGGAAAGGGAAGGCTCAGTGATGACAAAAGGACAAATAAAGGTGATCCTGCAGAGGGTTGTACCGTGCATTGTTTGGGGCAAGAGTGTCCCCAAGGCTCTGCCCCATTTTCAGAAAGAAACTCAGGCTCTCTACTGATGATTAGGAGGGGCTGGCAGCCCTCAGTACTCACCCCCAGACACCCTTTTCTGTAAGTACATTTAGTGTTCAGCAAGCTCCTTTCTAGCCTCCACCAAATTGGTTTTATCAAATGAGAGGCCAGAAATCAGAGCCTGTCACAAAAGCCCACATTGACACTGCGGGTCAAGACGTGTCACACGGGGCTTTCTTTTGCTTTCCATCAGGCAGATAAGAAAAAAGGGGACTATGTCCTTGTCACGAGACTAATTCAATTTATACCAGTCATGCAGTCTACACCAAATACTCCGAGCAGCCACAATTGTCCATTCAAGACCATCGCAAACAAAAATGTGCTGCTGGATACAAGTCTCTTTTTCAAGTCAGATTAAAATTCTTTGTGACCTTCACAATTTGTTTAACACTGATCCACACTCTGACCCCTCCTTCACCTTCCCTTTATTTTGCCAGCAACAAAATATTAGTTCTTTAAAGACAGACCTTCAACCCAGACAAATGATCAGGCTACCCGGACAGAGAAGTGACAAAGTAAAGGGTATTTCAGACCTAGAAGGAGGAAGTCTGAAGCTGTCACTTTGCTGTGACAGTGAGGCACAGCAGAGCTGTGGTAAAAGTGTGACAAAATGGCTTAGCAAGGCAAAAATTAGTAAGATCTGAAAGGAAGACACATGCAAAGCAGGGAAAAAAAGGGCTTGAACAAGTGGAATTATGTGGTCAAATAAAACCACGCTTAATCCACCATCTCAAGTTGCATTTGTCTGGTATTTTATTGTGCATTTCAAGTCATGTGTAAAAGTAAATCAGGTTTTCAAGTGATATTTCATAACATTGTTGTGTTCTACAAAGGCTAATTTATATATTTGATCTCTGCTTTGTCTTTATGCTCAACTTTTAACCTGCAGCCAGGCAAAACCAGGGGACTGCAGGAAGTTCATCTGTTTTCTATGAAAACCTTATTGTAAAGTGTATTATTTTTATTCTCTGAAAGGTTCTCTTTTCTAGCTAACAAACCTGCATCTTTCAATCTCTTTGGTGGGCTGAAGAACTGACAGCCTGTGTGGCATTAGTGACACAGTATGGAAGAAAAGTCTCCCATGTTTCTTTTTCTGTAACTGCCTTCTCACAATTATAATAATCCTGTTTTGAGATGGTCAAGAGGAGTGTTTCTCTCTGCTTCCTGACATTGTGCCAGAGTTTTGTTAGGCATCTTTCATAAGCAAGGAAACCTCAACCAGGCTCAGCCTAGGCACTTCATAAAATTTGCTCTGAGGTAGCAGAAGGCTGTAACAAGAAACTTGTCTACTGAGTTTATGTTAAAGTACCAGCTTTATTCCCTGCTTTTCATGGCAGACAAAATGGGATCCACACTCTGACCCCTCCTTCACCAGCAATGGTATGCAAAATTAACATTCGTTATTATTAGTAACTGTAGAAAACCAGATAAATTAATGTGAGGCCAAAACAAAAACCTAAAAAGCAGATGGAAAAATATGGCAGTATTCAAGAAAAATAAACAGCAAATCTGGAAAAAAAAAAAAAGGGTGATGATTACTAATAAATTTCCTATTTCTTAGACAGACATTTCAAGCCCCCTACTTCTGTAATAGAAGGCAGACCCAATGCCTAGGGAGAGCATGATGTACCCTAAAGGGGAAATCTGAAAAATTCCAGACTTAGGGAATAACAGACTTGCCAAAACCCTCACCCTAAGAGGCAGTGTTAGAGTTTGTCCTCATTTGACCTGAGGATGAACCAGAAAGTGCCAGTCCATGAGCAGCACCCCTGCAAGAGTCCCTCTGTGGAGAACACACCCAACACAACCAAAACCTGCTCATCTGCACCCTGATCAAACAGACGCATTGAGCTAAGCAAATGTTTCTAGACTGAACCGTCCTTCCTGCTTTGTTAGACACAGGCAAGTTCTGAGCAGTGTGACCTGGCACACAGCTCTCCAGCAGGGCACAGAGCACACCCTCCCTGCAGCCAGCCCAGCTTGGGGCAGTGCAGGGCTTGGCACAGCCTGCACAGGCAGATCAAGAGAAACTCAGGGGAGAACAGCAAAACGCTCATCCAACAGCTTCCACAGCAAACATCCTCCAGAGGAAACAGCATCCTCATTTCTGAGCTGGGGAAACGGAGCCACAGAGATGTTGGAGAGCTTGGACTCCACTTTGCACAGAGAGAGGCAGGGGCTGACAAACCCAGCAGCTCTGGCTCACAGCACGTGTTAGTCCAATCCAGACTCCAGCAAGAGCTGGCACAAGCCAATACCGTTCTTAGCTTTTATTTTAATTTAGCTAAAATGCTTTGGACACAGATGAACTGCCTCTGCAAGCCTAATATTGTTTTCCTGATCTTCAAATGGGAATTGCAAGTGCCTCACTGATAAAAGGATTGGAAAGGGAAAAAAACCCCATCCAAAAGTGCTGACGTTTCCTAAGTGTCTCTGCAGTCCTTGCTGTAGTGCTGGTTTTAGCTTTCTGCTCTAATGCTGCCTATTGCATTTAACTAATATTTAGCACAGAGCAATAGAATACATTAAGACTTTTTATTATTATTATTTTGCCAGTAAGAGAACATAAATCACTTAACTGGAACACAGACCCTACAAACATCCGCAGAAAGAATCTTCATTTGAACTACAGATCTAAAACATTAAAATAACTACTTTAATACAACTTGCAAAGTTAGAAAGGTACTGAAAATAACATATATTATATGAAAACCAAAAAATCAGCAATGATGACATTATGCTTAGGTTTTCTTCCTTTTCAAATGAAAAAACCCAACTCTTTGAGGATTTACCAATTTTCCCAACCTTTTTTAACACACAAATTTGCAAATTTAAAAAGACTATTTTTTTACAACTGCCTGAAAAACAGCTTGATTAAGAAGTATTTAATGTGGTTGAACACTAATCTTGAATTATTTGTCCCACTCAGATGGGCTGGGAGATCACCATGCAGTGATATCCAATAAAGAACTCAGCTTGCCCTTGATGTCTAAAGAGTTTAATACAAAGACTTAAAGAATGAGTCACCCAGAGCGAATTCTTCACAGCCAAACCTGTGAATCCTTCCCAGTATTTCACTGTATGTTGATTCCACAGTAAAACTGCAAACTCAAGAGTTAACCATTAACACATGGAACCAATGGTTTACTTAAAATGAAGGAAAAATCCAGCCTAACAAACCTGATTCCTTTATTCAGGAGCATTTCAGCTTATCCAAATTCAACTGCATCTTGGAATAAGCCAGGTGAGCTCGCACACAGCTCTCTGTAGCAGCTGGTACAAAACCCTAAGACAAACACTGGTTCCTTTAACTGCATATGGGACTTGAGTGCAAAATAAGATTGTTTCCTATCCTCTCTTCTTGCCCAAATAATACTGGAAAGTTAATATGGTTCACCTGCTTTGCAAAATGAAACCAATGAAAGGTATAACTCCTGATTTAAAGAAAGGGCCAGTTGCCACCAAGGCAAATAACTTAGCACTGTGCCCACCAGCTTTGCTCTGGCTACAGAATGTGCAGCTGAGAGAAATGAGAATTAATTCATCCCTGTTGGTAGCTTGTTTACATTATTTTACAGATTTGGATTCCTGGGCTTAAAACATTTCAGTCCAACACACTGATTAAAATTAAATAAAATGTTCCTGAGGTTTTTGTGCACTTTTAAAGTTTAATGACTATTCTTCAATCTAACTATTCTTTACAACTGGACTAAAACTAGACTGAACTGCTTCATTAAAGGTCACATACTTAACACAATCTGGTCACTGCAATTTGTCTCATTAGAATTAGTTTTAATTTGTACAACATGTTACACATAAACTCCATCCTGCAATGTTTTACTGAATTAAGTAAAACAATTAAGGAGTTAAAGAGTAACAGATGGGGAAAATTAGAGAGTATAATCCAAAGATAATAGGTATCTCTAAGTGACATGTCATAAAAGATAAGCAAGTCAATAAAGTGAGGAATGATACAAGTCAGCTTTGTCATAGAACAAAAGTTGAGGGCAGATAACTCCTGCACTCAGAGAAGAGACAGGGCAAGGGGACCAATGCTATCTAGAGGAAGGATCTGCAAGAAAAAATGAGATAGAAAGACCAAAGAAATCCACAGGGGAAAAAAGGAGTTTAATTATATCTGTAGAAATTCTAGCACAGAATATTATGCATTTCATTTACAGCAAGGAACAAAAGGATTTTTCCTGCTCTGCCAAAATTATATGAAAGCTTTTTTTTTTTTTTTTAACTAATATTTAGCATTTTCAAAAACTAAGTATTATTCTTACGTAGGAAATAGTGTCCTAGTCTTTCCAAAATGTTCAGTATTAGAGTTTTTCCTGTTCTACAGACAGATTAAAAAATAGCTGAGTTAACGGTTAAGACCAATTCAGAAACTTTAAGCCTTGTAACTATGGAAGGTAAATTCAAGATATTTATCATTTTCCAGGTGGGAAATGCATTGCCCAAATCAGGTCCCTCCAACAGTAATTATAACAAGCTGTGGCAAGTCTGACACTCTCATGAGTGTGCCTGCAGTGCAGGAATGGCTTCTCCCTCTCACCAGGGTCAGTGTAAAAATGGTATTTACTGTACAGCAGCACTTGTAGCTCTCTGTCTGAAGGAAAAATGGAAAAGTCTTGTTGCTGATGGGCTACAAGGCAAGAGCTTAACAACAGCAGTGTTGTAAAGCATTACTCTGTGGAAACTTGGCATCACTGCTGATTTTCTAAAAGGAAAAAAAATTTCTTCCTCCTACTAGTGCACGGAAAGTAAAGAGGGTGACAAGGCCCTGAGTTCTGCAGAACAAGAGCAGGTCCTGCAGATGTTGTGCACCCTGAACAAGGTGACTGTGTTTTACTAAATACAATACAGCTGGCTCTCAATTCGTGCTCTGGGAGCTGTAGGGGAAACACAGGTTTGGTTTGGTTTTGTTTGTTTTGAGGAGGGAATTTAGCTCAAAAATTCCAATTAAAGCAGTCCTCGGTGCTTTCACACAGTCACGCACTGCTGCACAAGCACAGCTGCTAAGCCTCCAGAAGATAAACACCAGGATTTCCCTGTTGATGCCATTGCACTGTGAAGTGATAGATGTTAACTCTGTACTTCTGGATTTCAGCACTTGCCCAAAGCAGCCCCATTAACCCCAGTCACACACACCTCCATCCTGGAGAGCAGCACGCTGAGCAGAGCCACAGCCTCCGGATTTGGGAGGGGTGCCCACTAAGGAATCAGAGGGAAAAAACCTCAGCAGAAGATGATTATTTTATCATCATCTTCCACCTTCTCCAAGGACAATTTAAAAACCATCTGTTAATAAAGATCCTTCAAGGTATCCAAGCTGCATGGAGTTGTGCAGTTTCATGACTTCTGTCCTGACACAACCACAGGGATCACACAGCACATGCTGAAGGCTTTTCAAATGTTTCAAAGAACAGAGAATACTCATTTTTGATTACTTAATTCTTCATTAGAGATTCTTGGTTGCTTAAAAAAACAAAAAAAAATTTTAAAAAACCCAAACCCCACCTTGTTTCACTGAGACACAACACAATGTTTGTCTGTTGATGGACCCAACAAACACAGAAAAATCTATCAGAATATCTCATAGAAGATTAGTAAATACTTTAATATAATTTTAAATAAACTGTAAAGCTAATCAGTGCCGGTGTCCAATCAAAGGCAACATTTGTCTTTATGGCTTTTACAGTTCTCTCTTCTGCCATTTCCAAATGTTGAGCAAATACTGATCAGACAGCACTTAGGAGACTCTTATTTTAAAACCACCCATCTTGAGACTGATCGTGAGCTTTCATTTCAGAAAGCAGCATCTGTTTTGTCTTTTGGAACATACACACAAAAGTAAAATTTTTCCTCAAAGTATTTACACTCAGCTTTGGATATGTCAGGGAGTAGGAACTGGAAAGTAACATCCAGTGGACTCAGAGGAAACTCTTGAAGAGAAGCAGCCCATTTCTATACAGAAATAGGATAGGGTTCTGACTAATAAATGACAAGGAGATGTCTTTGTTAGCAGTATTTAATGTAGGGGTTTAGTGCTTTAGAAAATGATATCAATATAATTAATCCTTCCTTTTGATCGAGGAGACAAAGGAACACAATGAGAGGCAGCATGTGACTCAAGGTGCTCCAGCAGAGAGTGGGAAGAGACAGAAAAGCCCTTCCCAGTCAGTCCCACAGATCAGGAATTCCACCCCATGCGATTCACCCGCGGAGCCTTCCAGCATGTGGGGAGGGTGTTCTGCCAGCAGAGCCACAGCTCTGACCCTGCACTGGAGACAGAGCCATTCTGACAGGAAAACCTTTCCTCTGGGATTCCCCAGCACCACTGAACCTCTGCATCGCTGACAACACAAAAGCTCCCAGGGCAGCGATGCTCCCGCACGAGTCCCAGTCCTCCAACTGCACTGCAAGTGAGATCAGAACACAGAGGCACTGATGTGATCTAGTGGGGACACCACACACCCCAGACGGGGGGACCGAAGCTCTGACATCAGAAGAAAGGAATGATTCTCCCCATCCTTTTCTAGTTTTGTCAATATTTTCTTGCTGCTAAAGCAATGTGAATTCAAAAGCTCTCTCACTGCTTATTAATGTTAATACTTTCTAAAACAGAAAAGCAGCTATATGGCGATACCTTTATTTTAAGCTAATTTTAAAAAGCACTTGTTTTATACTGTTGACCTGTTTTGGGGTTTATACTTTTGTCTGTTGAGCTGGACTGGAAAGAAATCCTATGCATTTGCAAATTCTAAACATCAGTAGGCAATATAACCCTCCTCTGATCCCCCCAGAGAGACAGGAGTCTCCACAGCCCTGCCTGACCACTGAACAAAAAGATATTTGCTGTTTATTGGTTATATATTTTTTAATTATGGTGAGTTTTTATTTTAGAAGATAAACACGTGAAATCATAAAGAATAAAACATGCACTGTCTTTGGATAACTGATCAATCTGGAGCAAGACTCTCTTTGCCTGATCTGTTTTAACCTAACTCTGCTTTTGTTAATGATGAATATTTTTATACTAAAGATTTTTTGCACTTTACTAATATATTAAAAGAAAAAAATCCCCTGCCAGTTAATATTTTTGTGTACCTAATCATCACATTGTAGAAAAAAAACAATAATCACAATAGTATTTATTTAATTCAGGCTATGATCCTGTACTTTAGCTAAGAAAATAATATTTTTCCTAGGATTAAGTAGCAATTACATGTGTAAAGATCTAGGATTTATTTTTTTACCAAGTTCTCCCGAGAAAGGCCAATTATACAATTTGTTTATATGATCACTGCAGACATTCTTGTGCCTATACAAGAACTAATAAAAATGATACAGAATCCGTGGTTAATAAAACCAACTTGAATTTCCATTCATTCCAGTGAGGTAGAAATGAGTTGCAAAGTATTCGAATGCACTGCAGTGAGAAAAACAACATTATTTATAGCTCATGCCCAGTTATCAGAGGGCCTTTATTCTGTTCTGTGGTAAAAAGTGCACCTGTGCAAGAGGGGCACGCTGGTACTTGAGCTGTAATCGAAGTTTTAAAAATAAATTGTAATACTGGACCAGCAATATCTATTCCACTGATATTCAGCAGACTGCAAGAACAGGTATTGAAGCCCAAGACAAAAAACAGAGGAGTTCATGCACCTCTTCCCTTTTTTTCTCATATTTTAGCTTCTCTTTTTCTTCCACAGCTTCACCTTTATGCATCTTCCCTGCTGTGGATCGTTTAGCCCTGAGAGTCCCAGTGAAACACTGCAGATGTAAGAAGATCCACTTCAGGCTGCTTTGTAGCCATAATTCATTTGTCTGTGTGGATGTGACATCTAGATTTATTAGACCAGGATGTAATACCACAAAGTGGTTCACTTGAGCAGGGATATTCATGAAGATGCAAGTGTTTAAGTAAGAGCAGCTCGCTGTTTTATGGGAGGATCCACAAACCCAGCAGCTCCTCCAGGACTCCAGAGCAGGTCACCCTGACCATTACAGCTGCATGACACCCTTACAAACCTCATCCTCCTACTTTATCCACACCAAAAAACGTTCACTGGAACATAGCCAAATAATTTCTTCTTTTCAATGACTATTCATGTAGGTAAAGCACCTTTGAAAATCCCACTCCGTGCACAGAAGTTTATCATTCAATAATGCTATGCTTTAGAAAAAGGCATTGAAATTGAACGTAGGTGTTTTAAGTAAAGAAAATAAAACTTCAGTATACTAGTAGAACAAACATGCTAACATGACACAAATATAAACCAAAATTAGCTTTCAGCTAAAGTGCACATAAAATGGTGAATTCTTCCAAAAGAGAAGTTAAACTCACAATCATTCTGCTCAGCTTACTGAGAGTTTTATTTGAATGTTTCAGTAAATCAACTACCAAAGACCTAAACCTTCATTGAAACAGCTAAAACAGACAATTCACAAGAATTACCAGTGTTCCTAGGACTTCATTGCCACTTTCAAACCAGTCTGGCCTGAACAAGTTACAAGCTGAATTAATTTCCTTGAATCCACCCAAACACTGCATACCAAAATCCTCCACATTCTCCTTTGAAAACAGACTCATTTTTGTTATCCTTAAACACCCAAAAATATCATAGGGAGACTTGGGTGTGCGTGAATGGCTTACAGCACCTCTCAAAGGTGGTGTTTTCTGAGCTTTATTCCCAAAGCTGACGAGGGAACAAGGGCACTCCTCTGATTCAGCAGCAGATGCCTCGTTCCACAGACCCACACCAGTTCATTTGCATAAAGCCACTTCCAGAAATTAACTCGGCTTTCCTCCCTGTCAAGCGAATCTTGCTGAATTTCAGATTGACAATGTCAGCTCACAAAATTGAATTAAATGTAAAAGAGCTGACCAGGGAAGAGGGAGGAGTGGCTCCTGCACAACAGACTCCAATGTGACCACACTTTGCTGTTTCATTGTTGAGGCACTCTGAAATCAAAGAACATCGAATTCCAGTGTGATTTGACTTCATCACTGCTGGGAATGATGATGACTTTCTCCAAAGTCCAATAGAGTTATGTGAGTCTCCATGAGAAAATATGCCCGACAGTAAAACCTGACTTATTACCCCAAAAGTTTTTTTCAATTTATGACACCTCCTTAGCAAGCTTTTGAAAAAACAATTAGCTAAAGGGGTGTCATGGGTCATACGACAAAAACAGTCTTATCTTATCAGAAAAGGAAATTTAACTTCATTATAGGGCTTGGAAAGTTTACATCCTGATATTATTCACATCATTACTTCCAGATGTCATGCGGAAAACCAACAATCAAGAGACAGAAACTAAGAGTCAGTCATAAAATATACAAGAATATCTTCATCCCAGTTCCATACACAAAGGTTTTTGTTTGGTTCCAGAAAGGAATTCATCGTGGAACCTGTTTTTTATCCCAGCTCAGATGCAATCACTCTTCCTTTCTTTGAACATTAAATTTGTGGAAAGATAACTCTAAATACCAGGGAACTGTGGCTTACACAGAAAGTGGTTTTCTAACTAAACCTATCCCACCCTGTTAAGTTTATACAATTATGATATAGATTATATACAACTATAACACATATGGTTCCAATGCTCTTTCTAGCTTGCACTCTTTGTTCAGTCTTTCTGAATCATAAAATGATGTAAAGGAAAAAAGGCAAAAGAAACACTAAATGTTAGGGTTGGGATGCATTACCAACATTTTACCAAAGACAATAGCAAAAAAGAAGTAGTTAAATATATTAAATATTTTCAACTGTCAGGTGTAACCTACGTGTGCTTTGATTAGCAATATTAAATAAGAGCCTACGATTATTTCTTCATAGATGAAGAATATTTGGAAGAATTAAACACACCATACATTTATCTTCTTCAGAAGGTTCTACATAATTAGAAAAATAGAATCTAAACCAAGTATTTTCAGTAAATGCTGAACTGGGAGACAATTCACTCTAAGACAAAGGAGATTATTCCTTCAGCTTGTCCCTAGTGCCTGCTAATAATAAGCATTTTAACCAGGTCAAAATCCCACCTCACAGGACAATGTCAATGTCCTCTTCCTGCAATCCCAGAGGTACCACTACTGATTATTTTATTAAATTCTGCACGTTATTCCATAAGCTTCCTTCCTGTGGATTTACATTCTGATTTTGTCACTTCCCACGGCAGATACTGTCTGTCACACAGAAGTCAGCAAATAATCACCTTGCTGAAATCTTCCCCTCAGCTTCTGATCCTTGGTTGTGCTCAGGGGATGCTCAGCAAGGACCAGAGTCCAGCCCACACATGGGAGATTTTAAAGAGGAGAGAAGGCTCACATGAACATGTTCTAATTCTCTCAGTTGTAACTCAGCTCCTTTAAACCCCAGGAGGAAGGAGCCCCGTGCCTGTGAGTAAGGAAGGAATGCAGGAACTGAGGGCTCTGGCACACAACCACGGCCTCTGGACCAGAAATATCAGTGTTTTTAGCAATGTCATGGTGCCCCTGGCTAAAGAGATGGAAGCATATTTACACAGAACAAGTTCTAAACTGACCAAATAAACTATTAATAATGAATTAATGTTTTCTTGGCCTTTCAAGCATCTTCTATGGTTATTAAAGTGAGGCATTCATTAAAGCCAGAGGATTAAAAACCACATTTTTCACTTTATTGTACTGAAACTTTAAAATGTAGATAAAAGGTAGGATGAAGTGGAAGCTGTGGGTTGCAACACTACCTGAGGGAACTTGCTTCCTTCAAAGGCTGTTGAAATTGCTTCTCGACTGGGGTGATGAATCACAACTCTTTGACTCCAATATAAGAAGGCTTATATTATTTATTAAAATGACTCCTTGTTAAGAAGGTTTTTGGGCTATAGGTGCCCATGTTCAGAGCTAACATGCTTTCTTCTTCATGGTCAGTACAAGACTCCTGGAATGCTTAGAATTCCAAGATAAGAATTGTTCACCTCATAGGTTAAGAAAGAGGGAGAGTTCTCATCTCCTCTGTGGGAGAGAGAACAGCTATGTCCTTGAAACCACACACACACAGATTTGTTTTTACAGAAAGTTTTTCACTTCTGCTTAGAAGTGAATTTTCCCATGGAAGGAAACACTCAGCTAGTTTACATCTAAGAAACTTATAAAATGTCCATGACAAAAGGCCATCTGCATGTTATAGAAATAGCACCAGTGCCACAGGGACAGCAGAGTTTGCTGATCAGGGCACAATGGTGACGTGAATCTGGGACTGGGACTCATGAATGCTCTCTAACAGGGTGGTCAAAGGTCACCCACTCATGTAGAAATCTCTCTCCCAGCTCTGTCTGTGGGGACAGAGTCCGTGGGGATGGAAAAGGCTGAAGGACAGCCGTGCTTTGGGCTGAAACATGCAATGCACCAGAGCTAGACATGCTCACGAGTGGCCAACCCATTTTAAGGTAGCTTTTAAAGGTCTTTGTAGGGCTCCTATGACTCTTCACCATCACTGATAAACCCTAACATGGCAAGTCTGTCACATGTGCCCCTCTCTGGCAACTCTGGAATAGTTCAGGCAACTGGGAGAACACCCATTTGACTGTGTTCAGTACTAATCCAGATGAAAGGATTTCCAATGTGTCTGTAGGAATGAAGTCACAGAAGCCAAACAGACCCCAGGTTTTTTGTTTGCTGGTTTTTCTCTAACTTGAGAAACAAATCCTGCCCGGGATGCTTAGCAGATTCCTGCCCTGGGGGTTTCTGTGCATCCAAGACTCCAACTCTGCAAGCATCTTTGCTAAGGTGGCATAAAATTTCAGAGCACATAGTTTATGTTCAAATGGCAGAGTATATTGATTCTCTGCCCATCCCCTAGTATCTTAAGTTTACCCAGAAGACTATTTTATTTAATTAACTTGGTGCTTTATTAATATAAATATTCCACTATTGATCATAAGAGGAGCTGACGCATGTTTGAGTCAGACATACATCAGATCCATTTAATGGAGCTCCACTTAGAAGAGTAGTTGGCTCTAAATCAAGGTAAATGGCAGCAAGTGCTCCTCTGGGATGACAGGGCTTAGCTGAATCTATAACATTTTTACGGAGCTAGTTTTCTTAAAAGCAGAAAACGTATGGAAATTAGATATGAAAATGGTCTCTCCTTGCACGTATCAATTAAGCATGTCAATACCTTAATTAAATTGCTCAACTTAATGAGATTTATACCAATGAATATGTTTTATAGTTATAATAGCTTTTTTGGCTACTGTTCAAGATCTCAAATAAATTGTGAAAAGAGGATTAAAAAAAGTAGTAATTGACATTCTGAACTGAAGCCAGTATTTTTTCTCCTCATTTTTTCCCTTCATTCATGTGATTTTGGAGAACGTATAAATAAAGTAATGAACCCTGTAATAGCTTTGCTTTTAAAAATGTCTTTCTTTTCCAGTTCTAATCCTTCTTATCAAGTTCTCTAAGTAGCACACCATTTGAATTAAGAAGCACTTCAGCCTTAATGATTAGAGGGTTTTTCCCCTTTGAGGCTCACTACGATGCCTTTCCTCCAAGCAAAAACAAAGAAAACTTTTCTCTCCAGACATGCAGTTACTACAAAGACTTCTTGTCAGACTAGGGCAGCATAAATGCCTCGAAGCACAAGGATCTTACACCACAAGCAATGGGGACTTCTACTCCCATCCTGGACTGCTTCCAGTTTTGTATCCACCTTCTCTGGGGTAAAAAAAAAAAAAAAAAGCACTGGATGCTGCATTTCCTAGCTCCATCCTAATTCCTGTAATTCCTGGCTCCATCCTGAATGTACTCTGCAACCTTGACAAAGCCATCAGCTGTGTCAGTGACAGTCCTACAGCAAATAAGTTGGACTTCAGTGATCCTTGTGGGTCCCTTCCAGCTCAGGATATTCTAAGACAAAGATTTATATGTAAGAAATGCCTGACTTTCTTGTAAAAATGAAGTATCTTCTCAAGTGGGAAGTGTTGCAAAAGTGCCTTTGCTGCAATTGCTGCAGACCCCCCCAGCAGGACTGCAGGTGAGCTGACAACACAAAGCACCTTTCCTCTGTCAAAAAAAAAAAACTAAGGAGAAAGTTCTGCTCACATGTGATTCTCTCTCTCACTGCCTGGTAAAAAATACAGAAAGACTGAAAATAAAAAACAAAAACCCAGGGGAGCTTCAAGTACGAAACCCTTAAGTAAAACAAGAGCATTTGTTATTCCTTCACCTTTCCTCTCTGCTGAACAATCTACTGAATTTTATTTGAAAAGTAATATCCAGCTCAAGCCTTTGCATAATTTAAATTTCAGGTTCCTATGCAAGTGAAGAAACTCTGCCTGTAAATACTTCAAGAAAATATTTCTTTTAGTTATTCTATGAACGGCACCAGGTTTTGTAAGACCTTTAACTAAACTGTAATTAAAACCAAATACAATTTGACAGTGGTCCTTCAGAACCAAGAAATGGAGCAGCTATATGCTTTTTCATGTCTTATTTCCGGTCAGTAAGAGACAAACCTTGTGTCTTGACTTTATTTCTTATCCTTATTAAATGTTTTCTCTGTAAAGCCAACCTAATTTTTCTCCTTTATCAAAACACCAAATCGATTTTTTAGCTGAATTCCATGCCAGCATCTGTGACAGTGAAGGATAAACTCCTTGATATAAAGGAATTTGTTAGGTTAAAAAAAACCCCAACCTTAAGAACAAGGGCTGAAATGTCAGGAAAGGAGAAGAGAAATACTTTGTATAAGCCTCATCCTACCTCTCTCCATTATTGTTACAAATATCTAAGATATGAACTGATTTTTCAGTTAACACAAGCAGAATTTGCTGTTATTTATGACAATGATTTTCATGTACTGAAGTGCTATTATTTAAATAAAATAGAAAGTAATTTCAGATTTGATTCTGGTACCCCCTGTTTTCTCCACGTAGGTGAACTAACACAAATGCTTTCTGTTGGAATGGCATCATTTCACTTGGAGTGTTTGGTTACATCCTGAAAATTCCAGCTGACCATTCCAATGGAGCTTTCCATCCCTTTACTGCAGCAGTGGGTAGGCTGGGCTGAAGAAATACCCAACACTAATTCATTATACACTGCTAAATTTATAACTAATAAACTACACTTCAGGAAAAAATGACCCATTCCAGCCAGCTGATGGCCCAAAAAAGAGGTTATGAACCAAAAAAGTCAAAGCTTTCCCACTTGGTTTGTCTGCTGTGACCTCTCCGCAGCAGAGTCTCTTCATTACAGAGTGTGGATGTGGACTCTGCTCTTTTCCCAACATTCAGAACTGCATTTTTTTCCCCCTTTTTTTGCACTGATGACATTAAATTGGTTTGTTACCTCATGGTACATTCTCAGAGTATCTCCCCTTTTACTTTTATGCCTAAATTTCATTCTCATGGTCATTTGTGAAATTGTAGATGAAAAATACATTTTTAATTTAAATAAGAACTATCAAACTTTTACTTTTGACATTATTTAACACTAAATATTTTATATAAAAAATTGCTGACAGGTGTGACATCTCAATGCATCACTATTAGAGACAGCAGTATCTACATGATAACTTTAAATCCCTTTTTCCTATGGAACGTCAGAACCCACGAAGCAAAGAAACTGTATAACAAATTGCTGAGTTATATGCAATTTCTTAAAAGGCATTTATTTACCAAGTTTTTCATCCACTAAAAATGAAACGCAGCACTAGTTTCAGCTCAAGCAATAATGCTGAACCTCTTACAACTGCTTATGTGTTCCACATTTATGAATAAAGGGAGGATTTGATTGGTTAAGAGAGGATAAATTTCATTTTTCTTCTTGGTACTCATTCTAAATCAGGTACACAACTTTCTTATAAAATGTGCTGTGGTCTTCCTGGAAAAGGATGAACAGAGACGTTCACGGAAGAGATGTTCAAGAAAAGCATTTAATCAAAAGACTTTATGCAGAACTAAACCAAAAGTCATCCTTAAAAGGGAAATTATATTACCCTATTTAAATGTTTGACTGATTAGAGCCAATTGAGAAAAAGATTGCTTTTTCCTCAGTGTTAATGAGACTGAAGTTTTGGGTATCTGACTCCAGATCACAGAAACTAGAGAATCAAAGCTGGAACACCCTAATGAGCAGATTTTCTCATTACTGAAGAAGTTGCTCAGGATATTTTCTTTTTAATTAAAAAAAAAAAAAAAAGTTACAGGATTCTTTTGACAATTCAAATGGAAACATGAAACTCAGCTGCTTGGATGCTCTCATATTTCAAGCAGCATCTCAAAGGCAGCATTTTCTGACAATGACAAGGTGCAGAAAGCCCAGCTTTGCTGTAGCACCACTGTCCTGCAGAAGCGTCAGAAAATATTTTCTGGACAAGCTCCTCCAAACTTTTGGTGCTTTACAGTACTCTAACTTGCAATTGCAGGCATCAGCAATATATTAAAAAAAGAGAAAAAGAGCAAATCAATCCACCTCTATTTAAACTTTTTTCAAAAAGAAAATGATGCTCCAGTCAGAGGAGCCCCTCCAGTGTCCCTGGGCTCACACACCACGCCCCAACTGCTCAGTGACCTTCAAACTGGGACCTCAGAATGCAACATTTCCATTTTATACACAGAAAACACTCTTCATTTACTTTAAACCAAGGCTTGCAACACATTCCACAAGAAGTAATTGTCCTTCAAATAAAAGAGAACAACTGCTTTAATTAGTTGTTGCTTTAAGTTTTACAAGATGAAGAGGTACTTTTCACTTAAATGTCAAATTATTATTAAAAACATTCATGTCAAGAGCAAATAATAAGAGAATATCTATCTTTTGAATATATTTCTATTTAAAAGAGAAAAGATGTTTCTTCAAATCTAAGTATGTAATTATGCAGAAAATACAGTCACAGTAATAAACCCATTTTTAGCATGTCATATTAAAATTTTCACTTAGGTACTGTTCTGTAGGCTAAAAGAGAAAATATGTTACAAATATTGTCTAAAACTAATAAAATATTTTCAATGTGAAACTAATACTAAATATTTTGCTTTTAATGAAATCAGCTAAGAAAAGTGAGCCAAGGATGCATGCAGCCAATGTCTGTTGGATAAGGGATTGATTAATATTTGGCAATACTAAAAGGAAGCAGAGTATCCAGTGTGCTTCACCTTCCTGGAGGGTTTGGTGAGATAAAAAGTGAGAGTTTCTCTGTGTATAACATGCTAACAACTCTTGCCTAACTGTGCCAAAGTGAATCTGTTCTGGTTCCCACCCCAACACCAGCACAGCGCACCTAAACCTTGGAGAGAATTTCCTATTTTCCAATAAATTTCCTATTTATTGGAATGGGAACTTTTAGCACTTGATCCAGAGTCAGAAGTGCAAGCCCAGAAGCACCCAGCTTGCATTAGAGCATTGTAGCTCAGGGGAGCTTAATGTTCAACATTTTTTTTTGCAACTCGCATTAAAGAAGTTACAAAATACTAAACAGATACGTCAAGTGGGTACTGGAGTGCTCTCTTCAGAAATTTGTTTATGAGTAGAAAAGGGTTCTTTAGATGCCTTCAGCAGGATCAAATTTGAAAAGGTTCAGCTCCTTCCATGAGAGAAGACAATAAAAATTGCACCTAATTGAAAGCAAAGCCTTTATAGATGGTTGAGGTGCCACATTCTGGTTCAGAAGAGGGGAAAAAGAAGTCAACATTTGCCTTTTTTACTGTGTCCTCACACTTTCTTCCACAGATCTTCTCAGTGACCCCTCACTAAAGCAGGTGAACCTGTCCTAAGGCAAGGCTGGCTCCACGCTGTGCTCAGGGCACCCCAAACCCCACGGAGATGCTGCTCCACAAGATCCCGAGCTCTGCCATGGGACAATCCAGCCCCACTGCCAACAACAGCTGGCTAGGAGCAAAGCCCATCCATCAGGAATGCTCCAAAGCCTCCCCAAAAAAGGAAGAAATGATCCTTCTGACTCAAGAAAAAGTTTTTTTGGTGGCAGCTGCTGGAGAACAGACCAGGGGTGAAGTTTGCTGCTTGGGTGGTGGCAGCATCTCTTTCCTCTCCCTCTGCTGTTTTGAAAGGGAAAATGTGAGTCTGCAGGGGGTTCCAAATTGCTTTTTCAGCTTGGGATAATGACAAAGGTTGGCAAGCCTCATTTCCAAAAGCAAACTTTCTTTTCACAAGGAAATGCATTATTTTCAGGTGACTTTACATTTAAAAATAAGATTTATCCAATATGACCTCTAAAACCTCCATCGTTCTGCCAACACTGCCACGGCTCAGTGGTTCAACTTCTCTTGTTTTTATTTGCAACCTATTCTTGTAAAAAAACAATGTACTTTCTACAGCCTGAATGCCTGCTATCTTTATGGTTTTAATTTGCTGACAATGTCAATTGTTTGGGTCTTCTAGTGATTTATCAAAAAATTGTTATTGCATGCTAAACAACTTGCATAACAAGGATAGAAAGGAGGGCAAGAAAAATCAG
Organism: Dicaeum eximium; assembly: GCA_013396995.1. NCBI lineage: Eukaryota > Metazoa > Chordata > Aves > Passeriformes > Dicaeidae > Dicaeum > Dicaeum eximium. Next base: position 256,703 of record VWZP01006274.1, read on the forward strand.
TGGTTTAAGGTGAACATGATAGAACTATGCAATTTATTGGTATTTTAGGCTAAATAAAATTTTGCTGAGCTATTTTCGCTAGGCAAATAATATCCAAGTGCAGACAGGAGAGACAATTAATAAGAGTCACTCAAATGTGAAACTCATAGCTTCATTTGTTCTTCACAATTCAAGAGCAGCTCACAATCTCATACTGAAGTTAGTATTTACTTAATCTCATACTTTATATCCTTTCAAGAAAGATTAGACTGAAGTATTATGTAGAGAATATTCTCCGAAGTATATGCAGTTATACATATACATATTTTTACTAAGCTGATACTAAATAAGTGACATTTTTGTCCATGTTCTGGGACATATTGAAAATATTTGGTTACATGAGAAACCAACAAGAACACCACATCCATACCCTATACACATACAAAACCTCTCACATTAATAATAAATTAATTTGGAATAGGGAAGAAATAAAGATCATTCAAAACCGTGTCATGTTAAATCCAACTATGGTGGCAAATAAGGAGTGCAATATTCTATTCTCAGTGACCACTCCCATAAATTGCATGTCTGCAGCTCAGAATATGATTTAGTTTTTTTCTCTTGTGCTTTCATCGTATATGAGCCACCCTGATTATTGCTGATATTGTGTTTCACTTAAGACATTGGGACTTCTCATTATCATAAACTAAACAACATCATGGGGATGGAGCAGTCATCAAATTAGGAAGTTGATTTCACTTCCTTCTGAAGTTGTCTGGGCTCTAACCAGTCTCAAGCCCCACCAAAGCAGACCAAGAACAATGAGAGCCACAAGGATGATTTCCTCAGTCCCATCCCACACACACAGACAATAGCTGTGTATTCCCCTCTGGTCACCTTTCCCTGCTTCCACCTCTTGCATATTTGATATTTCAGTTTGAGTTCCCTTGATATTTCAGTTTGAGCTGGCACCTCTCCTTGCATTCCTGCTCACTGGGGTGGACTGGTTGAGCCTGGAGATGTTGTCCCTGCCTATGGCAGAGGGTTTTGAACTATTGGATCTTTAAGTTCCAGCACAAATCATTCTGTGATTGTTGATCCTTCAACATGACCCTTGTGCTTCTGGTATAGTGAATATCACCCAGAGCCAGTTAGAAACTCTACAAATAAATGGAGTTTAGAACATTTTCATGTAAGGGCACTCTGGAAGTATTCTGTTGTACTTGGTAATATATCTTTCTGACAGCCCTCAACTGAACTCATATGTGAGTAGGCAAACAAAGTTTGTCCTTGTTTCTGTAGAGAACTAGAAACTTTGTCTTATGTTTTCCAAAGAGAGGAGGCAGAAAAAGGAGAGGAGGAAAGAAAGGAAACGGAAAAACGCAACTGCAACACATTGTAAAGTAAAAACATTTCCAAAGCAGCGCCATTGTCCTTAGTGTCACTGACTGCTTCCTTTCATCCTCCTGGAAGCAGGAATGCAGGGAGAGCGCCGTGGGACAGCCCAGCCCAGCGTGGAGCAGGGCACTGCTCTCATCTGTGTGTATGCATCATTTACTGCGCTGGGCACAAGGCACCACTGCTGCCCTTCATTACTGCTAATGGAATCCCAAGGTCAACCACCAGCCATAAATGTCCATTCTAAATACAATGTATTGAAGACATCCTCCCCAATGTCTTTTACGAAGCCTCCTGGTCAGACCAGGACTGTCAAATACCCAGTTGACCTTTCAAGATAAAAAACATTATCAGCTGCATGGATTTAGATTTTAATGATTTAGATTTTAATCTGTCTCAGTCAAGCACACCCACTGAGATTAGATATTTCCTGTGGGCTGTTCACAGTTTGTGACATGTTTTATCAATATTCATTTTCTCTCCCCCCTGCTCATATTGCTTCTCCCACGTGGTGGTCTCATATCATGCATATGCATGAGGCCTGTGGTGGGAATACTGGTATTGTAACAGTGCTGTAACACTCCTTGGCGTTTTGTTATTAAAAATATATCTTTTGTATATTTAGTTTGCATGTCTGTCCCTTCTCACACAGAACAGCTGTAAATCATTAAGGAAAACCCCAAACCCCTCACTGGGCAGGATAATAATGACAGAATTCACAGATAAAAAAGAGAAAAAACCCAACAGTATCACAGAGAAAGTAAAAAACCCAACCTAATCAACCTAAAAACCACAGACAAAACCAGGTAGAACTTTCTATGCTCTGAACATAGGATAAAGATAATTCTGATATAGTTCAACTGCACAGGGATTTATAACTTGCCCTAAAACATTTGTTATAGTACAGGGATTTACAACTTTCCAAACAAGACTGAAATGCTTTATTTATATTGCAGGCTTGCAGATGTCTTTTCAGCATGGGTTTTTTCCCCTCCAGTTAAGAGGCACTGCTTTTGACAGCAGATGTAATCTTCTAGGTGTACTAGAAGATGCAAAAATAATAAATTCCAAAAATGTTTTGAAAATGCTGTTAAATGTTCCATTGGGTGGAAGCAGGTTAACAAGAGAGCACAAAAATGTTTTACTTTCACTAAATAATTTTTACAGAGCCAGTATTACAGTACATGCTGTACAGGCACCTGTCTGCTTAGATCAAAAGGGTTAACTTTATATGGGTTTGTTCGAGCACATTGTTTGTTTCAAAGGAGCTACACTAGCCAGATGCCAAGATGATACAATAAACAGCCATGCCAAATCTAATTAATTAAGAAAAAGAGAACCACACGAAGAAATTTCCACATGAAATCCGGTAATGACAGAAAAGAAAGATGAGGATATATTGAAATAAGTAAAAAAAAGTCTAATATTCCAGTTGTAGAAATGTTCTGAACATGAAGACTGATCTATAACTGCCTTTATATCACGCCTACGTGTTTCACTCTAGTAAATAAAAAATTATTCATTTTAACAGAGAAGCACTGGAACTTCAAATAAATCCATACACTAGTAAATACTGTAGAGAAAGGATTCATTTTCTGTTGAGGGATCAGAATAAATAACAAGATTAATTAAAATTTTATCATACCATTTCTTAGAACAAAATTTTGCATTACACCGCTGTGTTGTTAATGCTCACATCAAACGGGCCGACAGAGGCTTCATGAAGACAGGCAAGGAAAAAAGCTGAAAAGGGATGCCTGGGCTCATTACAGATGCTAATGCAGTTTAATGACCAATTAGATTTCTTTTTTAAACAAGGTAAAAGCCGTGTAGGAGTCCAGCTGTGCTGCTAACAGAAGCCAAAGGAGCTGCAAGGTGCTGGGAGTGTTGTGATGTGCATTATTAACCCAGGGCCAGATAAGCCTCTATCCAGAACAGTATGAATGGCTCAGAAAAACTCCCTGCTCTTTGAGCTTCAGCTATCTGAAGCTATTTGCATTTTCAATCCCTTTTCACACTGATTAGTGAGAAGGTGGTAAGAACTCCAATAGCCAGTGGAACAATATATCCTGGATATATTGCAGGGAGCAGCAATATGAATTTTTTCAAACATTTTCAGCACAGCCGTGCTTCTCTTCACTCTGCTCAATGTCACACCCAGGTGTTTTCCTGGCTTGGACTGGACCAATTCCAGCTTTCTGGAATCAGCAGCCCTGTTGCTGATGCAGCTATGCTGAAGGGGACCACGGCTGGCACTGCAGTGCCCAGTGCCCAGAGCAGGAGGATAAATGACAGCACTAACACAGAACCTCCTTCTGATCCACAAGATGCCCCCACAGCACCAGAACTGGGTAACAGGAGCCCTCCACAGTATGTTAGGGCGTTATTAGGTGGTGACAAAAGTATTAAAATGCAGGTAAGGATTGGATCAGATTGGTAACACTGGCTCCCACATCCTCCCCTCCACCTGTAACACACCTGCATGTGTGGTCATACCTGAGTATCCTGTTAACTGCTGGATTGAATGTATAAACTTGATATATTTCAAATGCTATCACAGACCCCATTTGATTAATTAGTGGCAGAAGCTCTAACACACGGCTATGATACTCAAAATAAACATGGAACACCTACATTTCACGAAGATGCAACCATTATCTAGAAAAAGTAATAGTTCATTGCTAAATTTGCACGTCTAAGCCTACACGTATCATGAGTATTTAAATTCAGAATCACAGAAACATTTAGGTTGGAAAAGACCTCAGAGATCATCAAGTCCAAAAGCTTTGAGTGAGCACCAGTCAACCAGATCATGGCACTAAGTGCCACATCCAGCCAGTTCTTGAACACTTATCACAGGAGAATATTTTTAAAATCAAGAATAATCACACCACATTACTGTAAGATTTCAGAATAAATACAACTCCATCTGTGGAAAAAATTCAGCTCTAATATACCGGAACCACTGAGTTATCCAGAATTTAGATTCCTGAACCATACATGCTGTGATCAGGTTTCATGCATATGAAATCTTCAGGGTTTTTTTAAAATATTTATTTCACATTTTATAATACTAAGTAACTAAAATAATATGGATTAGAAAGATATCTGTGGTTGTAGTGAAAAAAATATGTGTTTCTGTTTGTCTTATACACTATACAGACACACCCAAAATGCTTTTAAAACGTATATGTATTTTTTAACTTGCAAGCTTAGAAATAAAATAAAATAAAATATGTTTTGCCTGAAGGAAGCTTCTTTTATACAGAGTGGTTGATGTCCCAGCCTTCAACATTGTCATAGGAAACCCTGTGAAGTTCAGCAGTGCTGTAGTTTGAAGAAAGAATCTCTCCTCTGTATTTAAGTGAATGTAGAAATCTCTCATGGAAAGCACACAGCTCACACCTCAGCATTAATCCTGTGGTGTGTATTGCAAAATCTGCTTTAAAAGCCAATACAAGGTCTGTAGGAAGTTACTGTTAAAGATCACACAACTAACAAGATCCTATCCTAACAAATTCATGTCACAAATGTGAGCCACCAATCCTACTGTAAAATGTTACCTGGATTTCTCCAAGGGAGGCAGCCAAACTACCAACACGCCACACAGAAATCACTGCACTGAAACACCTTCTGGATCTGCTGTACCACAACACTGATAAAAAGTACATCAGCTGTGGGTTTGATAGCAGATGGAAGAGAATAAAAAATAATCTACAGCACACACAAAGGGAAAAAATGTTATTTTGCCAAGGGTACTTGCATAGTAAGCGGGCAAGTCCCTAGTAAATGTAACAAATGAATCCTGACACCAGTCCATTTAATACACTCTCACACAGCCCTTTATGAATGTTCCTTCCACCAAAGCTCCATTGAGCCAATCTACTTCAATATTACCTTGTACTGAAACTACTGCAACCAGCTCTGTCTCCCAGATAATTCTTAGTAACTGGGCACTTCGTTCATCTGGCTCTTTGCTACCAAGGAATAAACCAGAAAACATTGTTAAAAGGTGATTCTAGAAATATTAAGGTTTCAGCATAATCAAAACTGTACCCTTTAGTGTTTGAGAAGGCTGGCTGGGGTTGTCATGGAGGAAAACACAGACACAGCTTGTAGACCCCAAAGATGTTTGAGAAAATGCACTAACCTGCTTTGGAAAATGAAAGGGTAAAATTCCTAAAATAAATGGCCACTTCTCCCTTGCAAAAGAAGATGTAAGTATTATATAGCAGCTACTTTACAAAGAAATCTCCTGATGTAGAAAAGGGTCCCTTGAACAAACCATGATCCTTACCCATCCTGTGCCCCACAACCTTTCTGCTCACAGAGAATGTGGAGCAACTCCTGAATGCAAATAAGATGAATAGAACAAAATGACCTCAGGTTCAAATCTTATAAAATACCTTTAGCTACGTTTTTACAAGCTCTTCTTTGAGATATGTTTAATTAAAATAAAAGCATGATATATGCTGCTGTGCAGAGCCATTCTGATAACCAGAGTGGCTAAGAAATAACGATATAAAAGTTCCCCTTAAGACAGTTATTTTAGAAAGGCACACAGATTACTGCATCTGCTGCTCGTGGGCCATTTATCATATGCCTACTAATTTCTCCAGTGCTTCAAGCGTGTTTCAGGAGGAGTTTATGGAAAAAAAGAAAGATAGGGTTTTTTTCTTCTAATCTCTGCTTCACTTGGAAACAGAAAAAAATATTTTTCATGATATCTTTTTGTTCTGAGGAAAATTTAAAAGGAGATCTCGAGTCTGATGGACTTTAGATGATGTTCGGTGTGTTTTCAGTTAGAAAATGCACATTTCTAATTTGCTTGTTTTGAGTTTGCCAGAACATGACAAATATTTATTTTTTGCAGAGAATTAGTATATGCCACATCAGACGTACCAGAGCAGTCTCTCTCTGCTCTGGATAATCTCCAAAAGCTGTGACAATACAAAGCACAAGAGGAGAAAGCAGAAGGATCTTCAGCCTCCTTGTGGTGATAGCAAACTACTTCACTGCCTGGATCCAAAAACATTTTAAGACAGCTTTTTAAATCTTTTTTATTGAGAAGAAAATGGAAGAAGATGGATTATGTTACCTATGTAAACCCTTACAGAGATGCCAATTTTTGTTGACAAAAAATAAGTTGAGAACCAAGGAATATTCATCTAAACCGTTCAACTCAGTAAGACTCTGCTGTGGCTCTAGTTGGTAGGATAGGAAGAGAGCAGAGCCACAGTCAGAGCAAATCACCAGATTTTCCTCCAGCAGAGTTTGCAGGTCACAAGGTTCTGCTCCACCTTCTCTCCATGCAATGTATTTTCAAATCCTAACTTGGCCTGACCTTTCCAAATTCTGCATTCACTGGAGGGGAGAGTTAATTCCTTGCTACTACCAGATTATTGCAATCTCCTTACCTCCAGCATGCCTTCAGGAACTTGAAGGCTGCAAATAGCTGTCCCTCCACAAACACTGCCAGAAGGATTGCTTTAGGGACTATTATGGATTGCCAACTCTTAGGCACAGCTTTCCAAAGCTGTGAACCCTGACCCTGCCAGCCCTGGCCACTCCAGCACCTCTCCCAGGGCTATCACCACCTGGGGCAGTAATTCATGTGCAGAGGTCACAGCTGGAGCTTTGAACTCTCCACAGCACAGTGTCCCACATGAGCACAGGGATGTTTGTCTAGAGCACTGCCTTTTACTCCTACGAGAGATCACTGCAAGGGCCAAGGTCTGAGTAGCTCCCACAAACCTCACAACTGCATGGCTACTTACAAACAGCAGAGCCAGCACAGCCCAGTGCCAAACCCAGCATTAAGAATCCTTCCCCTGCTCTGTCAGGGCTCCCAGCTCGCTGTGTGACAGCTCTGACATCCCTGAATTTGCCAGGAGCACTGCACCTGGCTAGGAGACAGGGAAGCAGAAGAGGCTTTCCTGCAGTGATTGCAGTGTGGGGAAGGACACAGGGCGAGGGCTGTTCTTCCACCAGCCCCATCACTGCTCACCAGTGCAGTCCCATCAGGGATTAGGGCCCACTGGAACTGGCTCAGGTGAGCTCTGCCCACTGAAATGCGCCAACACTCCCCTCATTTATTCAGGGTGAGGTAATGGTGCTGATTGAGGCAATAGACACATTCCAGCTCAACCACTGGACTCAACCACGAGTCCAGGCATCTGGAAACCAACACCGAGGTGAAGAGTAAGCAAAGGTCACAGAAAATTGTTACAAAATTGGGATTTGTTTCTTTTTACAGAAATCTTAGGCAATCAGCAGCAGTTATACAGCTGGTGCCTGTCTGAATACAGAACAGCCATTCTTGAACTGTCAGGCCAAGCTTCCCTCTCTTCATCAAGGCTATAAAGCAACAAAAATATTTAGAGGAGGGCTCTTTAGAAAATAGCAACCTATGGAGCAGGAGGTATGAAATGAGCTCTGATTAGCAGCATGGTGCTACAGTCTTAGGTCATTGAACCTTGACATTTTTCTGTCTAAAATCAGCACTGAAAGGTGAAAAAACAAACAGGTGTAAAGAGAGAATAAAAATACTACCAAGTATCTTTGCACTGGTATCTCAGAGCTGGATAGACAATCACCAGATAAAGCCAGGAGATGGCTAAAGTCAGGAGAGTTTGGAAGGAACCTCTGGAGATCATGTGGATCTCCCTTCTCAAAGCAGGGCCAACTAGAATGGGTAACTCAATTTCCAAATTGCTTAATTTTCTGTACTTCAATTTGTGCCCATTTGCACTGGGCACCACTGAGAGGCACCTGAGCCCCTCATCACTACCCCCACCCACCTGGGGTATCCACAGACAGTGATAAAACCTCCCTCAGAGCCTGCTGTCCTTCAGGACAAACAGCCCCAGCTCTCAGCTTCTCCTCCAAAGTCAGATCTGCAGCTCCTCCTCTTTGTGGCCCTTTGCTGGACTCTCTCCAGAAAGTCCATGTCTCTCTCTTTTTTTTTTTTTTTTTAAAGTTAGGTTCTTAGTAATTTGAGAAGTTTTTCTTCTGCCACTTCTGCTGGAGACAAGTCTTGAACTCCAGCTATGCCAGTGCCCCTACTAGAAGAGCTTTGGAAAATCATGCAGCTCCGGCAAACTTATGAAGCGTATATGCTGTAAATATAAATATACATGTATACGTCAATAAAAATTACATAATGGCTTTTATTACATCAATTTTCTCAAAAAAATCATGTCTTCAAGGGTGCCAATACTCTTGAGGAAATAATGGCTCCTAACACAGGTCCTCTAACACTGCTGGTCTTCAAGCCCAACAGGTTACTGATATAAATTGCATGTAATTAGCCTTATTAAAGCCTATACTACAATAAAACTGCTCTATAAAGGAACTCCCTGTGTTAATTAGCGCTCCAGTCATAGCCCATTCTTCTGCAGATATCCTGGTCTGATACAGCCACTGGACTCTGTACAGCCCACATGGTTCAGGAAGACAAGGATGTGCCACAAAGACAGCCTGTCATCAGTTTTATGTCAGCTCCTTTCTGCTCCAAGGCACAGCACGTGGGCTGGACAGGATGGAGACTATTCCAGCACAACAGAGTTGGGTTTTAAGCACCTTCCATGTACAATGAGATCTGAAAGGAGCCAGGAATGTATGGAAGAAAATTTTAGATTTAATGGACAATGTGTGTATACGTTATCAGAAATTAAGATACAGAAAGTTTTTTTTTCTGAGGAAAGGAATGCTGTCTCTCCCTCCTACGTTTTGACAAATGAGGATCATTAGCTAGCAAGAAATCAAGAGAAACCTCTGTTGTTCCAATTATTTTCTTAGTTCCCATGGGTATGACAGCTTCACACAGAACATCCCCAACAAAGCAGTAAGTTTTCCATTCCCCCACAGCTAAACATTTCTCTGTTTCCAAGACCACATGTGAGCTTACTTATAAGTAACCTGTGGCTTTTTATGGTTATTGATAACAAATATAAAGAGCTGAACGACAAAGCCTGGGTTCAAAGACTGGGTGAACACCACCTTTCCTGTCTTTTCCATTTACCCTCTAATTCTTCCCTCTCAAACAGAGAAGCAGCAGCCTTTCAGCCAAAGGAGAAGGACTTTCCTTCTGTAAGACAGCTTGGAAAGCAGGCAATGAGCATCAGACATTGTCTCCTGCTGGAGTGGGTTCAAAACCTGCCACTCCCTGACAGAACAGGGAGTCCCCAAGAGCAGAGAGTGGCTCTGCTGGCAGAGCCCTTTGGCCTCCCTGTTGAAGCTGTGCCATTGACAGGAAGAAAATTAAACCTTCCAGAAAGTCAGAAATAGAAAGTAGCCAGTAACAGAGTTGCCTGGAGGAAGGAAAAGCTGAGCTGTCAATCCTTGCTGTAAAGCTGTTTATACACTTTACCCAGTGACATACATGTGAGTGTGATCTCCTGGAGCAGGGAGGAGAGGTGATCTCACAGGCACTGGATTTAGCCCTCATCTTCCCACCACCAGGATAATGATTGCACACAACTGACTTCAGAGATTAATTGTTTCTGATTCATGCCTGTGTGAAGTCAGAGTAAACCACTTAATTAGATTAACAGATCTAATAAGCAGGGAGCTGCATAAAGATCTTAAAGCTCCAGCTTCCCCCCACAGGGACTTCCTTCATACATCTACCCAAAGAGTCCTGGGATTTTTTTACCATAATGGCAAACAAAACCTCCCAAAGACGGACCCAAATTGCCCCAGCAATAACCTTTCTAGAGGTTTTTAAATCCTTTAGCCTCTATATTCAGGTGTAAAAAGTAAAAATATACAGACAATTACATGCATTAAAACATCAGATTGGTCTCATTGTAGGTGAAATACATAGTCCATTCCTTTAAATTAAACTAAAATACACTTCCTTCCCCTCCTTTGCCTGCTCCCTCTCCCTCTCATCTGTAGGATGGGGCATGCTGCTTTTTCCTCAAGAAGCACACCAGATTTCCTGTCTTAAACACACTCTATAATTAACAACCAGCAAATAATGAGTACCCAGGATATATAAGTCTATTAGAGTGCTGGCAGTGCTAAAGACTCATGCTGTTTCACTGTGAGCTCCACTTGAAGAGGTGATTTATGGAGGACATTTTTTCATTAAGTAATAGCAAATGGTTTCCACCCTCGCAGTACCCAGCAATCTTCAGGGAACAGCACAGAGATATTGAGTCCCTTTCTGGAGAGGAACATTTCAAGGACTTCGGCTGGAACATAAAATGACAATCATTTACTCAAGGTCAGGAAAAAATAAGGGGAAATACAACCAGAGGTTAAGCATAAGGTGCTTGATTGCATAAGATCTGTCAGTTAGAGAAATAATACAGTTGCTGAGAAACTACCAGGAGCTCTAACTATACCCTTGCAGAAATAACGAGGGCCATATTGTCACCACGTGTTTCAAAATACCATTACCATTGCTACTTCTGTAGTCATTACCCCTAAACAGCTAAGTTCTTATTCCCCTAATTACTCGAAATACTGCTACCTTGAGTAAATCATATCTAAAGCTCCACCATGAAGTGACACAGCTCTGAGCACTGCCTGGGTGCCAGCTAATACCACAACAATATTGGTACCTGATCACTTTAATCACCAACTTCCTTCTTCCCTAGGAGTAACCACACAAAAGAACAAAATATAATTACATTGGCACTCCTGCTACTGCACATCCACTTTCTCTGCAGCCCTCCAGTGCTATTTACTACGAGACTGTGCCTGCTAAGAGGGATTTCTTCAGTGTACAGACATGCAAAAATCAAAATATCATCATTACAATACTTTGTCTTCCAGGCAACTGTAAGGCATTTAAATATTGTAATTGTAATGTAATTGTAATTGTATTGTAATTGTATTGTAATGTAAGGCATTTAAATATTGCAATAATATTAAAATAAACTTTGCAACATTCATGGGTATTATTTTTCACACATCATGAATGCTGACACTGAATTCCCAGTGATACCAAACCAAAGTACTGACAGAGCTAGGAAAAGTCCACTGGAGTCTTGGTTCCCCAAGATCCCACACTGATTTTCTCAAATGTTTTCTCCCCCTTGTAATAATTAAAAAGTATTGCCTACTTTGAAATATCTTAACTCAGAAATTCAATGCAGTACACACAGCTACTAACACAGCTTAATCTTCTGCCATTCTGAGAAGAGATTTTGCTCTGACCTGTTCCCACAAGACAGAAATACCAGGGAAAAAACATCACCTCCATATATTGAATTCATTTAACACATCTTTTGTGTTAAAACAAAGTGGGTTTTTTTTCTGATGAATCAGTACAGTCTTACTGGAAAATACGGCAACAGGATAGAAAATCTGAAGTCCCAATGCAACTCAAGGAGTGAGCAGAGCTCTGGAAAAGTAGTTTATTTCAAGCACCCACCTGAGCCTTGAAAGAACCTCCCTGCCTGTAATATCCCTGTGCCCTGGATGGGGAAGAACGAAGGCAGCACCAGGTAACACCAACACACAGAAATACAATTCCATGGCTGTTCCTTGGCCAAGGCCATGGCACTCCCACACACTCACTGCAAACACAGAGCACAGATTCACCCCACTCCTGAAAGCACCATCAGCTGGAAAGCACACAATTTCCTCTCAGCACACACAACAGTTGCTAAGTGCTTACTTTTCCATTTAAATTGCCTTAGTAACAGCCTGAAGATGAGAGGAAAGCAAGAACAGAACCCAACAATTTGTTCAGTCATCATGACTTTACTACTTCTCTTAATTCCCTTCCTTTAGTAGCTTATGTAATTGCAAGAACTGCAGCTCCACTCAAGAACAAAAAGCTGTTTTCTCAAGAGTTCAAATGAGCATGAATGTTGGGTTGTCACAAAAAAGGGCCTTGCTTTCTGAGCTCAGTGGAGCCCCGTATCTGCTTCCAGGCTGAGAGGTGAGCAGCAGCTCCCTGGGGACTCTGAGCCCCACAGTGGGCAGGGCTGCCTGGGCAGGATGGATATTGCAATTTGGGGGTGTTCTGGTCCCAACAGCTCTTCAGCCAATTCCACACACCGAGTGTCACCTCTGCCTTCTGGACACGATAACATCACCCCTCCTGTCACTGCCACAGACAGGGTTTGCTTTTGAAACCCAACAGGCCCCAGTCGTACCAAACACTTAGAGGGTTATTATAAATCTCACATGGCAAAACATGCTTTCGATGATGCCTCTGTGAAAACACTCTCAGACTCCTCAGAAAATCTTAATCTATTGCTCCTGAAAACACAAAAACTGCTCTGTGTGCTCCCTTTGGGAAAAAAGAAAGATTGTCATTATCTTCTGCTCATTTTCCCACTTGAAAGGAGCCATGTTTTCAAAAACTCAGTGGATTTTTGAATCCTCCAGGAGCCAGAAGATGTGCTTGGGACTACTTTTATTTTCTTTATTTTTATTTTTATTTTCTTGACTGGGCCTCCTAAGGTCACATATGTGCATTCACACAAGTGTCCTCCCAGAGCAGCATCAACAACCAGATAAAACCACACTGCAGCAACACACACACACACACAGGTAACACAAAACAATGTCCCATAAACAACTCCTCAATTATTAACTAAAACTTCTGTTTAATGCCACCCCACTTTTCTGTCATCTCTTCACTCATGATGTTTTCTAGAAATTTAATTTGTCACAACCTGTACTTTTCCATGCATGGCGAGGGATACATTTTGGCTAACAAGCAATGAATAGACCTTCTACCTGCCCAAATTTCTCCTTGACACTGCAAAAAGCTCATGTTAAGAGGCATTTGGCAGTTTGCCAAAGAGAAAAATATGTATTTTTAAAGATACAAAAACTATCCTGTAAAAGAATCGGTTTGCAAAAGCAATTCTTTCAGTTTAAATACATCTGTTAACATCCTGCCCTTCACAGTAATTTCTGTTAGCTAAAATAGTTTGTGCTGCTCAGAAAATCCCTCAAAAAGAAGCAAAAAATAGTAGTTAGCATAACTACACACATTTATTTCATTGGAATCCATTCAATACTTCTAATATCCCTTACATGGTACAGTGAAAGATATGAGTGAGAGTTCACAGCCTGCACGCCTTGTCTTGCTCAGAACTGAATTCTATTAATCTTAATTGCTTTAATTCATGACATTTAAAGCTGAAGTGTAGATTAGAGTGAAAGCTCAAATGTTTCAGCAGCCCTGTATTGTAACGCTGTCCTTGGGTTTTAAAAAGGAAGGAAGGATTTGGAGGATTCGCTTTTAGTCGAAGTTTTCAAATACCCATGAAGCCTGGATTTCATCCTGCCAGAAGAGTCTGCAAGACTCATTTTACTTACCCAAACAGGGAGGTTCTGGCTTACAAAAGACAACACATTTCAAGATGAAGATTTCCAGTTAGCATAGCATAAGTACTATTTGTATTATTTAGCATAAACACTGTAACTAGGAGCCGAGTTAGTAAGTGGTATTTGTTAATTTAATTATTAAAAAATGCAGCTCAACTGAAGTCTGGTGGAAAGTATATTTCCACTGTGTTCCAATACACAGTCTGTATTTCCAACACCCACAGCTTCAGAATTTTCCTGATATTTAGCAATACTGGAAAGGGTAGAAGGGGACACAAAACATCATTTTGCAAGTGCCACATAATTCTTCAGAGCTATCACTCCCTTTCACTCTGCTAATGTTAAAGGTGAAAAGAGCAAAATCATCCATTACTGAGGGCCTGGTTCAGCATTTCTGTAATTTTAAGTACCTTTATGAGACACAAGTGCATGCAGGAAAGTGGGGTTTGTCTCCACTTATGCTGATAAATAAACATTTCGGGTTTTTTTCCTTGCTTTTTTGACTGGGTTATGTCTTTAGCTAGTGTGACTTGTTGAGAAATCACTAAACTATATTTGAATATTCCCTTAGGACGTAGCAGGAAGACTGCAGATCCCTTCAGAGTGGGACAAGTGATTTAGGGTTTGCTCAGCCAAAAGGATGCTGGATGTGATACTCCCTGCATTAGTGCCCAGCCACTTGGCTTAAAAGGAACAACTTTGCTGAAAAATTCTCCTGAAGTTGAATTCTGAAGGATTTTCAACTGCCTGAGTAACTGTGGTGACTGCAATGGCCCTGTGGTGGTTTACTGGCATTTGTTGACACAACTCTACGCTGTGACTGCTGGACCTCATCCAGGGAAGCTGTGCTTCCCTGAGCAGGTATCAGCTCCCTAAAGTGAACATCCCCCAGTCCACAGAGATGTTTTTCCACAGAGCTGAAAGGTTAACATGACTACAGATGACTGATACATTTAATAGAAAGTTGAGTTTATTATCAAATTATAAATTAATTGTATTATTTAGCACCTACATGAATGACCCATTCTGCTGCAAGATTACATGACCTATTCAGTTTTTATGTATAGTTTCTGAACAAATAAATAATATACACAATGCTACATAAATCAAGCCCTCTGCTCAAGCAGAAGATACTGGAAATACTAAATTTAATACATCTCAGAAAGAAATCAATCAGGCAAATAGACCTCAGTACTATTTGGAAGGGATAGGATTTGTCAGGAAGGGAATCCAGCTCAGTTTGGAGCAACTTTGGGCTGAGATACTCACATTTCAGAGAAATGGAAAGACAGAGAATGATAACAGGTGCCAGGAGGAGCATGGCAAAGAAAATCAGAAATTCTGTCAGAGAGCCAAGAAACAACATTAGAAATGACACCACTTTTCATTGTCTCTTTTTCCAGTATTCACATGAGTATTTATTGACCTGAGAAAAGTTGAGAACAAGCAGGGAGTTTAGATGCAGCATCAAAAGAAAGCTGTGGATAGGGCACTGAGGGTCCCAGTGACTGATACAATCACTGCATTTGAGCTATAGGAAACCAAGAGATTGGCCGCAGAAAAAGGCTGAATGTAGGAGATTTTCCTTATAACAAAACTGGCTTACAAAAGTAACAAAAAAAGGTTTTATTACTACAATGGAACTACCTCGATATTCAGCAGGGGCCACACCTGAATCACCTGCACTGCATTTCCAGGATGCTTAACAAGAGAGAGAAAATAGATATTGGCAGTGTCAGACATTTAGCTGGAGGTACAGGAAAGGGTTGGTAAACTTGGAAACATTGGAACTGACCCTGAACAAGGGACAGCAAAACAAATGCTGTCATTACACACAGTAAAACACGACCTGCAGCCTGGGAACTCCTGCGTTAAAGCCTCCAATTGTCACAGTGAGAAAATCAAATAAATATAATAATTTGGTTTATCATCTTAAAATCCACTGTGGTTTGCCCATTAACTACCAGTAGTCTCCTTATTTACTGGTGTTGCTTTGCCTATTTGTCATGAATAATAGCATTTCTTTTGGTTCATTTCCTCTCTGCTGCCTTTAGGAAGGGACACAATAAACTACTTAACAGTTTATGTCATTCTTTAAAAAATTGTTTACAGTTTAAGAACTAAAATCTTGCAATTTAATCTATGCTGGATGCTGAAACATTATTCTCATTATGCATAAAGTTTAAAATTATTTTAAATTAAACCTCTTGGTTTAAAAAATACAAACTAACATTTCAAAGAAGTCTTAGTCTTGATCAAATCTATTACTCTTGATCAAATCTATCAAGTTTTGTTTGTTAGTTTAATCAAAAAAGAGATGTGCCTTAAAGTACTTAAGAACTTCCAAAGCCTGTATTGTGAAGGAAACTTGCCACAAAACAAGTAAACAGACTGGAAATGTCATTGACACTTCACAATCAACATACTTCCTCTTCCAAAAATAGCCCTAAAGTCCCTAATTTAAAAAAAAAAAAAAAAAAGGAATTACTAAATTCAGTCCTTAGGTAGAAAGAAAAAGTTTTATGAAAGTGAAACTGCTGAGACATCAAAAACTATTAAGTAAAATGTTGGTAGTAAGAGGTTATTTGATTAACTTCTTTGATTTCAGCATTTCAAGTTAAAAGTCTTTACTCCTCAAAACCATCTTGATTCCATACAAACAGTAGATTGTTAAATTTCCCCTGAACTTCATTTCCTTCTACCACTCTAACTTCCAGTGAGATCTCATTGGGGTGGGTTTTCCAGCAGCACAATCTGGTTCAAACATTCAGTTGTGCAGTATTTAATACAAGAGCCACCCTGTTAAGGCAGATGATTAAAACTTGTTCATATCCACCAGATTTTATGGCAGAGCTGCTTTAAGACTTGCAGCAAGGCAATGAGAGCAGCTTTAAACCATGCTTTAAACCTCCCCCACAACCCTGGCTGAGGGTGGGCAGCCTCAGAGGAGGCCCTTCCTTTGAAATTTAGGAAAGATAACTATGAAATTACTTCATTACAAATTTAGAGAAGAAAAAAAAATCAAGGTTTTCAAATGCACACAAATTTACTCATTTTAGACAAGTATAAACTGTAAAAAAAGTTCCAGGAAAACGACAGGTCATTTTTGCCATAAAAAATACTGCAGTGATGTTGTGCTGGGGACCTGTGAGGTTGAGTGGCACATCAGAAAGGACCTGCTCACTAAATCCTAAAAAGCCTTTTCCTCACATTTCCAGATTGATCACACACCATAACAATAGCTGCAAAATTCTGCTGTCCAGCTTATCTATTTAATGGCTTTTTTAATTAATTTTTTTTTAAAGGCCGATTTCTCATGGAAATGGAAGTTCCTCGTGGGGATGAAAAATTTATCCAGAAGTAGAGAGGAAATTAACTGTGAGCTAAGGGTTGAAATTCTGCACCAGTATCCACTAGGGATGACCACCTCTTCCTTGCAGAGCCCTGGACATGAAGGGAATTCAGATTTCCTGATGTTTGGGGGAGCAGGAAACTTCAGTGGCTCCAATAAATAAAATCCATCAAGTACATGTTTGAACAAAAGCACTCCTGGAAATTCTGCTCCCTTCAATAAGCACAAGACAATACTTTGTGTTTCCATGCAGAGCTGGTATTTCCTATTGGCAAAAACACTGCAGTAGACATTTAAGTAAGTTTTTAAAAGCATTTCCAAAGGGGGTGTTGTTTAAAAAGTTACTTTCTAAGACGTCAAAGGTGGTATCTGTTCATATTTAAATTACAACTCAGTCAAAATAAATTCAGAAGAATATGAAGACTAAAGGATAGTAAGAGCTCATTTTGCTTCCAATTATGTTTTGTGATATAGCTAAAACTTAATTCACCAGATGATGCAAATCACACTTATAATCAAGGAGCTCCTTTAAACAGAAGGATAATCTTTTGCATTTGGCAAAAGATTAAAACAAAATTAATTGTCTCTATCAACTACAAAGACTGACAATATAAATATGTGGATCAGGGGATCAATCCAGACCTTGCAACGAAAATCCTTATAAGAAGAGAGGTGTTTCCACATGGATTTTTATATTTTCATCTAAAAAAAAAAAATCTGAGTATTAACCATGATGCAAATTAAATGACCCCAGTGGAAGACTTTTACCTTTCTCCCATTCCAGTGGGTAACTCCGAAGTTTCCTTTTGTACTTTTAAAAGAAAAAAAAATAATACCCTTTTTCATTACATTGAACATACTGAAATTGAAGTGGTGCACAAACAGGGAAACAAGGGAAAACTATCTTATTTTCATGTCAACCTGGAGTAAGGTTGATCCAGAATGCCTTGAAGATTGCTTTGCAATGCTTTTGCAAACAGAAAAAGCATCCCTGCTTTGAGAGTAACTCGTGCTGCACATGGGAGGAATGCAGTGTGCACGTGGGCCTGGTGCAGCTCTCCAGGGCTGGAAGATACTGAGAGTAACTGGAAAGAAAAGAATTGCTTCATAAGGAGTTTCTCTAAACTTCAAATCAAACATAAATAAATGATAAATCAGAAGGACAAGAAGAGAATGTGGGCCACTGCTTCTGTAAAACAGGCTCCAAAAGGAGATGTGCTACCTGTAGCCCATAATTTCAACATGAATATTAATGTATGTTTTGAGAAACATAAAAAAAAATCCCCAAACCAAATCGAAAATAGCTCCATAATGACAGATTTTTTTCCCTATGTACTAGAATAGGAAATTTCTTCGTATATAAAAAGCATTTATGTAGCCTGAAATAACAAGTTTTGCACATATTGTCTGGGGAAAACAATACAAATCCATCATGTTATAGAAAACTAAAGTCTTAGTATTGCAGCAGCCAGGAAGGGCTGTGAGCATCCTGCCTGGAGCAGTTTGCTGTCATTGTGAACTGGAAGTTAGAAATCAAGGGGGAAAAGTCTTTTTTTTTCATCTGCTGCCTCACTGCAGATGGAATCACGAACACCCAGCCAGGCTCATAATCCTAAAGAGCTCAAATGCCATTTTAAAATTCTTAATATAATTTGTAGGAAGTTAGTATAGCCCTTTAACTTCTCTGTATTACGACTATCCAGTATTTTTATTAGACAGACTGGAGCCTAAAGGTGTGAACCAGAAAATGCACGACTCATAGTGCAAATTAAATCAGCCCTAGAATGCAGCTTAGGAGTTTTAGCAGAAATCAACTTTTAGACCAAAGTTTGTGAGTAATCCTAATTAACTTCAAAACATTAACATCACATATGGCCCAGTACAAGCACCCAACCCAGCAGCAGCTAAAATATTGCACAAAATAATGGCAGCACATTCACATCCTCATACAAATATTTTAACATCCAGTCAATACTGCCAAAAAGCTGAACTTAGGAAAATTGAGCATAGGAATCATGAAGATGTGATCATAAATCATAATTACTGTATATATTTATATAGTGTATATATTTGTATTTATGGAATGTATTTATATATCATAAATACATACCAACAATTGATAACATACATCACAAAACACAAAAGTGTCATCAGCATATGTAGAAAATTAACATTACAGTAGGGAAAGGAATTATTATCTCTATTTCAAACAGAAAACATTTGGTTTTGAGATGAAAAATGCTCATTCTAGAGATATAAAAGTTGAGTGCAGGTGTAAGAATACTTGCAAGTCTGAGACCTCATGGATATTGTAGTTTCTTTGATTTACTCTTGTATTTATATTTAACTATGCTAACACTTCTCATTTTCAATGAAGAAAGAATTATACTTCAAGTTTTCCTCCTGTGAAATAAAAGCCTTGCAGAACTGAATTACAACCCGCTGAAAGCAGAGATTTAATAGAACCATCAAAGACCACAGCTGCACTATTGGATACCACTCTAATTAATATTACATAATCCATACAACACATGTGATCAATTTTGAGGTCCCAGGCGGTTCTTAAATGAATGAATGCAATTTGTAAGCTCTGATCTGTCACTTCCACTTAGAGCAGAAGTGTCTACATTTCATATTACGTTGTAATGTGTGCTGTAAGCCTGTATCAGAACTCCAATTACTCATATCATGATCAAGTTCCACGGGCATAATTAGGAAATGGGGAAGACAGGACCCATAAAACCACCAGATGATGGCAGAGGAAAAGTAGGGAGAGAGGCAGGAAAAAAGTTACCAAAGGGTCAAGTGTAACCTGCTTGGAAAGGCTGCAGTGACTCTACATTGGCTGGCACTTCCAGGAGGAATTTCCCCAAATCTGCTTTACTTTAGGGTTATTTTGCATGAAGTGGAAAAATGAGCAGCTTAAGCTGTATACTTTAAAGGAAAATTAGGTGCTGAATCTGGGAAAACTTCAACAGAAATCGTTCTGCGTGTCTTATTTCCTACGCCTATTCCATTACAACAGTTAAAAGGAAGTACAGCTTCAATCCCTTAGCAATTCACCCGGCAAAAAGAAATCTGTACACATTTGGTGCTGATTGGCTTTGATCAGGGAAGGAACTTGCCTTGCTAAAGCACAGGCAAGAGCTGCAGTTTTCACAGCAAATTCCATGAATTTCTAGATTTGAACTGCTGAACTATAGCCCCGTTTAAATAAAGACTGAAAGGTTGCACTTAGTTAAGCTCAAAACCTGTGTCCATGGCAAAAACTGAAATACCAAAATGAAATAGATCCGAGATCTTCCTAATATATTTAACATCTCATTTAGAAAATGTCAGTAGGAACAGCTCCATTTTAGCAAATTCCTTAATTAAACAACAAAATAAGTGCTGAAGCGCTTTCACTTCAAAATTTTCCAAATAATTATATGAAACGAAATATTTGGAAATGTGCAAATTCCACAGACAAGACAGCTCACAAGCCATTTGTGGTAGTGAATCAAATCCAAACACTTCCACCGAGGAAATCCAAGACAAATAGATTTTTTCCCACAGCCAGGCTTCAAATCCAAGTGACACCGTGTGGAACTAAAGCTGGTGACAGCACAGTCTGGGAAGGAAAGCTCTGGGCTGGCAGCCTCTGCTCCAACGCACCCAAAGCCACCTCATTCACATCTATTAACCCTTTTTTTTTCCTCCTCACAGAGTATAATGCTTACTTCATAAGATGCTGAAACAATTAATGTAATTTTAAAAAATCATCAAGTAGCGCCTATGGAATGGCAAACCTTTTCCAGAACGAAAATAAATCAGATTTAATGTTTTAGAGTAAATACATGCATGAAAAAAGATACTATAATTACACTCACTAAATATGGCTCCAGATAATTATTATGCCGGCTTTCATTGAGAGGAAAAAAAAAAAAAAATAAATAAATGAAAGAAGGGAAGAAAACCATTTTAGGAAGGGGAGGGGAAAGCCAGGGCAGTGACGTTAGCAATGTTCCATTATGTCCTTTTTTAATTCTGTGGCAAAGTTCCCACTGACTTCAATGAGAGTACGATTTGGCAGGAGAGAGACAAGCAGAACGAAATAGTTTCAAAGCAATTTTAATGCACCGTTTTCCTTTCTCAACTCTGACAAACTCATTTCCTTTTCGTTTTTTCTTTCCCTACTCTTTTCTTTCTTGTTGTTGATGCAATTCTTGTACTCCAATAGAAAAGTAGCTCTTCAGCAGCCTCGGAAACGCTGTACATTGAAAACACACCAAGGCCCATCATGCGTGGAAGACAATAATAATCAAACTAGAACTGCATTTAGCGACAGTGTGGTTAGTGTGAGTGAAATGCAAGGCTGGAAATTGAAATCTGCACAGTCTGACTGGTTAATAACAACCATCACTCAGTGTTTATACCAATCCAAATCAGAATGAAAGAAGCGAGAGACAAAGGAGAAGAAAATGCAAATGAAAAGCTACGGGGTTGGGAAATATTGAACCTGCCGTGAACTTACTGAAGTGATTGTTAATCAGTCTAATGTTTTTAAAAATAGTTAATTCAGAGACAAGGCATAGCATCACACAAACTATTACGTATAAAATCAACTCCAACGTTTCAAATACAGAAATATTTGGGATATTTTGTCGTTCCACAAAATGCACATCAGCTCCTCTGGCAATGCGGATAGCAACAGGCAGCAATTACAGGGAGCGAAGAGTCATGATAAATGCTCCTCTTTTCCACTAGCCGGAATTATTTATTAGAAAAATCGGCCTCAAGGACGCACAGGATTTCCACGGCAGCGTCACAGATTTTGAACACTTTGTGTTATTGTGTGTAATGAGTTGTTTCCCCCGCGGCCGTGGCGGGGAGCGCCGTGCCCAGCGTCGGCGCCTGGCTCGTTCCGCTCGGCTCTGCTGCACAGCTAATCCTTTCACAATGGCCCTAATCCAGTTAGCGGCCAGCGACGGTGAAATGTCAGCCTAATTGGATAACAGCCTGGCATTCTGTGATTATTTCATTAGGGCAGCAGGCCCCGCTGAAGGGGCCGCCACCAGCGCTGCGGGCCCTCGGCCTTTCCCTGCGCCGCCGCCCGGGGCGGCCGCCGCGGTAACACCAGCGGCCTCTCCCAGACTGAAACCGTGCTTAGGAAAAGATTCATTTGCACTACGTTTTTGGTAACTAGAAGCCAAGTACCTTCCCAGCTTTGGCGTACTGCAGAATGGATTTGCTCCGGCTCCGCAAGGGCGCTCCCCATCTCCTCTTCCCTCCTTTATGTGCCTTCGCTGTGTCCCTTCAGTGCCAGGTGGGCTGGGAGCAGGGTGACAGCAGGGCCACCCCAGGGAGTGAGCTTGGAGTGACCTGGGGGCACTCGCAGAGTTGCTGACAAAGCCTTTGTGTTATGCTTCCCTCACGTCCCTGCGGAGCCAGGGAAGCACTGGAGAGGTTCAGTGCTCCGGCACAGTCGCGCCCCACCTCACGTCCTGCTCTAAGGCCCCTCGAACCCCGCACCAGCTCTGTCCGCAGCTCAGCTCTGGGACTGACAGAAAACACCCCTTGAATCGAACAGAAAATGTACAACACATGCTCACGTGAACAATGAAACAGCCCGCAATATTTCCGTGGCTGCCACCAAACGCTGCCCGCGCTGTGACAGGGCACGCCGTGCCTCAGGTCCCTGTGCCACAGGTACCCCACAGGTGATGGATGGAGCGTGGGGCAGTGTGGACCAACAGTGACACCTGGGGGAGAGCGAGGCGGGATGAGCGCGGCTCCCTCCCTCTCCTCAGGTACCCTCTGCTCAGTACCTCTGCTCAGGTACGGCTGAGCCTCACCTGGACCAAACCCACACCACACCTGCGCCTCCCACCCGCACCGAGACATCACTCCCTGCTTGAACTGTAACCTCTGCCAAGCCACTTACTGCCAGTGGAGCTGAGCCTTGTGTTCTGTCCTGCAGTGACATTGATTTGCTGTGAAGAGCCAGTGCAGTCACCATTTCACACCCAAAACAAGAAAAGCACACAGATATTTATGTTCTTATTGATGGTAATACAAATATTAAACTTTGTTTACTCCAGGCAGAAGTAAACAAAAACGTTTCTCTCTCACAAAAACATTTCTATTCCCCTAAGAGAAAATAAGAGGCCATGAGAGGGATTATAGTATCATTCAAAGAATAATTTTGAGCTAAAAAAAAACACATTTTAGAAAAAAATAATAAGGATTTTTAAAGATGTTTTATGTAGATATATACATATTTAAAACTCCTGTGAAAAACTTTGTAGCTTGTCTTAACCACAGACTGAAACTGAATGATGCACTCAAAAAAAGAATTAATGACCTCCCACGCTTTCTTCTTACCCTCCTCCTAGTCTGCACCAGCTCCACAACTCCCACACTTGATTTCTTGCCTCCCTTCTGAACTACCTGCCTCCCTGACCACAGTGTCACTATTTATTTATTTGTTCTTATCTTCAGGGCAAAGGGCTGGCGGGGGCTCCTGCCTGCACTCAGTTATCCACGCACATTTTCCTGGGCTGTGATGGAGGAACCAAAGCCTCTCCAGCAGTTTTGGAGGTGGGATCTCCACAGCCTCATGGGTGGTGCAGGCTGGGCACCCGTGGGGCAGGAGCAGCTCCTGCAGCCTGGCACAGGCTGGAGACAAGAGATTAAAGGAGCACTTCAGGGAGTCACTGCAGCCCTTCACTCTCTGGGTGGCCCTAATGATAAAGCTGACTTCTCTGAAAATAAAGTCTGCATCTTGAACAACTTGGAACAGTGTTCCAAGGAACTGCAGAGGTACTTGTGAGAACACACTGTCCTCTCAAATGTTTATCTTGAGTTACCATAAATCTGATCAACAAAAATCACAGCGAATTGCTCAGCAGTGAGTTAACTTGACAACAGCACTCTTCCTCTCTGACTCCATTTGCTGTCCATAGCTCAGAGCTGTGTTTTTTCAGGGGAGTTGCATAAAGCTTTTTCTTGTTTTGTTTTTTTTTTTTTTCCTATTTCCAAGTCAGTACCAAACAACTCCCAGAAGCCATTACTTTTATCACCTTGAAGTCTTCTGGAGAATATTTTTGTACAAGCACTTGAGAAAAGTGGCTCATTACAATCCTAGAACAGGTTTTCTTCCTCCAACACCTATTTCCCCTCTCTTATATGACTATTTTGCTGTTTCTTCTTCCAGAAATACTCTGTTTTGCAACTCCAGATCACTGATGCTTTTTAGACAAACTCGTGGGGCTGTCACTCCAGGGCAGCTGGTGCAGCACTGACAGCAGAAGGGATTTCAGCAGAGCATCACTCCAGAGCAGCCAGAGCTCTGGGCAGAGCTGCAGCTCTTCCTGCTCACAGCCACCTGAGCAGAGGGGAGGTGAGAGCCTGACCACAGGGGATTGCAGACTCAGGGCTTGGTGTGGGATCAAAGAGGAGCAAAAGAGGCCCCAAGGGGACACTGCTCATAGATGGGTGCTCCATACAGTAGGCAGTACCTGACAGGCTGTAGGTTCTGCTCTCAGGGCCATGGCAGCAATGTGCAAAAGCCTTTGTTCCTCCTGAAGAGCATTTTTCTGTTCTAAGACTGCCTCTTCCACACAGTTCAAGTTTGGAAACAGGAATAGAGGTGGGTGAGGGGTGTCCCAGACAGAATCAGTGGTTGTATTTTGCATGAAGCAATAATAGGAAGGAAACTTAAACTACTAATAAGACAATTGACTCTTTCTAAAGCATGACTCAAAAACTTGAATTATTGAAGACATTTCATGCAGTCAGTACTGAGGAGACAGAATAAAGAAATCTACTTGAACTAATGGATTGATATACCTGTAGAAGCCACAAATTTCAGATCTCATGTAACCTTAGGAGAAGGGTATGTCTCAGAAACAGTGACCATGTGGGTATAAATCAAAATGTCACACTCCAAACCAGCACCTAACACACAGACAAGCAAGCAGACAGCGTTGCTGCTCTCTACAGCTCCTCTTGACAGCAGCACTTCTCCTGTACTGCAGGCATGGAATCCTGCTGCAGTCATGCCAACAGTGCACAGTCACCCAGCTGGGCCAAAGCTGAGCCCTTCCCGATGGAAACAACCCTAAGGGTTTGCCTGGGCATTAGGATATCCCCCACTTGAATGCAAATAAGGGATGCAGTCAAAAAATCAGAACAAAAGAAGACAGGAAGTATTTATGCCATGATAAGAACGGTGAGAATACGTTAATGAAATTCTCAGGCTGAGTGGAACAACATCTGACAGATAATCTGAAAAGCTTCCTGACTAAATAAGGAAAGGACTGAGCAACTCTGTGTAATAACTAGGACTGGAAATTCCAAGCGCTATTAAAATGTATCCACTCCCTCCAAGCTCAGAATGTAGTTTTACAAAACAGCTTATTAAAAAATATTTCCTTTAATCATATGTACAAGAGCCCATAAAATGAGAGGAGTGTGGCACAAACTTAGTGATTCAAGACCACAGACCATAAAAGGTTGTACTTTTTTTGCACAGTTACATGCAAAATTTACAGCTCTTAAAACAGCCACGTGATTTTTGAGTCATTCACACTCAGGATGCATTAGGACTGCACTAACTCACTAGGCTGATGTGATGCAATTGTTAGGGAGTCCTAGAAAGCTGGGAATAACTGCAAGTCCTGAAAAATTTTCATCATTTTTAAGAAATTATCCAAGAGCTATTGCATTATTAAAACTAGGAAGAATCATGGGATCAATAGAGAACACCTTAATTATCAAATATTGAATCACTAAGCTCATAAGCAGTGAAAAACAAAGCTTTCTGCAGGCATGGATCACTTGTCTGTAGAAGTACAGAAACTCTGTGGCCTTTGGAAAATTTATGTTTATGTTATAATGTTATGTTATGTTAATTTATGTATTCTGTTATGTTATATAGATCTGCATATTAAAAAAAAGTTAACAAAGTATAAGAACCCCCCAGATCTTATAATTGATGAGAATAGAAAGTGTGTCCTTAAAATGGTCACCCAGTTCTCAACAGGTTTTAAGGTGCTCTGGGGCAGAGTCCTGTTTATCTGGAACAGGAGGCAGGAGACATAAACTCTTGCTCAGGTAGACCATGAGAGCCACAAATCCAGAGGCAGCAGATTCCTGGGCAGAGCTGTGGCCTCCTGCGTGGCCTTACATGTGTTGTGCCAGCATCAGGGGACACCACAGCTCAGGGAACTGTGACCCAGGAGAGGACAGACAGCACACACAGATGTGTGGCTCCGGTGCTGCACAGGGCTCGCCTGAGCCCTCACACTTTCTGTGATTGAATGGGATCAATTTTCACATGCTTCCATGCACTTAGAATTTAATTGGTTGTGAAATATGCTGAAGAGTTCAAAAGTGTTCTTTGATATAAATAGAACCGTTCATTGTAAAAGATGTTGGCAGTGTTGCATTTTATTTTTATACAAAACATTGGAAATGGTCTCTACCAAATTTCCATGAAGATGGATCACTGGTTTAAGAGGATGAGGGGAAAACCAAGATTCAGGAGAGGCCAGAGCCTGATAGAGCTGAAGTTAAAAAGAGAGACCTCATTTTTCTTTCCATCCTGAACATTACAGCTGTAACAGCTTTATTACTACAGCTTTATGTATGTTTACATTTTTTTGCTGATTGTTGGCATTACAGCCACATCTGGTATCATTTTTCTTAACTTGCCTTATTACCATTTGTAACATGTTTCCCCCCACTCCCAGAGCCTCTCAAGGATCAATCTTGCCTTGCCATCCCACCTCGTCTTGCCCTCCTACCTCTCCTCTAAGTGTCAGACTTTCTAAGACCTCCTTTCAAGAGGTAATCACAACATGGACAGATCTTTTTCACCCCCATTTCTTTTTTTTTTCCCCTTTTAAATAAGGAAGAATGCAATGAGCAGGGCTGATTTGCACCCTGCCTGTTTGGCTGTGCTAGCACTGCTTTCATACCCTAATTCCAACTCCCACTCTGATCTGCTGGCCAAACAACATATTTAAGTATATCATGCTGGTGGTACCAGGCCCAGAGAACTGCTCTGCTGGCAGAGTTTTCCTAAACTGACCCTATGGCCAGGACTCAGCTTCCAATAAATCTCAGGCTACACAGTGCAAATTTATCACCTGGGAGACACCCCCTCCTTCATTCAGCACTGAGTTATGGGGGACCATGAAATTTCATTTCATCAAAGGAAAACTAGAGCCCTCCTGTCCTCCTTCCAGGTTCCTAGCTTCAAGTAATTAACAACCTGTGACATTTGCACATTTTCACACTAATTGAGAACATACAAAATACATTTTTATCTTAAGCACAGTTCTAAAAACTGAGGGAATCCTCCACTGTTGCTATTAGTGAAAAATGAAATTCCAGACTTTTTTTAGGGTTGGGGGAATCAAATTTGTCATTACAATTCAGTTATTGGGGGAAAAAAAAAGTATTATTTAAGCCATCTCATTTAATCAGAAAATACTTCACACTAGCATTTATACATGAACCTGAAATAAAAACTTACAGAGCAAAATAAAAGTTACATAACTACCAAAGGAATGATCATTCACAGAGCATGGGGAATGCTCCTGTTAAGATGGCAAAACATCTAAATTTAAAAAATTTTACACTTTTGTCATCTTTATAGAAATCTGAAATATCATTATGTTTTAAAGGAAAAAGTTACCTTGTTAAAGCCATTATGTAGGGAAAAAACCCTACTACTCTCTAGCAAGGCTACAGAAAATGGGAACTTTTTTCCTGGCTAGTTGTGGTGCTCTCCAAAGAGATCTGTCCCTTTGAGGCAGGGTTGTAACTGTTGGAGAAGATTTGATTTGGTGGTAATGGGTGAAATCACTGCAGCAGCACACAAAACTGATAATCCCATCACAAAATGAAGTATCTGTATCAGAGGGGAAGGGCTCCACTGGCAGAAGGACCCTGTTCCAGAAGCATCCTGGTACAAAGGTGTGCCCCACAGGGAGCAGCTAGGGAGCCCACAGAGCTGGTCAAGGGCCTGACTTCACTGCCAGCCACCCTTTACAGAAGATGCACTGTATAGACAATCAGAACATTAATTAAGAAACAAACCATAACTATTATTGCATGTTGTTCTAGTTAGTCTCAGTGGTTGAAGAATAAATAACAACTCTAGGGGCAGTGAAAAACACAGGTGTGGTTCTGTACATGGATTTGGTGAAAAGGGAGATCTTTGAGGGAGCTTTAAAACATGGAGAGAAATTCCACCCAGGGAAGCCACAGCATCTCCTCATGTTCAGGTCACACCATGTCTGCATTTTGGTTTTTCCCCTCCAGAGTGTGGTAATTCCAATGCAGGAAATTGCAGAGGGAGAGATCCTTTCAGTGTGGATTTAGATTTAACTCTGCCACTCTTATTTACTCCTGCCACTTAGAGGCACTCATGGTCTTTGAAAAGGCACCTCAGAACAGGCAGGTGGGGTTTTGCTGTAGGCACACAGCTTGTGGTGATTGGGAGTGGGACTGTGGCCAGGCTCATCCCTGATGGGTACAGCTGTGTGGGACAGTGACTGGGACTGAAGGGAATGAGCCATGGGGTGCTGAGGGCACTGACCAACCACAGAAGGGTGGAGAGGACACACAGGTGGAATGCAGGTGAGATCAAGAGTTTAAAAGGTTGTACTGAGGAACAATAAAGAGCAGATGCAGCCTGCTGGAGTGGTGTGATGTTACTCTGTATGAACAGATCCTCACACCTTCTTTGGTGGTGGTTGTGGCTTCCCTGTCCTTCTGCTATAGGTTTTATTCTGTAGACTTCTTGAACATCTTCAGCTCCCTGTTTGCCCCCTTGCCCCTTCCACCCAAGCAGCACTGCAATGGGTGCAGGCTCAGCCTGGTGGTCCTGCACTGCTTTGAAGCCACTTCAGCTGTGGCTGAGGCATTTTGGCAGGAAATTGAATATTCAGAGGTCTCTTGTATGAATTCTGGATTTGAGTATAACATGTAGGTTTATAGACAGCTATGGAGTACATGCTACATACAATACATGTTATATACTTGTTAAAATGACTAAAGCCCAAGCAGCAGAAGCCTTGCATGAACAGCTATTTCACAGAGTCTCCAAAAACTTTCATTGAAGAAAAGGTGGTTCTTTCTAGAACAAAAAAGTAATTTAGTCTAAGAGTTTTAAGTGCCTTTTTATCTAAAATGTATTTTATCTTTTCTAACTTTTAATAAATGTTGTTTACATGCAGAAATGAGAAATCATTGGCTGTTGTGCAAGAAAATAATTATTTCAAATTAAGATAAATACATGCATATAGCTGTATGCATATAGAGGCTGTATTTTCATTTCTCCTTTGTTGTGTAGCTGTAAACCTAGACACCAATCCATTATCACAATTTTTTTTTTTTTTTAATAGCACAGAAATTCACTCTACACTGGGAACTCAAGTGCAGAATTTTTCACCTCTTTAAATACAGGTAGCAAAGCCAGCCATACCACACAGTGGACACTGTAGTCCATTACAGAAGCTGGAACTGGATGCTAAGACCATATATATATTAAAATATATATATATATGGTATGTATGTACCTACATGTATTTGCAAGAAATTCATTCAATTTTTCAGGCTTTGAGTTTATGGCTTTCCCATGACAGCAGAGAGCTAATACTAATTTTTAAAAATTACTATAATTAACTGTTCTTTAGAGATGTATTGGATCTCAGAGCCTAAATGACTCTAGAGTTCCAATTAATTTTGTTAGACACTTTAGTCCTCTTTCTACTTTTCTATATTTCAGCACACAAAACTGATGTGAATTCTGAATAACAAGATGTAATTTTTGTGACAGATAAAAACAAAGGTAACTCAAGGTTTCTGGACAGATAAAGTATTATTGATTACACTAATTAGCTAATTCAACTAATTGGTTGAAAAGGATATGAGTTGTGTGACCTGCACAAGGGGCTGTGTCCTCCAGAGCAGTACTTCCAGCTCTACTAGTTCCTCTGAAGATAACAAAGTTTGGTGCCTTGAACCAACCTGGTGCCCCAAACACCTGGCCAGGCCAGCAGCCCCACCACTGAGCACTCCAACACTGACAAGCTCTGCTTCCTTTGAAACTGCAAAAACATCTCAGCTTAAACTGACATGGTTTCAGGAGGCAGAAATTGAGAAGAAAGTTACAAGTTTGGAAACATCTGAGGAAATAGGAAGACACTTCCCCCCCCTTTCTTTTCCTCCCCACACCCAAAACATGCTGCACTTTGAAAATTTACATGAGAAAATCCAAGGATTCATAAAGAGAACTGCAGTGAGCATTCGCACTGGTGAAGAAAAAAAGGACTGAAGAGGATGAGGACAGGAGAGCTTTCATGTCCCCTGCCCCAGCCCCAGGAGAGGTGGGGGAGCAGCAGCACTGCAGCAGAACACAATCAGTGTCTCACAGGGTGAAAATGCGCACAGTTCCACCCACTGAAAACTTTTTGCCCAGTCCTTTGCTGAAGATGTGTGGTGTTATTTTGGGGTTTAACCTTTTAACGACAATAAAAATGAAGAGTTACACACACACACACACAAATATCAAAAGACAAACCTACAAAGACACTTCTCATGCAATCCAGTAAGGAAATCTAAAAAGCTGCTGTGGCTCAGACTGACTGTGTCAACCTTCCAAAAGGCAACAGGTGTTGTAAATAAAAAACACTTGGCCCCAGCTCCACATGCCTTGATTATTTATTCTGATTTTCTGAATTAGTGTCTGGAGTTGGACAGATAAAGGACTGGGACAGCAGACAATATAACTGGCTGGTGGTAATGACAGCTGTTACCCATATGCTGACAGAAGGAGGACTTTATTTCTAGCAACTGGGACCAAAAATGTGTTGTTCTGAGAGTACCTAAGGATGGATAGGTGAGCATTAGTGCTCCATTGAATAGGGAGCTTCTGAGAGTGCCCATGGCAAAATGAGGCCTAAATGTTAAATGAGATACTGCACATATTTTCATCAGGAATATAAAGGTTTTCTCTTTTTTTGTTTTTTTTTGGGGAGGAATCTTTCCTCTTATCGACTAAATGCTTTAAATATTTTAATATTCATGCACCAAGGGGAATATGAGTATATTCCTGACACAGTCCAAAGCAATCACACAACCTAAATAGCAGGCCAAGTCTGGAAGGCATATTGAGCATGTTCTGTGTCGATGATATCATAAAGGTTCCCACAATGGGAAACACATGGCACCAATTCCTCCCATTGCCCAACCTGTACACATGAAAAGTCATTCAGCTCTAATCACTTCAGTGACAGAAATCAAAAGACGTCATGACCTAAAATTGAGAAAATAACAAACAGGAGGTGCCTGAATTTCACACAGTAATCCCACGTTTAGACAAAATTGTGCTGCCTGAATTTCCCATACTAACCCTGTATCAAGATACACATATTTTATCAAAAACCCAGGTGTATTCTCAAATGATGAATAGCCTTAGTCTGAAATTCAGCTTAACATTTTGAGTTCACTCCTGATAAAAAAACCTAAGGTGTGATCTGGAGTTGTTTATTACCAAGTGTGTCTCGGAAGGGATGACATTAAAGCAATCTCCTTTCTCCAATATAAACATACACATGTTCACTGAAATACTGAAAAATCTGGCAAAAGCATTCCATAAAAGTGAAGTTACCAGATGTAAGTGCTATTGTAGCTGCTGCAGCTCCATGGAAGCACTTCATCACACTGAGAATTGCTGTCTCTTCCCTGGCAGCTGCAGTGCTCTCTCCTCTGTCTTGGGCAGGCTGCTCACACTCAGGAGCTGTTCATCCTGTCCTCTGCTGCTCACACACTGCAGCTCCTCTGCCTGCACATCCACATCCACCTGTACCTGGACATCCACCTGTGCTTCCACATCCACCTCTGCTTACACATTCACTTCTGCCTGCAGATCCACCTGTACCTGCACATCCACATCCACCTCTGCCTCCACATCCACATCCACCTGTGCCTGCACATCTCCTGTACCTGCACATCCACCTCTGCTTCCACATCTACCTGTACCTGCACATCCACCTCTGCTTCCACATCCACCTGTACCTGCACATCCATATCCACCTGTGCCTCCACATCCACCTCTCCCAGAGGCCAGGTAACTCTGCTGCCAGGAGGGATCCAGCAGAGATGGAGATGGAGACACACTTGAAATGGCAGAGAATGAATCTCTGGCACCAACCTCTCTGTACCAAGGATTTGCTACATCTTGGTTTTTTGGAAAAGCTTAGTCAGAAAAAGCCACCAGTGTCTGTGAGATTGAGAATTGGGGAATATGGGGTGGGGGGAAGTGTCTGTGGGCAAAAATTATGTTTGAAAACTACTTCCATTAATGTGGTCAGAGAATAAAATTCTGTCTTCTCTTCCTGCAAAGAGAAACCACACATCTCTCAGAAGACTTTTAAAATAATTTTGTTTGTCTCTGCAGTTTACAAAATAGCTTCACTTCAGGCAACATTTTTTTACTATTTTGACAAGACACTTCCACAGGTATCTTGTCCAAGTTGAGAAGCAAATTCTCAAGACATCTTCTTTTGAGTGAGAAAATGGGGGCTGCACTTTAACAGAGATTTTGCTTATTGATTTTCAGAAAGAAATTCCTACTTTATTTCCAAGGAAGTCACAATATGGTTATTCCCACTTTATACATGAGATGAACAGAAACACAGACAGATAAAGTGAGTTATTGAGGAGAAATACAGTAAAGAATAAATATGGGACAAAACCCAAGAATTCAGACTACTGGTTCCCAGAGAACACACAACTCCTTACAGAGAGAAAAGAGGAATAAACACCATTGGGGGAAAATAAAGCAAGCCTTAATATTACACACTGGTATTTCAAACCTTTCTTTAGCAAAGAAAAAGAAAAGATATATGCAAATTTTTCTTTGAAATCAAACTACAACTGATTAGAGTTCTATCAGTAAACTTCTATCATATGATGTACCAGAATGTGTAATTCTAAATAAAAACTCACTTGATAATTACAAACTTTTAGACAAAATGCAAGTCAAGCACAGAAGAATCACAGAGCCAAGGTAGCTCAGAATAATAACTGTAATTTTTACAAAAATGGCCATTCCATCTCATCTCCCTGTCCACAGAAGGTCCAGGTGTGCTGAGAACTCAGCCCCTCTTTCCTGAGTGCTGAACAAGCTCTGCAGACACACAGGCTGTCTGGCACAAAATAATGGCCTTTTCTTCAGTGACTATTATCATCCCAGAGAGTAATATTGGTTTTTGTCACAGTCACACAGACTCAGCACAAGAGGGGACTGACAGAACCAACCAGCCCAGGAGCTGAGCTGCAGAGCCAGCAGATTGCAGAGAAGGATCTGCCATCTGCAGCAAGTACAAATCAAATAGGAGAGCTCATGAAAACCCTCAAAACATCCTCAGGTCACTCAGAAACCTCTGAGATGTGTATTAAACCTGGATTTTTTACAAATTTGAATGCATGTGGACGGATTCATATTGCTCCATCTGGCAGGCTCCTCTCAAAGGATTTGGAGAAGCAGGTCCAGAGAGGCCCAGGGGGATCTCACCTCTGCCTTCAAGTGCTTGGCTCTAGCCAAAGCTATAAAGATACTTAGATCCAAATTCACACATACAAAATAACCCCAGCATGTTTTTATATAGATGCATGTAAAATCTGTCTTTAGAAAAGAAATTTTAAAACTTTTTTTTCCAAAAGCTTGTTTTTTTAAAAAAAACCAAACCCAATCTCTTTGCTCTTGTTTGCTGTTAAGGAATACGTAAGGAAAAGAAGTATACACATTTCCTTGAAGTATTTCAACAACCCCTCTTTACCTTTTATTTTTTTTCTTCTGTGGTTTACATACAGTTTCCCATAAAAAAAGAAATTACTGTGAGACAAATGCTCCCCTTCCTATCTGGAAGCACAGCAAGAGGATGCTGTGGTGCTGTCTGGCTGTGGCCCACACTGGAAGCTGCAGTTCCAGGTGTGTTATCACTACAGTTACAGCATTTATCCCCACAAGGAGCTTCCTCGTGGGCAAATCAAAATGGTGCGTAAATAATAAATACTGGAGACTTCATCTTCTGCAGACACAGTGATTTATGACCTGTTTTCATGCCTTTCACTTTAGAAACTTGGCATGTGGTTTTACATAACCTGAGGTTTTTTCAGGACTCTGTTTAACCCTTGCTTTGGTTGCTCATACTTCACTAATAAAGCATAATTCAGGGATTTCTACTTTGAGTAGTCATAGAAAATTGAGTCTAACAGACCCTGGACACTAAAAAGCATCTAACAGGAAAATAAAAACACCAGCTCAGAGAATTTCCCTGTTCTACAGCTGTTTTAGAAGATCAGGTAGTTTTGAGAATTTTATCTTAATGAGAAAGACCAAGATACTTCTTTAGTTCCTAAATATACAAGAAAGATAAACAGCACACACAGCATTTCTCCTTTTAGCAGACAGTTTCACAGAATTAAAAAGGAAGTCCAGCTTTTGGATGTAAACCCAAAACTGCAGGGATCATAGCTGTGACACAGGAGGCAGCCAGGGCTGCAGCCAGAACAGCACCAAGTGACCCTGGATGCTCTTCCTGAGCCACCTGATACCAGTTCCTAATGCACAGAGACAGAACATCTGCTCCATTTCTCTTTAAAATCTCTTTCTGGCATGGCCCTGGTTAGCCATTGATGAGTAAAGCATTTGAAACTCCCTTTTTTAATGTAATAACTACTTATCAAAATTGCCCAGTAATTTTAGCAATTTTAACTATGTGGAGGTATTGCAGGAAGCTCAGTTCTATCTGGCATAAGTGTTTCCTTTTTGCTGGTTAGAGACAAAACCCAAATAACCCCAAGGCAAGGGAGTTTTTTTACTTCATTAATGATTTTGTTTTCTAGTGAATGACCACCCCCTAAAAAAATCCCACCTGAAAAGTATTTCAGACAAAAGTAACTTATCAGGCACAGAACATTTTCCTTCCCATATGTGATGCTTAAGAAGACACAGAGACAAAAGTTTGAACTCCTTCAATATCAGGAGTGAAGTTTGCTTGTTACTGATCAAGTTGCCAGCATAAGTTGATGTTTCCAAGCATCTACAGAAAATAATCAGATTTCAGTGTCAACATATTCAGTCTAAAATGTTCCAGTCAATCCAAGTGCCAAGATATATCTTTCCATAATGCTGGAATGCAACAGAATTAAACCAATGCTTTATTTCCTTAAATGCTTTCCTTCATTCTGTGTTTACTTAGCACGAGGAAGTCACATAATTTACAGTCACCATAATAACTTCCCATGGCAAATTAAAAGGTTGTTTCAAGACATCTTTACACCTTGACATTCATATTTTCTGTTGGGAGCATGCTTGATGAAACTGTCTGTCTACAGAAAAATAATTAGAAGAAAGTATTTCTTTAAGGAAATTTCAATTTGTGTATTTCTATGACAGATTGCCTTTTATATTACATTTGGTCTTTTTAATACTGAGTACTGTATAGGCAATAGTTTCCATTCTGTAACCCTTAATATTAAATTAATATTTGTTTAGTAAAATGTCTTAGAGGTGTAAGAATTCTCAAGTTTATAGTTCAAGCCAGCGGTCTAAAGAAAGAGTAGAACTGCAGAATAGTAGTTAGTAAATTACTTAACTAGCACAATTTTAATCCCATGTCTGGCCTATTGCTCTCATGACAGTCATCAGTGGGTGTAACAGAAGGAAAATAAAATTCCAATTAGACACTTTTTAACATTAACTTTTAAATTAAACCAAGATTTCGAAATTAATATTTTCTGTCCTCCTATTAAATTTGCTGACATCTTTAACCACAACTGGCACTTTCCAAAGCAACAGTAGTGATTTTTGAAATACAGTGATGAAGTATTAGATCTGTATGCTTTAGAGCCAGCTGATTGATCAAAATTGTCTCTGTCATATGCTATAGAACAATCCATTAACAATTAACTGCATTTAGCATTGTCATAGATTAAAGATCTAATTTGATGAGAACAATTTTCAAGGAGTTAAGAGTCTGAATCGGAGAAATGATTACAACCAACAGTAACAGGAGACAAGACAGATTCTCTTAAAATTGTTCACTACATTAGTAAGTGAATGATCATTTGCTGATGGCAAAAACCCAACTGCTTAGTAATCACAACTCTATTTGGAACTGTAGCCTATTCCCAGAATGTTTCCAGATAGTTCACCTATAGGAAAAGAGTGAAAAACCACCTTAGTAATAGGGACAAGTTCATACATTAAGAAAAATGAGCAGTGACTATTCTAGGAGGTTAGACCCAAACATCAAAGCGAAGCCAGGCTGATGGAAGTGTGAATCTGGAAAAACCCAGCCCCAAATTCACTTAGATGGGCCACAGGGTGAAAGGGCCTAAAGAGATGCAGGACAAGGGGATGCACAAGTCATGGAATTACCACCCAGTTTCTGGCTCCAGGAAAGGATAGCAGAACACCTCAGTGTGACCAACCAACTCACTGTCAAAGCATGGCTTTCCTCCTCCTGGAAACACCATCTAAACATTCCTGGGATAAAATTCTGGCTGACACCTTCAAAAAATTTTTTTAGAGAGAGCCCCATTTGACTGAAGAGAGGATTAAAGGCTGTCTGTAGGAAGGACTAACCTCAGAGATCTCAATGTAACTGCAGGGAAAAAAATACCCTGGAATCACCAGCTGGAAGCATTGTGACTAGGATTTTTAAAAGATGCATGAATATTGATTCCCTCAGAGTCCTGAGGAAACAGTTATTTCAAAAATTATAGAGGAATTTAAACTGGTAAAAAAAACCTCTAGAGCAGAAGGCACAGAAACAGAAATGTAAAACCAGTCTGAGCTGAAGCACCTGTCCCCAGCAGTGGCCAATATCAGGGAGGAGTGGATAAACAGAGCACACAGGATCCAGCTAACACACCTCTGCCAGCAACAAACACATCAAATGAACAGTCCATTGCCATCAGCACTGCGTTTAATTAGATTTGAGAATAAAAAGGAATTAACTGAAACAAAGTGGAATATTTGGAAAGAATTCCAAAGAGAAAGCTCTCATGAAGACACCTGAACATTCTCTGTCCAAGTCTTTTCCTTGCTCTTACTTCGTTTTCTGCAATCCTAAAAACAAGCAGTGAAGATCAGTATGTGTGAAGTACAGCTAAAATTTGCTTTAAAACCCACTGAAAACCTACAGGTTGGAATTTTTGTTCCTTTTAAGCTGGATTTTGAGTTTATTCATATCCAGTTACTAACCACAGAACCATACCAAAACCAAAGGAAAATGGCAGGAGCCTTGACTTTGAAGCATCTATGGCAACATGCAACAGCTGAAGCCATGCCAAAGGTGTAACATTGCTTGGATAATTAATTCTGCTTGCCACACAGCCAAAATCAATTACCATCTATTCAGCCAGTGCAGAATATTTCCCTCTTCCTTTTTTTGCACTGGTACAAATCATAAATTTATTTCCAAATGGATCCAGATGAAAACCCTCAGCATTTCTGTAGGCAAAATAAACCACGACGTACGTTCTTCTTGGCAAAGCCACCATTCAAGAGGTGCCTGGAGATATTCTATACTGATTATGAGATATTATTGTGAGGTTTTATTATCCTTTTAAACAATAAAACAAGAAAAGAAACCAACATAAAAGCAAGCAGCTCTGTGCCAGATGTAAGAATTTAATGCTATCCATTCCTGACTAGCATTTGGAACATGTGCTTCAAATATGAAACTTTTTTAAGTCTCCCCAGGTGAGCAGTTGATCTTATCTTGCAATTTCTGCCTCTTTGCAAACACTGCACAGCCCAATCTAGCAGCTAAATGATCCTAAGAATGTCATAGCTAAATAAAGGGGTTTTTTTCCTTTAACACCATCTTCCCCAAGTAAACATTACACTCCAAAGAAACATTTCCTTGCAATATCAACTCAGAATTTTAGAAGGGAACAAGGGAGCGTGGAACAGTTTGGGGTTTGTGTTCCCCCCACCTCTTTCATATTTAACAGATCTTTCCTACAAGTCTGCTTGCAGTTAGCCTAAAACCTCCACTCACTCTGAAAATCCCAGAATTTAAAAATACTTTTGGCCACGTATGGTGAAAAAAGTTTTTGAGGGTGTAGTAAAACAGTCAATCCAAAGGACTGGGGCCAAGCTCCTCTTCTTCCATAGGCCTGAATACAATTCTTGCACACATCTAGTTCTAAAACTGATGGTTTGAAATCTCTGAAGGAGACAGTAAAAACTTCCATTGCTCTTATGATGACTTTAACATAAATTATATGCAAATTAAAGAAAAAAGAGCATTTCCTGGAAAAGCTTTGCAGATGGACAATGTCCTATTAGATTCTCTTGACTAAGATCTACCTTGAGGGAAGCTTCAAAAGCATCCAAAAAAAAAAAGAAGTTATTTTAGAATCTCAGCTTACCATTTGCTTTGAAGTGGACATGACAGAGACAGAAAAAGGAAAGTAATCTCTAGATGAGCAACCAGAAAAATCAGCTTTCACTTGTGATAAATAAATTATGAAGATGTTTGTTCTCCTCAGCTGACATCTGTAAAGGCTTAACTGCTAAAAGGAGCATTTAGCTCCCTTCAGAGATAGTTGAATTATCTTGCTACTACATTCTAGTTTCCAACTGGTTCTTATTTACAGTAGAATTATCAAATAGTTATTATAACAGAAAGCAAGTATTTTTGACTGTCTTAACTCAGTGTCTTTCAGTGAAATGATAACTTCCTTAGATTTTGTACATGAACCTCCAATGTCATTGCCAAGGAAAGACACAAATGGGCCTCCACCACTTCTCAAGGACTGTACACAAAAATACATTTGCCCAATTTTCTGTCAATTTAGTTGCTGACAACTTGCTAAACAAGGAAGAACAACACTACAATAATAACTGACAGATGCTGTTTCCACTAACTTTTGAATTCCTTAAACCTCTCCAAAAAGAGATGCAGGAAGCCATGTCCTTGTCTGTGGACGTGTGGCTCTGAGCAGAGATGTTCTGACACTACGGCCTGTCAGCTCACAGGGGATATTTCCACATTATCCAAATGCACACCAACCACAAAGGACAGGAAAACATTCAGCAGAACTACTTGACTTTCCACTTACAAAACAAACTACTGCAAAGTGGCACCTGTACAAGGTTTCTAGGATCTAAATTTAGAATATGAGCTCAGGGTTAAAGGACACTCGAGCCTCTTCCATTTTCTGGCACCTGGTTATGGGTAAGACTGGGCCATGCCCTTGTCATTCTGTGCTGGTTTGGATTTTGTTCATGTGGGGTTTTTTGTTGTCTATGGGGTAGAAATATTAGAACAAAGAGTAATAGGATATTCTTCTAGTGCTGAAGAACACCTAACCTGACCAATAGGTCTAAAACATTGGTGCTGATTTTGTATAAAATGAAATGTCCTGTCTATTTGTTTCAATTTCATAAATGCTCTATGACACAAATCATGCTCTTCATAATTGTTGCCATTTGCACAAGCTTCTTGGCAAAACCTCATAAATTTGCTTTTAGCAAAGATTTTTTT
Source organism: Dicaeum eximium (assembly GCA_013396995.1). Classification (NCBI taxonomy): domain Eukaryota; kingdom Metazoa; phylum Chordata; class Aves; order Passeriformes; family Dicaeidae; genus Dicaeum; species Dicaeum eximium. The sequence continues at coordinate 296,300 of VWZP01006274.1, forward strand.
CACTACTGACGTGCTCTACCCTTGGAATTGAAGCAATGGTTGATTTTTTCACTGTTTATTAGAAAGCCATAAGCAAGAAACCATCCTAGACTGTCCACACAAGCTCATGGGTTGTCAGTGTAATTTCTTTCTAATAAATCACTGGAATTCAGTACAGAGAGATATGATTAATCTCATCTCAACTGCCTAAATGCTGGGCACTCAGTAAACACCAATTTCTAGCACCTTAAACAAACTAAATAGAAAAAACCAATACACACACACACACACACCCCCATTTTGAACCACATCTTTAACTTTGAGGAATTTCCTGGTTTGAGAGTGCAGGTCTGTAAAGATGTTAATACTCTGGCAGAGAAAGAGAAGATGCCAGACTGACTAAACCAAAGTCAGGATGGCCAGGGAGCTGAACTGCCCTGAGGAGGCTCTGCTTGAATGCAGCCCATCGTTTTCCTGCACCTCACTCACCAACCTGACCTTTCCTTCCACGTTCCCACCACATGAAAAACCTCAGGAGTACACAAAACTCACAGGCAGGGACAAAAAATTGTATCCCAGAGTGGTGGTGGTGAAAAATGCTGTAGGAAACACACAGCATTGATGCTCAGATATTTATTAAAAAACAGCTGACTTGTACATAGATGTTCTCTGCTGGCACAGAAACAAGGATGTGGGATAGCAAAAACAAAGTAAAAATGTACTGGAAATATGTACAAATCTGACTGTTATTCCCCACTGAAAATCACAGTTTGAATGTTTTCTCATCCCATCCATTACTAGTTAAGTGGCAAACAAAAAATCCAAATGGGAAATCACAGAAATAGAAATATTTTTCGTTGTTTACTCTTCTCACATTGATGCTAGAATCACATATATCACTGTTTTGCCTTTCCTTTTTGGAATATCCAAAATCCTTTCTAATGGGGAATTGTTAATCACAGCCCAAAGGTAAACAAGGTTTATAGATAATGCAGTTCCTTTGAGAAGGCAGGAAATAGGGAATTTTATTTGATTTCTGGTATTCAGAGGTGGTGCTCAGGTTACAGCAGAAAATACCTCCATGCTTTCCTAAACAAGTAGTTAATAAAAAAGGTCTGCAAGACTTCATCCTCTCTAGCTGCTCCCCAGAACCCTTTTGAAGAGCAACACTTAGCACCTGACCTGCTCCCTGCAGCCCTGCTGGTGGCTGATGAGAGGCCCTGAAGGATATTTTGGATTTTGTGGTTCCCCAGCCACTTCAATCCTTGTTTCATTTCACCAGACAGTGGCTGAGCAGCCTGACTGCTTTAGGCAGGCAGAGAGTCCTTTTTAAACATTCTCTAATGAGGGTGGGGGAGACGAGGTACTGGTGCCCTAAGAAGTATATGGATTTCAGTCATTGACTTGTTTCACCTCAAATCAATGAGGAAAAAACAAATAAAATTGCTTTAGAATTGGTTTCTCAGCCCCAGTGCTGAAAGCATGTGCTGCCCACAACCAAGCACATGAGTTATTAAAAACAACTAGTTTACAGGGGGATTTTTAATTCTTGAGACATTAAACATCTGAAAAAAGTTTGGAGAAGAGGCAGAGCAGAAATTAACCTATGTAAAGAAGGCTGATCTAGGAAAAGAGATTTCTTATTTACTGGAAGGAACAGGTAGATAAATTGCACAAATAATCTGTCTCTATTTCCTTCTATCCATCTCTTCTACCTATATTCAGCTTTATGAAAAACATACAGTACAGTTTTAATTATTAATTTTCTTTTCAGTTCCCTCTAACATCAGTTTCAGTTCATTGACCTGTATAACTTATTGATTAAACTAATGCATCATGTACAATATTATGTATTATGAACTAATTGTGGTCTCTTAAACATTTCCATGACAACATATCACAATAACATACTCACATTGGTCTGACCTAGAAAATGGTTTCTTCCTTTTCATATAATTCTCAGAAAAAAGTAAATTAAATGTAGATTGCTCTAGTGCAAGTAGCCAGATTAACAATTGATACCCTAATCCTTCTCTCCCCAAATAAACTGCAACTCTCTCAAGCCCCATATTCCCCCTGCCATAGGTATTATTAATCAAAATTTTCTGCCACATTGACATTCACTAGTAAAAAATGTAAAATCTCCAAGGATATAAAATGCTCTCAACTTTCACTAATTCCAAAAGAAAGGCAAGAGGCATTTCATACACAGACTAAATAAAAGGCTTTTTTTGAGTCACAATAAATATAGAACTGCACTGAACCACTGCCAGGAAAAACTGCAAACTCTGCCCTCCTCACCTAACTCAAATGTCTCGTACCTCCAGGGAAGGGAATTCCTGCCAACACCATAATCTGTGTTTTCTGCAAAGTCATCACTGAATCTAATGTGTAGGACTGCAACAGATTACAGAAGAAATGAGAACATCATTAGCACAGCTATTAAAAAATTGAGAAATTATGTGGGGTGATGCACTCTGGTGAAAACATTTAAGCGAACTTGAATAGCTTGAAAAACACAGTTGATGTCTGCAGCTTCACCTACTCTGCCTTTCCTTTCTTGTTTTAAAAAGGCCCCAACATTTTATCCCACTAAACCAGAGCTTTATGTTAGTTAAACATCAGCGTGGCCCTTAGGAAAAGTGAGCAGGAGCTGAGGATATTTTGCTGTATTGAGACAGGGAAGGAAGGACTGGGGCACTGCAGGGCTGGCACTTTGCAGTGTAACCTCCAATAAATAAATTGAGCCTTCCAATAATAAAGTGAGACCTCCAATAAATAAATACTTGAAGCTTTTTTCTTGTTCTTTCTGGTGTTAATCTTGATAAATTTAAATTTCTTTGCAATTCTTAAAGAAAAACAATCCAGAAGCTAGTGGGGCTTTTAGAAAAATTAAGTTAATTCCTTTTTTGATACCCTTCCTCATGCAGCAGCTCTGGCAGTGTGAAATTAATGCCATCCTACCTCTCCAAAGTCATCTCATGTTGAGCTGGTAGGACATCAGTTTAAAAAAAGAAAAAAATTAAACTATTTTTTTTTTCTTGCCTTTCAAGTGTTAAGTCATGACTGAAAAATTCTAATCTCTCTGAAATGACAGAACAGATCATCTGAGCTTCCAGCAGCTGTGCCTATGTAGCTTGGCATCCCACAGCCTTTGGAAAAGGAAATACTGGAGCAGCTCGCTCACATGACATTTTCTTTTTAACAACACAATCTAAGATGGAAATAATGCTTATGACCCCAAAGCCTTCCAGGAAAGCAGCACACTGAGGGTCTGTGCTGGAGATGGAAGCCTGGCTGCATCCCTGGCTGCATCCCGCCTGCATCCCTGGCTGCATCCCTGGCTGCATCCCGGCTGCATCCCTGGCTGCATTCCCGCCTGCATCCCGCCTGCATCCCTGGCTGCATCCCGCCTGCATCCCGCCTGCATCCCTGGCTGCATCCTGCCTGCATCCCTGGCTGCATCCCGGCCAACCTGCGCCCATCCCGGCAGGTGCAGCTGTGTTGATCTGGTGCCCTCTGCTGCTCAGTGCCTCAGCCCACCAGGAGCCACAGCTGGCCCCACTCCACCACTGCCTGGTGTCCTCTCCAAGGAGCCTGCCAGGCCCCACGGTGTGCCCACGGAGCCCTGGTGGGACACAGCGCTGCGGGGACAGCGGGGTCAGTGCCCGTGGTGCCACCGCTGCTCCTCACCTGCACATGCTGCTCAGCACAAGCAGATTAAACAGCCCGGTTCCACTCCTGGGACAGAGCAGCACTGGCCTCCTGCAGCTGCTTGGAGGAAGAACAGCGCTGAGTTTCTCTGGCACTGAACTGGCAGGAACCTCACTGCAGGACAGCTCTGAGCTGCTGAGGACAGGTGACAAATGCAGGGCTCACAGCTCTGTCAGCTGAGATCTGGACTTGTCACTCAGAGCCGCTCCTGGCACCCAGCGTGTGGATTAAACACAACAAAACCCAAAAGCCATAAACCAATATTTTTAAGTTCCTACTCTGCCTAAGTATTCTAATGAGTATTCTATCTCCCGAGGTTAAGAAATCAAAATGCAAACCAATATTCCCAGTAGTAAATTGGCAACTTCAGAGCTCATGCTCTACTGTGAGTGGACTCTCATTCTCAAGAACAAGAGGTTCCTTTGCAGAAAAGGTTCCTAATACCCCTGACAAGAAATGTATTTTTCAGTATATTTTATTCTCTATTTTCAGTTTATCAAATGAAAAAAAAAAGCCAACTACACTCCACAAATAATAGACACTGACACAGTTAAATGTTGAAATTATTTCCTCAAGTGCTTCAAATCCTAAAAATTGAATCCATATAACATTCTGGTTGGAGGCTGTGAATGACTCTATGATCAAAAATTAAAACCTCTCCTTTAAAATTAGGTTATCACAACAAATAATCATATTTATAATTCTTTAGTACTTTTCTTCAGGCACTGTGTAATTTGAATTAACATCTGTTCTTCACACAGATTTTAGTCTAAGAATACATGTGCAAAGTGAACATCTCTTTCTAACTTTCAGAGTAAAGATTCTACAACATCTTGGTTGTGGTTAGTGAAAGTATTCTACATACATCTTTTGTCATAGCAGTTAAAAAAAAATCCCAACTTGTCAAACAGTCTTGACTATTGATAGGAGTGAAAAGTAAGACTGTAATACATTTTGGGGTTGCTTCTGTAACTGAAAGTCTCAATATGCTGTGCATTAGTTACTGTGTAACTATCTGTGATTCATAGCAAATATACAATTTCCTATTACAAATCTCACTCTGAGCAAAACACAGTATTTACCTACCTACACTGCCCAAAAATATTGTCAGTGTGTGGAATTTCACAGCTCATGAATTGCCTTGCTACGCCAAGGAGAAAAAACCCTTGTAAATAAGTAAATGAGAGGCATATACCTGGTAGATAAAACCAGCACCCTGCTCTCCCATTCCTTTTTGCAGCTTCCACCCACAAGAACAGTTTAACCCACCACAGCTCATGAGGGATGTCTGATCCAGATTGATGCAGAAACGCCTTCATCAAACCATCCCAACACAACTTCCAGCACTGGGCCATTTGTTTTCTGCAAGGTAAATGCCACCCCCTTCCTTCCAGCAAGGACAGGAGCTCAGCCTCAGCACCCCTGGGCCACCAGCACCTGGAGAAGGGACCGGGCACAGACCAGGCTCGACACCTCCAGACTCCTTTTGTGAGTCAGTGGCCACACACTTCCAAGCCATCCATCACACATTTTGGGAAAAGCTGGGCCCAATGTGCCATCATTCAAGTGTAACACGATATTTTCGCCACCCAGTTTGTTGAAGAAAGGCTCTGGGATAAATGAAAGGTAAAATCCTTGGAAAAATAAACTCAAGTCTGTAAAATATTAGCCCATGTTTTCGTAACTTTTCCAGCAACTATAGTTTCTGATAGATCAAGTGTGACTGTATAAAGCTGCCTGGAGAAGTCAGAGTGACAGAGATGGACACATTACACCTTTCCCAATAATGCACAGATATCACATCCTCCAAACTTGCTGAAAATAACTACTTTGGTTATAATTTATATTTTATACACTTGAAGGCGAACCACAATGGGAAACTTAATATCAAGGTTTTCAGCTGTGTTATTCCAGGGAAGTTTATTCACTCCTGTAGCTGTGAAGGTATGAAACAAATGGATGTTGTTCCCAAATTAAAGCAAATAAAAGCATCTTTTTCATAGTAGTGACTGAAATACAGAGTTACAGCTGAATTATTTCTCAGGAAGTTCTCAGAGAGCACAGGTTCACTGTTCGCTATATATTCACTGCAGAAATAATGTAATATCTACAGCAACTACACTAAGTTATATGGCATTTATGTTTACTTATCTCCTTTCCATAATCACATTTTTTTGCACCAAGAGAGTGTTTATTGTCTGCCTGCCTTGAACTGTTGCTATAGCTTCATCTTTTTCCTTCCCTTCCCGAGTTGGTATTTACATTCTGCACTGTTTCCCATTATTACTGTAAATGTAGAACACATTTTTAACAAAAATCATTTAAATCAAAGAAAAATTCAATTGAGAAAATTAAAACCTTCTGGATGGCCAAGAATATCAGCAACAACCAGGTCAGTCTCTCTCTATCTTCAAAATTCACAGTTCCTTGTTCCATCCCAGGTGTCCAGAGAGCTCTTTAGCTTGCAAGGAGCTCAAGGCAGGTACCACAAGGTTTGAAGAGGTTTTTGCATTCAGACATCATTGTTAACAGAGGTAATTGTGTTCTTTATTTATTGAAAAGATCCACAAACCATTATTCTATAATTTAAATAGAATTTAACATGGTTTCACATCATGTTCTATTCATTACACTCTGATAAAGCTGAAGTAACCTCCAAAGAAGCCCAGCTCTGGAGTAATGATCTTGCTCACACTTTAAGATTTATTTCCACCTTTAGACATAGAGATCAGAATGTTAAAACCTCTTCATTTGTAACACACCCAGAATACAGCAAATATAAATGTTGGAAGAAAATGCTCATAAAGATATGCAAAATATTTTATCATTCCAGTACTCACACTTTAGCCCATGAACTCTTATTTCTGGCCAGCCTGAAGAATGATTTATTGCAATTTAAACAGTTTCACTTACTTAAAAATTCAGAATAGCACAGCCCAAAAGTGTGTCTTACAGAGAAAAACTGGCACCAGTGACATCTGTCAGATGTCACTGATGACAGATAGTGACATCTAGCACCAGGCAGCCATCAGCCTTCCCTGGCTTCTCCTCCTCCCTAGGCAGGGGAAAACCAGAAAGCAGAAACCACTTGGCTCTCCTATCCTGCTACAGAATCACTCAAGTAAACTTGATGCTAAGACGACATTTGAGATTATTAAAATACACTGACAATGACATTATTTTGCTCTCCATAGTATTTGTAGGGTACACCAGCAGTGCTGAGTCACTCACAATTTTTTCCCTCTTAAACCCCACGTGTGTTACCCAGTTCATTCCAGAAGACCAAGCCAGGGAGCTGAACAAAGTCTGCTTGAAGGTCTTAATATTTTAGGCAATTTTGCCTGGCTTCTTTTGTCTTAAAAGAATCAGAGAAAGAAAAAAAAAAAGGAAACAAAAGACCTGCTTTTTCTACTAGAAATAAGTTTTGATTTTGTCTGGATAATAAGAATTTATAGTGCTGTTGAAAGGCCCTGGAGACAGTCCTGGAGACTGAAGTAATTTATTTACTCGTAGAACAAGTACAAACCATCCGAGCACCTGCCCCAGGAGCCCAGTTAAAATCCTCTTGGACCTGACCTGGAGAGACACCTTGCAGAGGTGAAACAGGGTGCTGTGCTTCCCATTCCACTGGAGATATTTGTTTTCCTTTTCATATTTTTAATTTTTTTTTTTTAAGAAAGAGAGAGTGTGTGAAAAGTTTTCCATCCAGCAACACTTCAGAGAATTCTTCATAAATGAGATTTGAAATTCTGCCTGCTTTGAATGAAGCATCAGATCCCCCTGAGGTCACTGATGTGGATTTAGGTCTTTGTTACTAAGCAAACAGCTAAGTTTGGAACCTTCAAAATGTGGGGGAAAAAATAGGATATGAATGCACACAGACAGCAAACGCAGAAATAGCAGCCACATTCAGGAGAATAGAGTTACTGTCTGGATTTATTGAGTGTGAGGTACTAATGTGTATAATGAAGCAGACAATCTAATGACTCAGAGTGCTAAAAAGGAGGGAAAATATAAATCCACAGAAGTCACCAGATAGACTTTCAAGATTAATGGGGATAAGCCAAACATTCCAGATGTTCTAGTCCTGGGTTCTTGTCTCTACGCTACAGAAAATCACCTTTCCCAAGGAAAAAACACCATTTGTCTTTCAACCTGCACTTTTGTCCCCATTACCACTCATGAATAGTCAATTTTCATCTATCTGCTTTTTCTTCCACTTATAATCAAAATGAAAGAGCAAATGTCCTTTGTATATAAAACATTTTAATAAGTGTCTCTGAAGACAAAGTACTATAGAGGCATCCATAATATGTAATTTATCAAGATGAAGCAAAACTGTTTTTTTTTTTTTCCATAACTGCTGTTTAAATTATACAAAAATACTCGTATCAGTTCTAAAGCTTTCACTGCCACCATTTTTCTTCTGCTGTAAAACCACATTAGCACAGCTAAGTACATACCCTATTTACTGGACAAAATTTACTGTTCTAATTACTGGACCTGTTACAGCTAGTGGAAAATAAGAGTTATGGGGTTTTGCTCCGAAGAGGAAAGCTGTTCAACAACAAGGTAACAGTGGGATACAGGAGAGACCAGGAATGTGATGAGTCTATAACTTGCTGTTACTATGGAAACCAAAGATTAAAACAAAATATTCCCATTTTAATCATGATCCCTAGAGGACTGCCATTCCTAAATTAATTCTATTTTTAAATTCAAGATTTTTTAAATTTACTAATCTTACACCAGCCACAAAAAGGTCACCTAGAAAGTCTCAGAAGAGCACATTTGTTCACATGTCCCCAACACTAGGACTGAGTGGGAAGTATTAAGCAGCACAGCTCCACTTCAGTTGTTGCAAGCCCATCATTCTCTTCACCAAGCACCTGGACTCCAGAATCTGAATATGCTAAATTCTGAGTTTCAGTGCTCAAAAAGAAAGGGCTGTGCTCTGTGTTAACACTAGGACTCCAAGCTCTCAGAAGGACATGCTGTATTAGCTGTATCTATGTTTTCTAAAGGCCCTTTTTGGACAGGGCTGAATGACACAGGGATGTGCAATCACACTGCAAGGTGGTCGAGCCCCACACCTCAGCAGCATTTGCAAAGCAAAAGTGTTCAAAACATGAACAGAACACAGGACACAGCAACCTCAAAGATTAAAAGGAAAGTAACGACTTCAGCACTGAGTTTCAAGAGTTTCCTGCTCACACTACAGTTTCTGGAAAGTGTGAAAATAAATTCTTAATCACTGTCAAGTCTACACTTTTATTTTAGACAGAAATCTAAGATTTTTTTTTTTTTATGGCCTCCATTACCCCTTCTAATTAAGCCTCTAGAATTCTCTGTGGCAAATCTGAAATTCCTCCCTGTCATGGTTGGTCCTTTTGTAATAGGAAAGAAAAAAAAAAAAAAAAGTAAAAACTCAGAAGCTGAATTAAGTTACATTAAAAGGCTTTTTACAGAAAGTCCATGGTAAGCAGGCTTATGTAGGAAGCAAGATCTCAGAAATGCCTTGAACCTCAGATACACAGCTGTGGTGAGCAGGGACTGGAGGAGCCTGACTGGTGCCAGAGACATCCTTGGCACAGGAGCCCAGAGGGGACACCAGCCCTTAATTTGAGTGACTTAAATTGCAGACAAACCTTTAAGGAAAGGGCTTCATTTTTTCCTTTTTTTCCTTTTGTATTGTGTTTCTAAATGTGCAGTGGGAAGGCAGCTTGTTCTTTGCTGTATTTTACTGACTCTTCCTTAATCAGGCAGAGCAAGAGAGATCTGGCGTGACCTGCCACCACATTCCTTGGGAGGAACAGCTTTCAACAGGCCCACGGGGTGATTTATAATCCCAGCATGTTTGGAGCTGCCAAGGGTGAGGAGAGCTTTTCCTAACAAATTGCAGAGGACTGAGGGGCTTGGCAAAGCCACTGTCAGGTCAGTGGTGTGGCACCTCCACGGCAGTGGCAGCCACTGCCACACCAGGAGCAGCCTGTTGGAGGGGGAGCATTTTGATTTTGTAGCTATTTATGCATGTGGTTACCACATTTGGAGCTCAGCTTCCCACACAGCAATCACTCAGTGCTACAGAAAGTCACACACCAGCTTAGGTCTCCCATCCCTGCCTGCCCCAGCCGGATGGAATCTGGTGAGGATGAGGAGCCAAGAATGTGCAAACAGTGTGCTTGACTCTGCTTCCCATCCCTGCATTTCAGCAGAGATGCTGAGAGACAAGCAGCCATGCTCTGAATCGAGGCCCACAACAAATATTTTGCAAGTACATTATTGCTCTCCATTAAAGAAAACCCCAATCTCATTTTTAAAAACCTGAAAACGCAAAATCCTGAATTGTGTTTTTCAGAGGAGCAGTTAAGAAGAAGTTTAATAAGTTAGCTTCCAAATAAAATAAAGAAACCAGCCTTTATTAAATTATATGGAAGGGGGTCAGAGATTAAAAATTCTCTGCCTCTCATTATTAGACTTGAGATGACAGATTCATTCCAGAGCACAGAAGGAAATATATTATCCCAAAACAGGATATGAAGTTCAGTCCCAGTAGATTAGTCTCTGTTAAGTAAATTTATTGTCTGATCTTTTAACTCTCCACCAAACTGCTACCCAAGATTCTCTTCCCTAGCAGTATTAAAACCCCTTTTCTTCTGTTCCTTTCCCCTCCCTTTACAGCCCTACCCCAGAGCTCCCCAAAATCCAGATCCTGGTCTCGTTCCCATCAGGGCTCTGTCTGATGGTGCAGAACCTCACAGAAAAACGAGAAGGGGAGGGAGGAGGAGGAGGAGGGAAAGGACTGACACCCCCTAATAAAACCAGGCTGTGCTCTGGAGTGCTGGGCAGAGGAGAGAAGCAGGATAAATGTTTCCCTTGGTTCAGAGAGCAGCAGGCCTGTGGTGCCTCTGTGTGTGCCTGGTCACCGCCCCGTAATTTGGGTACCAGCATTGAGGGAAACCTTCAAAAGAGCCCCACTCGCACTGCTACGTTCTGGGAAGAATTAAATGTACTGTGTGAGGTTAGAAATCACATCAAACAAAGAGCAACTCTATCCCCGCTCTGTTTACCATGGCAGAAGCAATCTTCCATACAATGATACATTTCTAATACACTGTTTAGTCTGACTTTAGACTCCATGAAATTATTTGCAAAGACAGGGATTCCTAAAAAATTCCAGTAGAAAAAGGCACTTTCTGTCATCCTCCCTTTCAGTCCCTTCACTGCATGAAATTTAATTGTATAATTTAATTGCATGGAAGAGCCACATCGTGACAAAGCCAAAATAACAAGAAGTTATTTCTGAGTGCTGCAGTAAGAAACGTTTCTATATGGGCTCTACGATGCTTCTGTCACCTAGGAGGACAAATATTCCACAAAGATCACAGGTACAACATGCAATACCCCTGCTGCTTGATTTCCTCTGTTAGACTGCTTGTGTTTATTTCCTCTAACAGTAAATTATAAAAATATTCCTATCAGGCACTTAAGCCCAGCACTTGGCATGTTTTCATGCAGAAGAGCTGTGATGTACCATCTTTATGCATGGAAAAATTGCAGACAGCTTGGTCTCACCAACAGAGTGTGCTGTCAGTTCGTTATTAGATTGAGGGCAACACCATTAACAGAGAAATTTTTAAAATTATTTTATCTGGTGATCTATTGCAATTAGCCTGCTCTATAATAAGATGTTTAAATAGCTACCTCCACTTAAAAGAATTGATTTTCACAGCATCTGCTGCAGAATGCTGTTCTTGGCTCCGTCCTGCCTGGCTGATGATGCACAGTGCTGAGCTGCACAACTGTTTCTGTGCAAACCCGGCTCTTATTTACTTTGGGGGTTTCTGTTTCTCTTTAGACTCTGCATGGGGAAGGCATGGGAATCACAAACAACACATTTGGCAACACTTCACATCACCAATGGTTAAAACAACCAGTCCTAGCCACAAAAGTATCCTTGTGTAGACTTATTTTCTCCTCAAATTGAGTAATTCTAAGATGGTTACTTGCTCAACTTACACCCTTCCATTTCAGCTCATTGTATATTCACCATGTACAACATGCATGTATTTATTACTGGAATTTATTTCTAAAGCAGTCACCATGAAACAAGTCCAGGATAAAAGGTATTCAAGAAAAGAATCCTGCTCTATTTTCTTTTATATATATATATATACACCTTTGGTTCTGCTTTATATTTTTTGATATATATATATATATGTATACCTTTGGTTCTGCTTTAATCCAGAACTTCTTTTAATATTTAAAGAGATCTTGAATAGCTTTGATGTTATTGCAGTGACAAAGTGCTCCTCAGATTCATTTTCAGTGAACTCTTAACACCACAGTCCAGCAAAAAAAAAACACCTCTGTATTCCTCTCATTACACTTGAATGCAAACAAGCCACACATAAAACAAACCCTGAAGGTCTCCAGCCAGAAGCCTGCATAACCCATTATCCTTATATTCCAACTTCCCTTTCCTTGGAAATTCATTCTTCAAGCAATCACACATTTGTAAGTAACCCAAAATACATTTGTTTCTATTGATGTAAGGCACTCAGCAAGTGGCTTCCCCCTGGTCTGTGTGTTCAGCACGGCTTTGAGAGCAGGTTCTGAGTCATCTGGTGAAAGAGTCAGTGGGGCTACAAAGGAAACTGATCCACCAGACATCTGTACCTTGCTCCCAACGTGACACACAGGAGACACTTACATCTGCACAGAAATATTTATGGGCACACTCAGAAAAGGCTCTCACACACTGGGAGAGCTCCTGGCTGATCAGCTGAGCTACTGCACCAAGATCCTCTTAGCACAGCTCTGACTGCCTCTGATAAACCTCGTGCTCAGTGGAATAGGCCACACAGGCTCTATCCCGAGGAATTCATGGCTCTATCCAAGGAAATTCATCCAGAGAACCAAAGGAATTGAATACATCCAGTGTTAATGTAAACGAGGAGACATTAACACAAATTTAAAGCAAGCTACACACCAGGGATTTCTGGGGAAAGCACGCTATGGGCAGGGTCTGTCCTGTCCAGATGTATCCAACAGCACCACACAGTTTGCTCAGCTAAGAAAAATGTCTGAAATATTTCTTTTTGCTAGTTTAAAGAGGATTACTAACACTCATCTACAAAAATTATATAAAAGGAAAGCGCAAATGAAGACAGCAGTCCTCATGCTTGCCTGACTCCCTCTGCACCTCCCAGAACCAAGTCTCCCAGTCCTATTTCATGGCAGAACCTATGAAACAAATCATCATTTCCATTAAATGCAAGCAAATGAGGTTTATCTTTCATTGAATTATAAATATTTGCTGAAACTGATCACTTAATGCCAGGATTCTCCAATTACCAGGGCAGGAGAACAAACACTGATGCTATTTAAGTAAAAATTCAGATGCACAACATTCTGTATGAAACACTGAACAATCATTCACTCGTGCAGGATAAACAGTTTATGATCACTGATACTTTTATGCTCTATTAAACTGTATTCTCCAATGAGCATTGCACCACGGTTCAGAGGTGGCAAGAAATATTAACATCTGAACTATGGAATGCTTCGGTGTAACCAAGCTGAAAGGTCTCCCTCCTGGGACTGGCTGCTTTCAAAGGTGATATTGATATCAGCAGTGTGAATGCTATCACTGAACCTCGCTGCTGGGGTGACACCCAGCTCTTGGAGCCATCTGAACCCCAATAAAACTCAATGGTATTTTCTCTACAACTGTCGCCATCACCCCGAGCAAAAATGAACAAAAGAAAACAAGACAAACCCCCACCAACCAAACCAAACCACAAGTCCAATGAAACTTCATTTTAAATCACTAATTCTACCCTTTTCTTTGGCAAAACTTGATTTTACTGCCTATTGTACCAGACTGCAATGTACTGAATAGCAAAATATTGTAAAAGTGCAATTACGAAAAAAGCATTCAAGGTGACTCATTGACACAGGAATGTGGCCTGAGTATCACAAATTCTCACATCTCTCCATTTAATCCCGCTGGAAATGATGAGTGTACAAACAAAGAAAGAAATTCTTCAGTTATTTGCCTGCAGTTATATGCCTCCATGCACAATTAATCACAGAATTAGGTACCTGCTGGAATTCCAAGTGGCTGCTCTGTTCTAAGTGACACGAGGAGCGTGGTGTGAGGTTCACAGCCTGCACAGGGTCAAAGATGCCATTCCAGTGCTGTAATTCCAGAGCAATGGGCCTGTGCATTCCTTACCCTGACTCAGATCAGAGCAGATAACCATCGGGCACTGGACTCATTCTTTAAACAACATCTCCCAAAACAGATGGAGACAGCTTATGGAAAAAGTGAAAGATGGATTGGAAGCCTACTCCAAAAAAAATGTTATCATCCTGCTAGGTTTGGATTAAAAAGTTGTATTTCATAATGAAAGCCAAATGCACTGAGAAGGCAAGGCAGTAATCCTGCCTGAGAAGAACTGCTTCGGAAATCAGTTTCTGAGTTCAGAAATTAATTAGTTCAGAAACTAATTGAAATCCCAGTGCATTACAAACCCAGATGCAGTGGCCATTTCTGTTTCTCTCCAAATGAGAATGTGTCATTTCAGGAGGGTCACAACAAAGCCAGCAAAGGAAAATGTAAGGAAATCTCCTCATACGATAAAAATGGAGTGACTAATGTGGATGACTCAGTTTAATTGCATGACTTTCAACTAAGTGTATTCACAGGGACAGAAATAACACTAAATTAAAAGGAATATCTGGGAAAAATTATTTTGGATCAGTAAAATACTTATGCCAGAAAAAATGTCTGGGTTTTCAGAGCAGTATCTTGTTCTCAACTGCATCCAAAACCAGCAGAAATTGGGTTTGTGTCTCCTCCCACTCATCACCAGGGCCCTACAGCCACAGGGCAATCCAGGATGGAAGGGAAGCTTGGATTGTCCCTAGTGTAAAACAGGGCCAGCTCCAAGGTCACACAGGCTTTCTCCTGTGTGGTCTTCAAACCCTCTGAGGATGGAGACTGCACTGTCTGGGCAGTCTGGGGTCCATAGCTCACCTGCCTTCATGGAAAACAAGCTCCACCTTACATCCAGATACTGAGATGCAGGATGCAGCATCAGAGCCCCAAATCATCCCGAAGATTATTCTGGTTTTGTAGCAAAACCCAGAAGCTGATTTTTCACATACCATCTAACAGTATTTATTATGCTATGCTACTCACAGAACTTTCCTGTTATCTGTCTTCTGTAGAGGAGAAGAAAAGCAGCTCATGTGAGTCTTCAGGTGCCAGATCTGAAGCAATTTGGGATGGAGAACAGTTGGTGTAGCAATAAGAGCTCAATTAGTACTAATTTGGGTCTACTTAACCTCTTCATATGGTTAAATAGAGAGTAGAAACCCCAGATCTGTTATCTCTGGCCATCCCTGAGCATGTGAAAAAGAAATATCCATCATGTAGCCAAGAGATTTCAGTGCCATCAGGAAGGGCAGAATTCCCTGGTGAATTCCAGATCCTTCTCAGTCATTCAGAAACACACACAATTCTGCACTAAGACCAAGAAGGAGGAAAGGGAACAAATCACCATATAAATCTATGAAATTCAGGAGTATGTGGTTATTGCCATAATATTATACATTTATTTACCATTTTATTTCATAAATACCATATATGTATTTGTATATAATAAGTATGATTAAACTGCATTCAGTTTTCTTTCAAACTCTTTTGAGATGGTAAAATATCTGACATTATTTGACTGAATTATGAAGCAGCTCTATTCTTCCCCTCTTAATAGCTACCAAAACTTGGAAACACTCACCATTTCAGAATGAATAATTAGAATAATTTGAATGCAGCAACTTACTAGAAATCCACAACCATAAACTCACAATCCTTATAGCTATCACAGTTGGCTGTGTGTACTGAAATGTAAAATAATGAATTTGTGAATGAGACCATAAATTCAATAACAAGTATAATTGCTAGTCCTACAGAAAACTATTGAAGTGGTAAGTTGATTTTCTTGTCATTCTCATTCTGCATTAAGCAAAAGAAAGAAAAAATAAAATGCAATCAATGTAATGATTTTTGCAACAAGCATCTAATTGATTTTTCTGCCACTATTATAATTTACAAATAGCCCTGTAGTAATTGTTTGGTTTAACTGGATATATCAAACAAGTGTTCTGATGGTGATATTAATTATGACACATTTTACCCATAGAGAAATTATTTAAAGACAAACAATGAATTCCATAAATGAAACACATCTTACAATAAAAAACTAACATACACTAATAATACAATAGGAAAATATTGCCTGTTAGTCTATTCTAATTTTTGGTGTCACTCTGGTCTCACTGAAATTTCAGGGAGCATCAGCAGGCAGTACAAAACAAGCAGTTTATAGGTCAGCACATTTTCAGGAAACACACTTTCAGGTTTCAAAAAATTATTTTCCTTTTTAATGTGAGCACACATAATCCATAACTCTCCATCCATGTTATTGTTCCAAGGAAAGCCAAATTATTGCACCATCATTCATTCATTCCTTACTGGGATATTTGCACAAGGAGCTGGGGTAGCCCTTGCCTGCACCCAGCTCTGTAGAACACACTGAGTAGAGGTGTAAATATATATAAAAATATATAAAAATACACATGTAAACATATATATAAATATATAAAACCCTGAAAGCAGCCAGTTCCTGGGCTCACTGCTTCCAGTCCAGCACTGTCCCCATCAGCTGTGCTGCCCTGCTCCACAGACCTCCCACAGCCAAGGGATCCCCTGAGGGAACAGCTTGGTTCTCCCACCACCACTGGCCACGTTCTGAAGGAGATCTTTTTGTGCCTTGAGCCTGAAAATGAGCAATGATCATGAACAATGGGAATTTCTCATCAGTGACTGAAATACAGATCTCCAGACAGACTGGACCACCACCACATGAAGGAATTATTTTTCTTAACTGACTGAGAATTATTTATTAATTCTGAGCTGAAGAAATGAAATTTTAAGTCTTCACGCAGAAAAGTACTGGTGTCTGGTTTCTCTCAGTATTTATTTAGTGAGGTTATTGCCACCACTGAAAGCAAAAGAATGATAAGTTTCTGTTGGTTTTACCTCCTTTCTCTAGCACCTGGTGGTCTGGGACACAACATGGGCAATGCACCCTCTGATCAGCAGGGATGTTGAAGGTTGGGGGCCACCTGTTAATTAGGAACATTTATCATTTCAGAGCTCCAGATCTCTTCCTGCTGGAGCCCCTTTGGAAGGATAATCAAGCTGGCTTCTGATAACTGCAATGTTCTGCAAGGAAAGGACAGATGGTGTCTTTTCCATCAGAATCGGGAGCTGGTGATTATTTAGTTCTGCTCATTCTGGATTTTAAACCCCTCCATTGCTACCTCTCTGCTAGGATCTGAAGATACCAGAGTCAGGTGCTCACACCGGGGCTGGAGCAGGTGTATACATTCAAAAGAAAGATTTAAACAGACACTTTTGCTCCAAAAATTCTTGAACTGGTGACAGTGAGGTGTTTATGCTCCCATAAGTAAGAAGCTACAAAACAGAACCTGGTATTTGATGCTGACCTGTAAAACAACCAAGGAAGTGCCTGCAAGTCCAACCAATTTTAATTACATGAGCAGACTTGCTATCTGAGCTGGCCTCAGCCTTGGAGTTATATCATCTATTATGTCAAGAACATCAACATCTTTCTAGTTTCACATTTCTCAACTTTCCAATTCAGCCAGTAACATGAAAGAACATTGAATTTACCAAACAACTGGGGCAGTCCCAAGGAAAAATGATGACTCTGAGCTGCAGGCTAACCTCAGAGATTCAGTTTTGTTTGTTTACCTTCAATGCATCTAAGATGCTTCTCATGATACCTTGATATAAACAAATAACTTTTCCAATTGCATTATGTTTATAGCCAAACCTTGACCCCTTGTAGCCCATAATAATTACAGTGCCCTATGATCATTACAGAACTGCAATAATCATAGCACTGCATCTTAATTTCTCAAAAGGGTAAGAAGTTATCCAGGTGTGGACCACATTTGTGGAAAACACCTGAGAGAAAACACATCCAGTTCTACTTACACAAGTTGGGTTTTTTTAAAAGAACCCTGGGGTTTTGTATCCCAGATCCATTCCTTGAATATATAAATACATAAATACACTGGCAATGGCTGCACACACAGCCAACCCAGAGCAACACTGAACCAAATGCTGCACCAGCAGCAATGCCCCAGAACATGAAATCACTGTCAGAATGACTCTCATGGTTCAAATGACCCTTTTTAAAAATATTATTTAATTCACAACCACATTTTATTTTTCCTTCAGGGAAAAACATGTAATTTTAAAAACATATTCTTGAAAGAAACCATTCTGTCAAGCCACAGCTTTCCTGACTCAGTTTTGTAAAACCCAAGCTTTGAATGCCACACCTTTTTTCAGGCAGATATAAAAGAGACAGATATAAAAATGCAGGAAAAGAATAAAAATTGCTTGTAAAAATAACTCCACTTCTCCCAGGGAAAACCCTTCCAACACATCTGCCAGTCTACTTACACAGGATGAGAATGAAATCTTCAGCTGGTGCAGAGAAAAACATTTCATGAGATTATTCTGCACAAATAAGATGTCTTCAGAGATTCTTGAACACAGGAAGGTAAAGAATTGTCCCTGAATCCCCCTGAGATCCAGCCTTTGGTGCTTTGGCAGCCTGGTGACTGAGAGCACCCGAGACAAAAGTTCTGAACTCTACAGCAACGGCCAAGCGCGCTACGGCCAGTGCTCGCTCTAAATGCTATTGAGAAATCCTTGAGAAAACTGCATGGATTCTGCAATGTGGAAAACAGCTGACAGAAAACATATTCAGCCCTGGTTCCACAAGTTTGTTTTTAAAAAGAACCCTGGAGTTTTGTATTCCAGGTCCATTCCTTGATACCCACTGGCAATGGCTACACACGCAGTCAACCAAATTTGTCCAAATTTGGACATTGTAACAATTTTTACTGACTGTTTTTTTTCCAATAAGAAGTCACAATTTCCCTCTTTTTAGAAAACATGCCTCATCAATAAAAAGCATTTATTTTGGCATACACGGACTTTAAGCAAAAGTTTTCCCTTTTGTACAGGAATAACTAACTTGGTTCTTTAATCAGTTCACTAGAAGTGAGTGTTACTGACTGACTGCAGCAGCTGACAAGTGAAATAAAGTAAACAGGCCCATCAATAGAGGACAATCAGTACAATTAAACTTTCCCAATATTTTCTTGGAAATGTAACACAGAAGGGAAGAAAATTTTGTTGTTAAGAAGGAGGATTGCTGAAATACTTATTGAACCAACAACTGTTTTTGTTTACTAAGCTAAATGACTCCTTCACATATGTTTTAACAAAGTCTAGCTGCATGCTAATTACACCTATCTGGTTTGCATTACCCAGTTAGCATTTCTTCCATGCACATCAGCAGAGCGGGCCTTTGTTAATTCACAATACTTCACCCACAAATACCAGCAATCCCATCAAAAACCCGTATTGAAATGATCTGACATTCACCATTTCACTGCTCACTGGATGTCTGAGTGTCTCCATCTCCTCTACCTGATGAACAGCTAACTCAGCAGAGTCTGGACACGCTCACAGCAGTGCAGTGCTGAGAAGCTGCCCTACAGCAACGCTCTGGGGTCCCCATTCCCTTTGATAGCAGCATGGCACCACAAGTTATCCCACCAAAAATCAACTTATTGTATTTATATAGTCTTTCCCTTTACAAGCCAAAGTTAAATGAAGTTGAAGGCAGCATCTACAGGACAACCCGTAGTCACAGCCTTAAAGGATTAGAAGAAGGCATTGTTTTCATGTCAGACATGTTTTTATAATACAGACCCTGTCTGTTCTTGTTATTTCATTTTCATCATCACACCAGCTTTTCAGCAGTCAGCCGACCCTTTCCAACACCACAGTTTTAAAGGCTCATAAACATTATCTTTATTATATTAAGAGAGATTCAAAAATTGTAAAACAGATGTGAAGTTGCTGCTGCCAAGAGCCTACACAGTGTGATTCAATAGGATGTGGGTGCTGTAATGTGCTCAAGAAAAGTCATTCTAAAACTCTGAGTTCAACTTGCCGAACAATCATTTTCATCTAGGAAAACAAAAGCTCAAAATAAACTAAGAACTCCCATCTGCACAGGACTAATAGTGATCCAATGACCTGACTGCAGACCCTGCACAAAGATGCTTCCATTGACAGGATCTGCAGACAAAGGAGCGATGAAAAAACAAGGATGAAGTTTTGTCTTGTAAGGAAGTTGTGTCATGGAACAGCATCTATCAGATGTCTCTTGGCAAAGAGAGAACACACAAATCCCACCATTCACTGTGTAGTAGCTTCAAGTTGGCCATGTTTTCCCTTCACCCCACTGGCAGGCTCGTGGGGCTAAAATTCCCTGCCCTGGGAACTTTAAGGTACTTGCCAGCCATGAGCCCACTGCAGCAGATCAGCTTTTCCTGTGTGCTGCTCACATTTCCCTGCCTGCCTTCCTGGGCTTTGCAGGAGCTCCTTCCTTTGGCTGCTCCTGGAACACTCATGGCTTTTTCTCCTCACCATTTGGAGCTAAGTCAACGCTTTCCCCACAACACAGAATTGATCCACGTGGCATCAGGATTTCTTTTTCCATGTCCTCTCAGCGGCCAGTAGCTTTCTGTTTCTAACTTTCCATGCAAAATCCCTATGTGGTGATATCTGCAGGAGTTTCTCTGCACGTGTCTCTTGGAATTAACCACATTCATCTGTAGGTGGTCGGCTTAATTCCTGAAACAGTTGAGAACTTTATATAAAACAAATACAGGGTAGTCTCAAGAAGCAGGCTGTCCCCAGATAAGGAAAAGGTTGGTCTTGGGTTTTGGGTTGGGTTGGGAATTTTTTGGCTTTCTTCAAGACAATTCTGTGCACCTTCTAGTGTATGTTCAAAGACAGGAACATTTTCAGTGGGTGTCCAGGAGGACAGATGGTCTGCTCTGTGGAGCACCCTCCAGACACTCTGTGACACCAAAGGCAGCTTTCATTTCTTATTTAAAACCAAAGTAAACAGCAACATAAAATCCTGATATAACAAACTCACTGTGCAAGTAGGGATGTGCCTGAAGCAAAATTTCCTGATTTCCCTGAAAACATGCATTTTGCTCTTTGGACTGAAGCCATCTCTTTTTCTGTTGGCTCTGCCCCCTCAGGGCCACGCACCATTCAGCTGAATAACTCTAAGGTTCTCACTTGCAGGCAAGTAGGAAGGAGTTTAATGAATCACAACATTTTGTTCATATTTTGCTTGGAGGAAGCATTTTCCACATTTTCTCCTTCTTAGCGGAGTTCAGAGAAATTCCACCCAAACTCGGTATAACTGCTTTATTGAGACCAAAAGTTCACTGTCAGATCCCTGGGTTTCCCTACCAACCAAAATGAAAGAGAAAAGGGGGCAGGGAAAAGAAATGTTTCTGTGGAGTGAATTAACTAATGAGCTTGCTGAAGCTCACTCAGATTCCTCCAGAGGCCTATGAAGAGCAGGGCTGTGAACGGTGCTCATGCACGTGGACAATCACAGCTCACATGCTCTGGAATGCTCTTTTCACCTATTAAAAAATTCCTCTGAAATTCCTCCTCAGCGATACAGGATTCACTGGAACTCCAAATCCCATTGCTCTTCAACGACAAAGAGAGAGATTTGTGGGAGAGAACAGCAGTGGATGACACAGCCCTTGCCACTGCTTTTGTCAGCTCAAGTAAAGGTTGGCCAACTGGAAATCCAAGCCCTGTTCTCACAGTTGTTGCTTTGAGTCCTGCATTGCTCCTCCTCCTCCTTGTTCAAAGAGGGGCAGGGGGGAGAGCTGGCATTTTGAGCCCCCAAATGGCTCTTGGAGCTAAACATGGCCAATGAGGAGCAAAACTCCAGTTTGGCTGCTAAGCAGTGAACTGGATTTATGGAAATAACTTCACAAAACAACAGAATCACTTCAGCAGTAAGAGGTCCCTCACTGTGGCTCCAAGGAGCTGGAGGAAGTCCAAATGGGGCACAAATTCACTGAAGAACTGTGCTAACCCTGCTGAAACAGAATGGAAAGGATGCAGAGATGTGTATGGCTTAGATATATATCTTTCCATAAAGAAATGTATTCACTTTACTTCTTTCAAAATGTAATTAAAAGTTCAGAAATGTGGAGCTTTAAACAGAGGAAATTAGCTCGAAGGCATGTTCACTTGTCATATAAAAGGGTCTTTCATTAATCCCAAATTAAATATTTCTCCACACTTAAACCCATTAGACATACAAATAAAAATGAAAACACAAATATTTTCCACAGAAATGCTAAATGCAGCTCAAAGGAAAACAAAAGTGTCCAGTTCTACTTTTCCTTCACTAATGTCTTTCCATCCAGGCAACAGCTCCTGAATGCCCTGATGAACAATTTACTCCTCATTTCCAAAAGACATTAAAAGTAAACCAAGGAGGTATTTGCTACCTTAGAAATAGTTCTTCTTTCCAAAATTACTGATATACTTTCAGAAAAAGTTCTTACACTGAAGGAAAAGAAAGGACTATGACAGAGGCATGTGAAAAAATGTAAAAGCAAAGCTCAAGATGGGTGGAACAAAAGCTGCTGATGTTTACAGATAATTCCTATGTTAATTTTTTTAAAAAACAATGAGAATAATGAGCCTAAAAGAAGTAGAGAAGCTTCCAGGAAATTTGTGTCACTAGTAATTTTAAGCTTTTCTTAATAAAAGCACAGTAAGAGCAAAGTGCATTCAGTAGGCAAAAGAAGATTAAAATACCAACCCTTCTTTCACATTTTTCCCTCTTGTTTTTACCTCAACAGATCAAACAAACTACATTAAAAGCATTATGAAGTTACTCAACAAACAAAATGCATGAAAAAACATGTTACAAAGAAATGCATTTTATACTTGGAGAACAGCTTAGCATATGAGTGGGGTAAAGGAAACTTTTTGCAATAAATTTGATGCAAAGAAAGTTCACAAGTATAAACCAGTTTCATATTATACAAATAATGGGATGAAAAGACATCTCCAGCATGAGGCTCATCTCTCAACTTCTCTTCTTGCTTGTGGGTTGGTTTTTTTTCCCCTTTACAAAACTTTCATCTTGTACTTAAAATTAATTACATGGATTTTGTTAATTGGCAAAGCAATCTAGGGCTGCTGCTCCCCCCATTCTCATGTCAGGGACCACAGTCACAGTGCTGGTACTGAGCACTCACTGTCATGGGTCACTCAAGTGTTACAGGCCTCTAAAATCGATTAAAAGGAATTATGTTTTATATCAAAATACAATTTTTGATTATTTTCTTCTTTTTAAGGAAATATTTTTAATTTAAATACAAAGCTGAACTCATCAGGAACTGGAAGTGTAAATTTGTTCTGGTTTTTAATTGCAAATTATATTCTTCAGTTCCTTCATCTGGCCATAAAAGAAAATCCATGTTCAGAAACACAGGTTTCCTAGTCTGTCCCTCCTGAAATGTTCCCAACTTCAGAAGGAGTTGCAAACAGCAGACAAAAGTAAAATTACTACTCCTCTCTTCTGTGCAGGGACACAGGGCAGAGCAGCAGATACCTGTGAGCAACCAGGACTGGCCAACTGCTTGTATTAACAAGCCAGAATCAATTCAACCTTTTTTCCAGAAATTGTAGTGTTTAAAAATGAAATCCCGTGTAGTGTAAAGAAAACCAAGCCTTTAGTATAGCCCTGTCCTTTTTCTGTTGAGAAGCCTGTCTGTATTCCAGCTCGTTCTGTGCCCTCAGGCCCTCCTCTCAGAGACGGGCAGGATCTCACACTGCCTCCACACCAGGGGACATGGCAAGGCAGGCTGGGCTTCCACAGAAACCAAATCAAATCAAAATCCATCCACAACACGGCACAAGCAGCATTTCCTCCACCAGGAACAGCAGTTTTATTCAATAATGTGCCAGCCTGCCCAGCCATCCTGCACACAGGCCCGGGGTGCCCAGCACAGGCTGGGGGTGGCTCCACAGCACTGCACCACAGCTGGGGAAATTCTCCTCCTCCTCCTTCTCCTCTCATCTCCCTCCCCATCCTCATTTTTCCTTGATCACATTAAGTTCCTCATAGATGTGCCATGTCTCTCATTCCATGGCTCATCCCAGCTGCTGTCACACCAGCCCCAGGTGACAAGGGAAGGGGGAGCAGGCCGAGCCTGCTGCAGTCCTGTCACAGCAAACACTGCCTGGCACTGCTGATTGAGGAGCAGTGACAGCTCTTGGCACAGTTTGGCACACATGGGCATGCAACAAAAGCAGAGGGAGACTGGGGAAGCACAGCAGCAATCAGTATTTAGACATGAGTTATCAGGTAATTCTATTTCCTGTGTTAGGGAGAATGAAGAAGCGTGTCCTGCAATATGGCTTTAGCTAGCAGGCACCATGTCTTACTTAAATTTAAGTATTTTGAAAGCTCCTTGAAATGTAACCAGATATTGCACCAGAGGTTCAAGCCAGAAAGAGCTTCTGGATATTTTTAAATGATTTCTGGCATTGCTGTGCCATTGGTAGCAACAGCAAGCCCAGAAATGGAAGCATCTAAGTAGATACAGGAAGAAAGAAGAAATGTTGCAAAGGATGAAAAAACACAACAGTAATGGGAGTCCTTCCATGAAACTGGAAAACATCACACCAGGAGGCAGGGCAGACCCTCATCCAAGGGTGTGATGCCTTTGAGTGGCTACCTAGAACAGAGGCTAGCCAAGGTTAAGAGAAGAAAAGTAGGAATTTATTAAAGGCCTTCTATAGATTCACCTTGGGCAGTCAAAAGCCTCTGAGGGGCTACACCAAAGGTGGACAGTGGTCACGAGTTTTTCAGACAATTTTAAGTTTGGTCCATTTACATATCAGGGGTTAATCCTCCAATTACAGCTTCAGGTAATGAAGTCATTTACCCCCAGTTTTCTTTCCCCCAAATTCACTTTTGTTGATACTTCTTGGGGCCTGAGGCTGTAGGGTGTCCTTGAATTTCAGGCCTAGAGGAATTGTTTCGTCTGACCAAAATGTGAAGACAGTTAACCAACACTCCATATAGAATTTGGACTTACACCCTAAAGCAGTACAGGATTCAAAACATATAAAAGCTCAAATCCTAAGGCATCAGGGTGATCAGCAGCAGATCTGCATGGCTGGGCAGGGAACCCTCAAAGAGAGAAGCAGCAGTTCCCCCTGAGCAGAGTGTCGGCACCTGAACTGCTCTGCAGCACAACCACAGCAGCCTCAAATCCAACAGCCTTGCAGGAACACTAAGAATGTGCCTTAGTGGATTTTTTGTTTAACTTCAGAAGCAGAAACTGCAGGAATGTAAGAAAAAGAGCACTTTGAATTCTCAAAAAGCAGTTCAAAGAGGCAGTCAACACACAAAGTCCATAGTGGGCAGCACAGAAACTATTTAAAGACATTGCACTGAAGATTCAAGAAAATATCAGAAACAAGTTTAGAAGGACCAAGAGAAAGCCACTGCTTTGGTTAACAACACCCCAAGGAAACAAAACATTTTACAAAAAGCATCAAAAGGTGCAAATGGCACAGGAAGGACTACATAGTCCAACAGGCTAAGTGCAAAACCACAACTAGGTGGGGGTAAGCAAACCCCACAAAACCCACACTTGCAAAAGAACTCATAGAAATCCTCAAAAGCAGTGAAATACTCATTTATCAAAAGCAAGAACCCTTGCAGAAAGCCTCAAGGACCACATGATAATCAAAGCATACATGTGGCATTCAGAGATAACACCGGAACAAAACCAGAAGAAACTCCCATTGTATCCAGGCTCCTGCTGAAGGGAAGTTTTCATCTCAGGATACCTTTGTGAAGGGAAAAAACAGCCTCCACATTGGAATGAGGTGTGGCTGTTAATAAAACCCCAGCAGAGCTAACCAAATACTGAGAGGAGATTCAAGAAAAAAACATTACTTGAAAATTAATTCTCACTTGATCAGAATTCTGTGCCACCTCACTGTGTCCACACTATGCCTGTGGGTACAGGCCCAGCAGTGCAAGTCCAAGTTACACACATTATAGAAATTGTATGAAACCTCAGCCCAGCTCAGACCCTCAAGTACAAACAGGGCTCCCATCTGCAATCCTCTGATGCCCTCAGCAGTGGCTTCCCACCACATTGAAAGGTAAATGGGAGGAGAGACATCCACTCAAAGTGATGGCTAAAGAAGGAGATTCACCAAGCCAGCAATCAGGGCAATATTTCATAGAGAACAAATCAAAAGCCATGAACAGAAAATGGTAGGACTGGCAAAGAATGATTTAGTAGCTAAGTTTACATTATTTTTTAATGCCATCTGTGTTCCTCAGTTGCATATGAAAATCCTGTCCAGGGAGAACATGAAATACAGAAACAGAAGTAAAGTTGCAAGATTCTGAGAAGAAGAAACTAAAAATTTTGGTGAAAAAAGGTTCAGCCAAATAAAGAAGATTTTAAGTTCAAGGGAAGGATATTTAGCTTGACAATGCTTGAGATACTTAAAACAACTGGCACTGATGAGAATTAGCTGAAAAGAATTTGTTGAATTTTATATTTGAATTCAGAAAAAGGTTCTCAAAAAACTTTAAAAAATTAGTTACAAGCTGACTCAACAGATAACTTGTCATAGTAAAAAAAATCCCCAAACCTAAGAAATTAAACTTCCTTTTTACATGGAGAAGTTGACCTCAGTCAACCCAATCCAGCTGGCTGGATTTTGACTGACAATATGATTTGAATGACATATTCCTGCAGGTTTTGGTGCCCAGAATTGCCAAATTATTCTATTTCCAAAATAACACTACTAATATTGAGTTTCACTGCCCAAAATCAAAAAGTAAAATGACGACACAGAAATATTTTACTGCTGTGAATGAGGACTGTGAGTTTTGGAAGCATTTCCTCTCCTGTATAAACCAGTCTGGCATGTTTTCCCTTCCTGCAAGTCATTTTTTTCCAAGCCATACATGTAACAGAGGTGACACCATTTCTCTGTAGACACTCTCACAGCAGCCAGCGATTCAGATGCAAATCAATCAGCAACTCATCTTACAAGCCAATATGTACAAAAACCTTAGCACAGGAAAATGCACGACTGCCAAGCAGCCACGAGGTACATGAGAACCATGTGTGCCATTTAGTGCATTCATTCCTCCTTTCTTCTGCAATTTAATTCCCTGAGTTGTGTGAATTGCATCAAAGGAAGTGCCAGAAACCTTACCCGCCTTTTAGGCAAAGAACATGGAAAAATAATAACACAAATAGATTTTTTTCTGCAGAAATTATTAAATGCCCAAATCATAATCCAGTATTTTCCACAGATCATCTTGAAACCATTTCATCGTTGCAAAGCAGGAGTGTAATCTTTGTGCCCCTTGCAAAGATTTAGGAAATGTTAGGAGAGAACATTTGTTTGATTTCCATGCCATGGGGACTTCCACCACCTCTGTGTGTTCAGTGCTCACCAATTTGCACATTAACATACAGTGACTACAGAGAGAGCAAGGAAAACTGAAAAGCTGCCTGGATTCTTTTCCTACTCTCATGTTTTGCTGCTGAGAAAATCGCTGGGCCTGGCTTTGGGTCTGGCTTTGGGCCTGGCAATGGTCTGTCAAATTAATCAAAGGAATGGCAAAGGAGCTGGAGTTGAGCAGCACCAACAAGGGGAACTCCTAAGGCCTCCTGCCAGATACAACAGGAGTAAATAGGAAGAGTTAATAATCCAGGAATATGCCAAGTTTGCACCCAGTAAATAGCCAGTACCCTGCCAGCCCCAGCCCTGCCATGTCACTGGAAGGTGCCACCATTGCAGTCATCACATCACATGCCTGGGGAGGAGATTTCTCAGTCAAAAAACCACAGCAGCCTCTAACCACTCCTGGCTATAATGAAATGTCATAAGGACTGACTCTTTTTTGCACTGAAAAATTCCCTTTTTCTCATTTGTTTCTTCCTTTCACACAATACCTACAGCATACTTTGAGTACAGTCTTTATTAAGGCTGTCACCAATAAGACCACTAATTATGGCCTATAATAACCTTTCATTGAGGCCATGTCTATAGAAAATATAATTTTTTACTCAGTAACTAACACAACAGAGGAAAAAACCAAAACTATTTATGTTTTTCCCAGTGGTATTAAGCCTCCTAGCTCATATTTTTAGCTTTGGAGTCATGGCACAGGAACACTTAGCTAGGATAACATTAATATTTGCTTGCAGACATTTAGAAGATATTCTCATTACTTGTCTAGTAGGAATACAAACATCATATAAAACTATGGGATAAAAATATTTAATATGTTATGCAGTCACTGGTGCAGAAACATGACCAATAATGCAAGAACAGCAAAGATCGATCTCTTTCCAAACAACATTTAAGCATTCCAGTTTCAGGAAGTGCCCTATCATAATCCATATAATGCTGTAGGAGTACAAAAGTGAGATTAGAAAGGATGTCTACAAACTAGTTTTACATTTTGGTCTAAAATAGGCTGAGATATGTGCCATAAAAACAGTAACCATCAATTAGACTTACCACAATGTCAAACATATGTTTAAGCCAAACCAAATCCTATCACAACTGTGTTAAAACCTGGGAGCAAACCAGTCCAATTTCATGTAAAACTTCATTCACACAACTTGTGATGCTTGCCTGAAGGAGCTCAGTAAATGAGTAAGAACAGTTTATAGCAAGTTAATGGGAAGCATAGCAAATTCTCCCAATCCCAGATTTAAAGGCTGTCTCCACAGAGGGACTTTAAAAATCCGTGTTTTCTCAGGCAGAACCTGTGTGTGCTGGTGCTCAGGTGCTGGCAGGGCTTTTGCACTGGTTCACGTGACAGAAATGCAGGACAGCTCATGAGGAGCAGCGCTGCCAGTCCAGAACACAAAGTGGGTTTATACTCAGACACGTTGGTGTTGTCACAGCCACTCACACCCCATGGCTGGGAGCCCACGCACAGCCAAATTCTACCTGTGCTTTTACTCTGCCACTCTGAGTTTTCTCTGTGGAAAAGTGAAGTACGCAGGTGATGTGTTATTCCAACCTAAAGCTAATGCAAAAATGGCTGACAAAACACATAAGCACTTTAATGAGTTATTTGAGATAAAAGTTTGAAAGTTTCAAGTTCTCAGCATCAGCTGCTCATTTTTCTTCTTTTAGGAAGCATTAGAAATATTTGGTTTCCATACCATTCCCACTGCAAACCAACTATTTTCTCAGTGCCAGATCCAACATTCCTCTCAGCTTTTGAGGATTAAGTCACTTTTATTCTTTATCCCACACATGAAAAATAAAACCAAAATTAGCACAGCAAACCAAGAAATCAATATTTTAGATAAAGCCTTATGAATTATGCACAGGACAAAATAAAGTGCAAAATAAATTTAAGTAATACATTAAAAATATGTTTAAATGTTCTGGTAATTGCACATTCATGCTTAGCAAAACATTTCTCCTAGATACTCTTCCAACCCCATCTTGGAAACAACTGTGGTCTAAGAATCTCCAAAGTCCCACAAATGGGGACTTGGATTTGTGTACTGTTTATGAAAGGTAAAGACAGTCAGCTAATTGTTCAACAGTATCAAACACAACTGAAAAGTCATTAGTTAGAACTCTAAGAAAAGGTCCTATTATTGATTTTATACCACCTTATTCACCAAATTTTTTTCAGCCTGGGCACTTGTAAGCATTCAGGTTTTCAAGCTTCTTACATGCATTAGAGCTTTAAAATTTCTCTTCCAAATGAAAGCTTTATTCACAGGTAATGCTTTGATGCTAGGGACAAGTATTTTCTGAAAGTTACTTCAGTGAGATTAGACTTAACATCACTGGATGGTTTGTAGCATTATTTATCCTTTTCTACTCTAGTGCAGAGAGGGTTGTGGCTGAAGCTCATGGAGCTGATCCCTGTCCCCCAGCCGGAACTGGCAGAGGATGGATTTGGGACCACAGGGGTACAGTCCCTCAGCACCTGTGAGCACCTGGTTGGGTCCTGTCTGTCCTTTCCTCCTTCTGGGGCCAAAAGTGGGAGATGAGTTGTGTCTGCTGCATTCCTGGCAAGCTAAGGGTGGTTCTGTCTGAAGTCAAGGGATGGGACTGGGATAACGAGGGGACATCTGCCTGTATTGTGGGGCTGGTCACATCAGGAACTCTGACTCTGCTTTTGTCACTCAGTATCACAGACACTTTATTTTTACCCAGACATAGTTACAACTTCATATTGAACTACAAGTCTGTTTCAACCACACACAAATGTCTGAGGTTAACATGGGATTCTGCAGTTCTAACAGGTCATTAAAGTGATTATCAGGGTACCAGCCATGTCTTGCAGCTTAAGACCTATGGCTTTTTATTAAAAAGCTACAATAAGTATTAATAGAAGAAATTTTAAAAACCCTCAAAACACATCGATTTGTAAATTCAAATACCTCACCCAGTGTTTTGCTGTTATTATTCTAAAACCCAAACTCCAGAAGCAAACACGAACTACATTTCACATAAACAGCCTTTGCCAGCCGAAGGCCTCAAGAACAGGCTGCACAGGAGATAATTAAACAGATACTGCCAGAAAGATACTGAAGATGATACTGCCATGAAGAACTACACTGGCAGCTGGAAGACACCTGTGCTTCAGCTGAGCCCCAGTGATGGAGCTGATGAGCAATGTGCACTCACTGCTGTGCCAGTGTGATCCTTAGGGATCTATTGCACTGTCACTGCTCACCTGTGTTCATCAAGGACAGTCTGGGAGGGCTGGCTGCCAAAGCAAATCACACACAGATTATTGTTTCTCTTTTATCTGAGGAGGAGAGGCTGCTGGCCTTTTCCACCACCAAACTGAGCAACCTGCTCCGAAATGGGAAGGAAAAACCCCTGTGTTCGACAGAGGAGCACGTGGAAGAACAGCCTAAGCCAATTCCTGACCTTTGCCTGCTGTGGGTGAGGAATAACACATTTTCACTGCAACAACTTTGGATCCACGAGCACACTGCTCAGCTCCAAGCCACTTGTGTGCTGCCAGAGTCAATTCATGTTACACGTGTTGCTCCAGCACTGGGAGAAGACAGGCTCAAAATGTTCCAGATGAAACAAAGCCTTCTTGTGCAGACAGAGTTTGATGTGAGCATCGGGAGAAAGGGAGAAAGCAACACCCCTCCTCATAAATCAGGGAACCTAACTTTTGGAAATTGCCTCTGCTTTAACAGGGATTACCAGCTCCACAGATTTGTTGCCATATGCTCAGTGAGTCACTGATCTCTTGAATAAGGCAAAGGACCTATTGGAAGCTGGAAAAGAAAGGAAGAGGAAATTTCATCTGATTTTTCACTTTCTACACTCATACTGAAATCTTTTCTTTTTGCTGATGAGACTGAGATTTCAAATTTAATAATGACAATTTTTCACTAGGACATCTGAAGAGCACTAAGTCCTCATCATGACCACTGTTGTCAAAGAAATTACCAAAAAATGAAAGCGAGAGTCTCTTCTTCCAAATGTGCTTGCATCTGATTACTGGAAAGAAAAACACTGTACAAACAATCAGATAAACAGAGGCCACTATACAGCATTTATAGGATGGACAAAAGCTCACCTACATCATCTACAAACTTTCAGTCTTCACACCTCAGAAAAAGGAGGAAAAGGCACTAAAACTGCCTTGTCTAGAAGTGCATAGAGGCTACCCAGGGGGTCATCTGGCCACGGGCAAAGGCACAACATGGAAGCCCAGTCCAGTGTTACCAGCACAGCCCAGGTGGCTCAGATGTTTTACAGGTCAAAGGAGGTAGAAAACTATTATGCAAAAACTATAAAGGGCACATCACAGGGAATAATACTTAGATTCTCAAAAATTAAGAAGAGCAAACCAGCTGATGGAACAGTCTTGGGGCACTGCTGCACAACTGCTCTGTCTGCAGGGGCTGAGTGTGGGCACGAGGACAGGGCAGCCACCCCAGCCCAGCCTCACCTGGGCACGGCCAGAGGGATTTTCCACACCCTGGGCATGGGGCTGGCCAGCCCAAACATCACTGGCCCAAAGAGTTGGACTGCCTGAGAGCCACTGCACACAAAAGCAGCTCCATAAACCACCAGCTGCCCATTTAACTCTCAGGGAATATTCTGGCATTTAACTGGTTTAAGGGTCTAAGAGCAAAGCTGTAGCTTGCCATCACTGCCATTTCAGACACTCCATTCTGAAGTCATTTAAGGCAGTACATGTACGCCTTTCTAGAAACTTCACAGTGCATATCCTCGTTTAAGACTGAAAGGTTAATTTGTTTGCCAGAACTTCTGCATTTAAAAAATCTAAAAATATTCTCTTTTTTCCCCCTCGGCAGAAATGCTTTGAGATGACTTAAAAACTGCACAAGGAAAAAAGTGCATTGCTCATGAAGTAACTACCATTGCCTGTATGTGTTCTCTAGGTGCATCCATTAAAACAACCAGACTCACTTGGCTGTGGCAACAGTCTTGGAGGATATTTAGAAAAATATCTCCCTGAAGTCACAGATGCAAATAGCCAAAACAAAGGGCTGCAGCCTAAATATTTAATAAATACAAAGCCACAGAAAAGGACACTTCATTCACTGTATTTTTTCCTGTCGATTTGACAAAGGAGAATAAATAACAAACCCTTCTAATATTTAAGTATCAAATGCTGAATAATCCAGAAAATGAACAGCAATTTACAGGATGAATTTATAAGTCACACAGATATTCTGATTTTTCATCAGGTAAAGTGAGGGCTGCTTTTGCTAATAAGGATTCATCTCATTATTTCTATTTCCTCGCAGCATTTTCTTTTCCCCATCTCACTCAATGAAATTTTACATCCTGAAAACTTCTAAACTGATTTTTAATCCAAAAGAATATGAATCTTTAAAGTTGATGTGAGATGCAAACTGCTCACCTACTTCCATAAGTGGAAGAAGGATGAAACAAACACTCACCACTTAGAGAAATAACACTCCTTTAGCATTAATTATTTAGTATTGGCAGTCTAGGAGCCTTGCAGTAAAAGGTGTTCTTAATTACTGACTAGACAAGGAAATATTCTTGTTGACAAGAATAAGATACAATACTTACCATTAGATATTTGTGTTGCAGTATTAAAAATGTTTGGGTTTTTTTTTTACAGGTTATATATTCTTTGCTGATGTTTTGAGGGTTTTTTTCTCCTTTCTCTATTCTAGACTTTTTAAATTTGCTACTTTGGTTTGGGGTTTCTGCTTTGACTGTCCAGTGTCCCTTGTTTGCTCCTTGGTCCCAGCCTTGTGAGGGCTCCTGGGGGCTTTAGAGCAGCCCCACAACCACTTCTGTGCCCCAAACCTCTGCATGCTGCTGATCAGGGCTCACCCCTTCCCATGGAGGGCAAACTCTGCTCTTCCCTTTCTCTGTCCTAATTAATGAGAACCCTCTACTCACTGCCCCCACACCAGCTGCCCTCTTAATTAATTCCTTTGGCATCATAGTTCTGCCTCTCCTGGCAGATTCCATGCTGAAGAACAAAGCAGTAGCAGCCCTACACCTCATGTAGGCCAGGAGGAACTGAGTTCTTCTCTCCATTTGATGCCTTCTTGATCACATGGACTTAAATCCAGAACATTTATAATTTAGGAAACCTGGAACCTGGGGATGCTACACAAAGCTCAGTGTTCTACTGTGCAAGGCTGGTCAGTGAACCAGAAACACAAAGAAACCTCAAAGTCACAAGATCCCTAAAATGTCTTTATTTCTTGTTGTTTCTGGAAAAAGCATAACTTGGGCTATTTTTGGTTCATCTTTTTCTGTGCCACGGACACCCGCTAAGAGACAACCAGCTCGGTGGGTTGACAAGCCCCTGAGTCAAAATGCTGACACTGATTTATGAGGCAGCAAGCCCTGCAAAGAGTCAGACTGTCCCCCTGTGAATTTTCTCCTAAGCCATGGAAAAATATAATTATAAGGAATATATGTTAGTAGGAAACTGTGGTCTGATGGTTCAATTACTGCTTTTACTACCAGGGCACATCATCATACGTTAAAATTTCAGCAAGAGAATCAAAGTCATGTGACAAGTCTTATTTATACATTCTAATTATGTAATTAATAATCTTGATAGAACTGTTTTAGCAATCACAGCAGATATTTGCTATTTGCACACCAGGAGACCACACAGAGAAATCTGTAGTCCTGTAGGAAGCAGAAAACACCTTTCCCCTCTATAAGGAAAATACAGAGATGTGTGTTAAGAGCATCCCATGTGGTCTGTGCAGGAGGTGGCTCCAGTAAAAATAACACAGCAGCTTCACATCCCCTTACAGCCAATGCCCTCCAGAGCTCCACAGGAAATGCCTGGTGCTCCCTGACAGCTCTGTGTCAGGGCTTCTAGTTACTGCTCTAAAAAACATGAATACATAAGAAGGCAAAACTTTCCATTTTTAATTGTTGCTTGAAGCTTGGTCTGAACATCAGATGGGAGAACACACTGAGCTCAGTATGCAAAAAGGGCAATTCTAACTCCACTGCTTATGAAAATCAGCTGCTGACTTATTTGATAGGCAAGCAACCACTTTGTGCCCAACTGAAAATAAATGTTGACACAGCAATGAAGCTTTATCTGCGGATTACACAAATATAACCTCCAGCACAGAAGACATAAAACTCAAAGTAATCTGACCTTAGCAAAGGTCAGCAGGTAATAACCTCACACTGGAATGAGAAGAGCTGCAGCTGGAAGCCAAGACAGCAACAGGTAACTTTTAAAAGAAGAGCCACAATGAAACCTAAGTATTCTTTTAGTAAAGAGTTCATTAAAATCAACATCAGCCACACAAGAGAAAGGCACAGGCAGCTGAAAATTCCTTTCTGCAGGTTATTTTTAAGCTTAAAGTATCGGGAGGATGCACTGAACCAAGCAGTGGCACCTGATTCAAATTTGCTTTAAAGTATTTTCTCTTGGTATAAAGGTCAGCAGCAGAGTAACACAAAGCTGATCCTGGCAGCTGGATTCTCCAGAGGCTTTGCAACTCACTGGTAGCATGGTGCAGTCACTTGTGTCAAGTGATCCTCAAATCTCCATGTGTTGTACTGATAGAGCCCATCAAAGTATTGTTTTAGGTACACTGCTGGATTGCACAGGGACATTAAGATAATTCTGTTTAGTGAAATGATATGAAATTATCTAAATAATTATACACTCTTCCATTGATTCTAAATTGATAGGTCCTGAAATTTCCAACCACTGAAATAATTTGGTTGACCAAAGGACACTCCAGGTAGTAATTTTGCAGCATCCTAATTTAATGTAGAGTCAAACTGAACAGGCAGCAGAGGAGACTGGAGGCAAGTGCCAGTTAATCACTAATTTAAGAAGAGCAAAATCACAGGCAATCACAACACCAAAATCAAAAAAGCATGTTCATATGTGTACTGGCAGTAGAAATTGTCCTACTATAGATCAGTTAGATTTTGTGATGGGAAGTAATTTTAGATGCTACACAGTTTTAGATATCAGAAATTTTAAAAAAATAAAGTGTGTTTCAAGTAGCATAAAGACTGATTAAAGGCATATAAGGATCTCAGAGAAGAGAAATAGCAGCTTTCCAATAATAAATAAAAATTATTTAGATCAAATCCAGGCAGATTCTGGATTCTGAGGAAAAACTTCCTAAAGGGATAAAAAGTATGACTGTATCTGTTTTGGCAGATTTCAAAAGCAAGGAAAGAGCCACAGAGTAGTAGCAGAGGGGCAAAAAGATGATAAAGATGCAACAGATATGCCCCTGAGACTTAAGGCCACGGGAGAAATGTGGAAATAATTACCCTGGAGTTCAGTAAGTTCCCACTCTGAAGCTTTCCTTTCAATCAGGTGGGAGCCAGAGGAAATGTCAGAAATGAAAAGGCAGGGGAAGAGGCTTTACAGCACTGATAAAAATCACAGAAAGATCACCTGCAATAGGTGTCATTCAGAGAGCAGCTATGACTCAGAATGACAAATACCTTGGCTTTTTTTTTTGTTTTTCACTACCTCAGGATAAGCTTCACATGTTACTCTACCCAGCTGCTTTTAGCTCTGTAAAAGGAGCGCAACATTTCAGCATTGGCAACTACAGAGCTCCAGTGACTTCAGCAGGAAACAACCAGAAGGTGACCCAGGCAAAGACAATATTCAGAACCAATTCAGAGGAGAAAAAGAAATAGACTCCTGAAATCTTGGTATTTAATTGGGATTAACATGAA
This sequence comes from Dicaeum eximium, assembly GCA_013396995.1. NCBI lineage: Eukaryota > Metazoa > Chordata > Aves > Passeriformes > Dicaeidae > Dicaeum > Dicaeum eximium. Next base: position 332,286 of record VWZP01006274.1, read on the forward strand.
TCAGGATTAAGACATATATTGACCTAATACAGTGAAAACCTGCTGGCATGGTGTCTATTGAATTCAGTCTTACTACAAAATAAAAAAATGCATTTGAAGTAGCCAATAAGTGTATTACTGAAGGTGACCTTGCTGTTACAGTGTGTTTTAATTTCTGAAAAGTTTTTTGCTAAGTCCTTCACCAAAGACACTTGCAAAGACTAAGCAGTCACAGGATAAAAGGAAAGGTCTCTGAGCACATTAATAACATTAAAAAGTAAGGCACAGAAGCTGGGAATAAATGGGCAGAGATCGAAAGGGAAACAGAGGCACTGGTGCTGATCAGTGTGTCCATGGAATGAAGGGAGTAGATGAGACAAGGTTGGGGGATGATTGAGATTTTTTTCAATGTTGTAAAAAAGAGTTAAGTGCTCAGGGCAGCAGGAAGCCTCCTCATATACAGGGACTATGATAAAGTGGAAAGTGCCTTTATCAAAGTTAAGAACTCAGTGTGACATGACTCCAAACCCAAGTTAATGACAAGAAACCTCAAGATATATGGAATTCTCTCTGAACAAGGACAGAGCCAGCTGTGGACTTCCAGCTTGGGAGGGCTGGACAGTGGATACATTGAGATTGCATGAAATATTAAGCAGAAAACAATAACTATTTTTTACTGCTTCTCACATGTGGAGAATTAGAGTACATCAACTAAAATCACCAGTGCATCTAAACAAAAAAGAGTTATTTTTTGATAAAGCACATAGTAGTATAAAACTTCTTGCTAGAAGACACCACGAAGATAAAATAAAATTTAAAAAAAAAAAATCCAACAACCTGTTCTCAAAACCAGGATGCAAATATATGTGGAGAAAAAAACCCTACACAGATGGAAATCCAAACCCAAACCAAACTAAACCAATGAAACTTGCAGCTCCTATTTGTGTGTGAGGAACAGCTGCAGTATCGTGTCTGCGGGAGCAGCAGAGCCCCAGGCAGGTGTAAACAGAGCTCGTGTGCCCCTCCTGACACACCAAACACCTCTGGTCTGACCAGTCGGACAGTGCTCACTGCTCTGTTTGCTCAGGAAAGCCTTACCCACACAAATCACCCCTGATTGCAGCCTTTTAACAGGATCAATTCAGCAAAACAAAATTAAGTTCAAATCACTTGCTGATTACTGCATACTTTGAACGATAATTAAGGTTAATACTTCAGAGTCAGCACTCTAAACAGATTTTTTTACATCTGGACAAGTGTGTTTTGAATGGTTTATTCTTTGAGAGAGCTAGTCTTGAGATGCCATAATGTTTTATTAACAAACCAAAATACATGAAGATTTAACCAAGTTAACAACTTTTCTGCCTATATTTTATATGGAACTCAAAGTAGGGACAAATCTCTATGATTTTTCTTACTTGCACATCACCTACACAGTGAATCTACAAGCAGAACTTCTATATAACAGGAGGAACTTCAAATGCAAATTTTTTTTTCTTGGTGGAATGAGTTATCCTAAATATTCTGGAGCTGAATAAAACACAGCTTCAAGGTTGAACTGTGAACCAAAGGAGACTCACTCCCAGCTGAAGGTCACATGGGGCAGATGTTGTTACACCTGGAAAGCTCCCATAAATCTCATCATGTGGAAGAAAACGAAAATAAATTATTTTCCAATCAGTTTTTATTACAGCACCATTCTGATCTCTTGGATCTGAGGTGCAAAGCCATCCATCGTCACTGTAGCTTAAAAATTGCAAATTACACACCAGGACTCCTAAGAGCTAAAGATAAAAAGAGAACTGAAGATGATATTCAGATGGCAAAGGATAATATATCACAAGTGAAAAGCAAGGCAGACCAAAGGCACACGAGGAAGGCATTTGAGGGACTTGTGAGGGGACAGGAAGGGCTGTAGCACCTTGTGCTCATCAGGAAACACAACAAGGAATAATCCAAGGGGCAGATGTGGAGGAGCAAAAGCAAAGGGCTCTGGAGGTGTTTCCAGAGAGCTCAGCTCCTTCCCGGTGTAGGGGCAGTGTGGGAGGGGGAACTTGTTTAAAAACTCCAAAACTGAGGGCAAGTGAGTCTTGTTTCACAAGCTAAGTGGGTGATGGATTGCACCCTCACTTCTGAGGAGGTTCTGCACCTGAAGACAAACAGCTTCTGCACCACACAGATCCAGGGATTCCACCTCCTGTCACAGCAAACAAATTGTCACACCAAGAGGCAGCAGGCTGACAGTGACCTTTGCAGCAGCATCCTGAAGTGACACCAGAAAACTAAACCATGTTCCTCAACCCAAGAAAAGTGAATGATGCAAAATAAACATGGAAATATTGATCCAAATCTGTCTTTGTTCATATGAATATATGAATTATATTTATGAGTAAATAAAATGTTGAATTTAAGAATTATACACACATATGATCAGGCTTAAGGGTATCACAGACACAGCACCCAAGCCTTGTTTGCTCTTTTTTAACTTGGTAATGCAGACAGTCTGTAAATCCTGAACATGAACTACACTGCAGACTCTTTACAGAAGAAAGTAGGTAGCCTCCAAAACAATTTTTAAAATATTTTTAGATGTTTTTTAAATTTGTAGCTGAAGGATATTCTCACATAAAGAATCAAAGCTGAACACAGCTTATTATACCTTCCTACAGCTTGCAGGACTCCAGGATAGAGGTCTCTTTGGTTTCATAATTAAAACCAAAAGACGAGCCCTTTCTTTCTGGAGTCTCAAATCCCAGCTCCAATTTCAAACCATTTACCTTGATGTTTATTAAAATCTCAACATGTCCAAAGTATAGAATTACTCAACACTCAGCAGCTGCTTGACCTCTCTCATTTAATCTCCTCCCTAGGTGAATACCCAAATTGAATTAAATGTTTACTAAATACATGACTCAGGGTGGAAACCTACGCCAGGTCTGAGCCTTTTGCTACAAGGTCTGTTGCTGGTGACCAGCAAAGAAGGAATTTGGGTTTTCTCTACACCAGTAGGCAGTTCTGTGGTAAAGAAATAAAAAGCTGCCAAATTTATGGCAGAACAAGCAGAAGGAAAAATACTTCTAAGAAGCTTAACAGAGTCTCTTGGAATGTGCTTAACTACCATATTTCTATGCTTTGTTTTATTGACTTTCTATTAGCACTCTTCAGTGCAGAAACACCTATAACTTCAATAGCAAACCTTCCAGAATGTACCAGCATCTGTATTTAGCCTGCTCCTGTTACAGCGGCTCTGCCCAGCTCCAAGCCTTTGATACAGTCACTCATCCAATTAAATCTCAAGACTTCTGCTACAGCTTCTCTGATTTTCTTTTAACCTTTGAAATTCAGAAATACCAGCTCTGTGACCTTGTGATTCTTGAGTTCACCAGCCAATTTCCTTCATTTAATCTAAATCTGCACCTTTAAACAGAAAACTTCAGAGGTGATCTCAGCCATACTTCCTTCCCACACATACAACCAACTCCTGGAGATGAAAGCACCACAAAGAGTTACTTTTCAATGAAAATGTTCCCATAACATGTTTGTTATAGAGGAGAATTTAAGACAGAAGAGCTTCCTTTTGGTTTAATTCACTTAGCTGTTTGCAGGATGACCTGTATGTGCTGTGCTCAGGAAGGGTTGGGCTGTGCACATTATCATTTTTTGTTTCTGTATTTTGTCAATGGAAATGTTACTCCACTCACTTTTTTTTTTTTCCCCTCAGAGTGGCACTTGAAATCATAGAAGTGCAAACACTCACAGCTATCCTACCATACCCTTATTCATTCCTCAATTGCTATTAAAAGGAACCAGTAGCTACATCAAAAACAGGCAAGAAGTAAATCTGGTAGTACAGATGCAGACCAAAATCCTGGCCTACTTGCACGTCCTCTGGCAGGTTACAGTGATCCACATGCTGCCATGTGTCAAGTCCTTTACTCTCTGTAGAGGCCAACAGCTATCCTCAAATAAAAACCATGGTACTGCCCAAATTTCACCCTCAAAACAAATTAAATAACTGTTCTGTCCTTTGGTTTTTGAGCATTTCCCACTCATGACTACAAAAGCCATACTCACAGCTTTTAGCCAAGTCAACAGGCACAATTCCTTTCCCCAAACCAAATTACAAGCTGGGTAGTACTCAAAGGTAGATTTATTTATATTGACAAGAGCCATGACGAAAAAGAAATAGAATAGAAAATACTGGAGTATAATAAAATACATGCACTCTAACTAAATTAAGTTTAACTGAAAGAGGATCACTGACTTCAGAGATTTTATATGACAGCACCTCCCAGCCAAATATTAAGCATCCATTTCTTACACAGCACCCCAAAATTCTTTAAGAAGGAAAATTCACATTTCCAGTCAGACACCTGCTGAGCTCTTCTGTGTTCCTGCTACAGCACATTATCTATTGATTAAATTTAAATTAACACAGCAATGCCATTTGCCTGACATTTAACTTGCCAAGGAAGTTACATGCCACATGAATTTTGAAATAAGGAAGATAATAAATCAAGCCAACAAAAACTCCAGTAAAACGTGGGCAAGAAGAAAAATCTTGAAATCATTATACAGAAGTGCAGATGTTAAAATGCTTATATTAGATGAGGAAAAGCTAAATACATTGACAATTCTAATAAACAAATTGACTTAATTCACAGACTTAGGAGTCATTTGGAAGCATCCAGTACATCAGAGCATCTTTATAATCCTCAGATCAATCCTAGCTCTGTTATTGAAACTATCCAAACTGAATAAAAGGATTTCTCCACTTCAAAACTGGGGGAAGAAAGGAGAATTTATGTACTCTTTTTCTAGCTATACTGTTTATTGAACTTCTGTTTCTCTCACTATCAAGCTCAAGCACAGGCACTGAGGAAAACCCAAGTGGCTTCCAGAAGTTTTAAACCATGGGGATTCTGGTACAGGGTGCTGCTCTGCCAGCCCTGGGAAGGCTCCTGTTCCTGCTGCCTCACTCTGTCCTGGTACCTTGCAAGGCAGAGAAAACCCCGCCCTGCATCTGGAAAACAAAATATTTAAATCTGAGGCAAAGTTGGTCATGAACTTGAAAGAAGCCAGGACTATTATACGTAAAGTTGAACAAACACATCTGTATTACTTAAATAACAGCTTCAGTCTTTGAACCACATTGATAAGTTTGTGAAAATGGTGCAAAAAATAATAAAACACTGAATTTCAGCTGCTTTCATTTCAGAGGACACAGTAATTTAATGCATGGGGAATAAGCAGACTCAGAAACTGAGACACCAAACCCCTGTGTATCAACGAGTAATTTATCTTAGCATAAATCACTGCAACAGAAACTGTGTTTAATGTGTTATTGTGATACTTAAAGGAAAGCAATAATCCACAGAAGGAGAGTTCAGTGTGTAAACTGGGCTGATGGCGAGGTCAATCCTGCACAGCAGTGATCACCAAGGAGGTGCCAGCACATCTGCTCTCCTGCCAGGCTGCATCCGAGGAACGACTTCTGCAAAACCAGTTCCCTGTCCACCCTCAGGTGAAGGGGCTGACCTTCAACCTCTGCAAAGGTGCTGGCAAAGCAAAACCTGGTGTCAGTGGGGAGGGACAGGGAGCACACCCAGGGGCTGGCCAGAACACGAGGCAGGACACAGCTGCAGCCTCACACAGATGCCAGTCCCTGACCTTCGGGCTCCTCGTGGTGCAGAGACAAGAAGCAGCAGGACAGCAGGAGCCAGGTCCCCACAGGCACCATGTGGGACCCAGGCTGCACAGCAGACCTATCCCAGACATTGTCTTATCAGAGCAGAAGGGAGCAGGGCCCCTGTAGTGTAATGAGTGAGGCCCAGAGTTGACAGCCACCCCATCACCCCACAGTGACCAAAAAGTCTGACAGGAGACATTCAGTCTGATCCCTGCCCGTGGTTCCGAGCAACACCAGTCAAACTACAATCTGGGCTCCAGAGCAAAAACAAAATGACCACCAGGTATCTCCCTCCTCTTCTGCAGCCATGGCAAATGTAGGAACACACTGCACCTCACAAGGCAGGATTATCTAAGCTGTCTGCAAAAGACATTAGGTACCAAAGCTGAAATACATCTCCATTTGAAGCAGTGACTAACTAAGCATATGCTAGATTATCCCACAATGCCTAAAACAGAGCAACAGACAGGGAGGCTTTAAACTTGCTAAATCCTCTGCTTTTTTCATCATAAATTATGCTCCAGGACACAGGCTGTTATAAATTGCCATTACCAACAGTCACTTTTCAAGCTGTAACTTTTAAATCTGGAGGAGAACAGGCAAGAAGAAATCTCACATACTTCAAACTAAAGTACACATCCGAGATAAGCCCACAAACCATTGCAGATTTGTACAAGCCTTCTAGCAGTTTTCTGAAGTATGTTTAAGAATAACAAGGCTGAGACTGAAGTGTGAGCCAGAGGAAAAGCAAGCAACACCACTTCAAGTTTCCTTTTCAAGACAAGCAGCAGACACAGTAGTAAAAGGCACCCTGTGAGCTAAGAGATAAACAAGTCCAGCCCGGGTCTGGAGCAGGAGTGCTATCTGAGGTCAGCAGCACTGAGAAGGCCCAGGGCTGCCCAAGTGACACTGGCATTTGTCTAACCAGGAAGACACACCTCCACCAAATTCAGGTACAAACTTGTCACTGCCAAGGAGCAGAACAGCCCCACGGGCCATGCCAGGCTCTGGCTGCAAACACATCATCTGTGACTGCTGGCTGCACTAAACAACCCTGGGGATACATTTCCCAAGCTGAAGGGACAGCAGGAAAGCTTTACAAAGAAAACAGAGCTTTTAAGACTTGGGCTACTTGGTATATTTAACAGCACTTCCATCTGGCCTCATTTCACTTTCCATCCAGGCTCCATTTCCCCCTGAGCACACGTGCAAGCCTGGCCACTGCTCCTCTCCAGCACACAGAGCAGCCTCCTCCAGCTCCAGCTGGAGGCAGAAACTGCTGCTGTGTAAGGGAGCCCAGAACTGAGGCTAAAAATCCACGTGGAATTAAGGTGAGGTGACCTTATCATTAAGGGATGAAGAACATTTCTTGTCATGGGGAGCAGGTGACATAACACAGACATAACGTGTACCTTGATCACTCAAGTGGATTTCTACATGAACATCCTTTCTACTTCTGTAATCCTATAGACAGGAGCACTCTGGGGACCACCAACCCCCTGCCCTTGAAAGTACCTGTGGCATCGGAAATAATATGGCGAGGTAAAAAACAGCACAGAAATTCTGTCCATCTAAACAGGCCTTAGACTGGTCCAAACGGACATCTTAAGCTGAATTTTTTCTCTTAGGCTGGCCACACACAGATGGATCAGAAAGAGACAAAAGTACAGCAAAGGAAGATAGAATAAAGTCTAAGTTAGAACAAAGTCAAAGATTAGAAGAGGGTATGAAGAACTATCATATACAAAGTAGTAAAAAGATCAGAGTCACAAAGCTAACAGCAAAATTTCAACAGAGAGAGTGGCATGGCACCAAAGTGTTAGCAATCATGAAATAATTACAAAGTAAATGACTTCAACAAATTGCCAAGTGCAAATTAAAAGCTATCAATGCATTAAATCTGTACACACTGTAAATAAGATGTTAGAAATTACTAGCTTTTAATTAAATTTATTCTGTAAATTTAATAAAACTCTACTCCAACAAAATCCCCACCTCTGCAAACAGGGCTGCTGGCTGGAATTCTGTAGCTCTGTTCAGCAGTGTATATCATAACAGATCCAGCACCTTCGCCAAACCCAAGCCAAGCTGCTTGAAAGCAAACAGCACCATTTTCAACTGCAGGAAACCCAGGAAGAGTTAAAGATCACATGCCTCAGTGTTAGACCACCCAGTGTTATACAACACCCTAGTTTTGGGAAATGCTTGTAAAAAATCCCATCAGCATTAACACAGAGAAGGCAGCAAACAAGTCCTTATGAATTCATTTTGATGGCAACAGATCAGAACTGATTTTCCCAGGTTTGCATCAAGGCAAGGACATTCCAGCAGCCCATGGCTGGTGAGGGCCATGGGGACTCACTCAGGCTCACATCCTCCCCATTGATTGAACTGTGCTTCTGTGAGATGCACAGTTGATTCTACAAGATGAACATTTTGTTCCAGAAATCTTTAACATCCACAGAATGACCTGCTCCCTCTAAAAAAACCTAAAGTCACTCAAACAGGATCAACTAAAGTTCCCTAAAAGGGGATGTATTGTATTAGGGAATTTTCCACCTAGGTATCCTCCACAGCTGAGTACAGGGAGAAGATCAGAAATTAAGTGCTGACCCAGGATGTGAATTGAGGTGCACAGGTAATGAACCATGATCAAAGATGGCACAGCCCAGCCTCCTCCTGCACATCTCCAGCTGTGGGAATCCTGGAGATGGTCCTGGGGACTGCTCCACAGGCACCATGTCAGGGCAGTGCCACAGAGGATGAGGATGGGGCAGGACACGAGCACTGGGTGCAGGGTCTGAGCAGGCAGAGGGAGGGGAATGACTTGTTCACAAACATGCTTCCTGTTTCTGTAGCAGCCCTGGTGTTTGGAGCTTGCACAATGCAGCAGGAGTTCAATGGTACTTGATATCCACATCTGGACTAATCATTATTTCTATGGCACATTACAAATACATTTTCCAATCAACACACCAAGAACGTGACTGCACTTTATGCTCATATGCTCCATATGAAAGCACATATTCCAAAACCCAGCGAAAACATGATGGTTAAAATACAACACCCAAATATTTAGGTTGTTGCATAAATTCAAACACATACAGCGGATTAAACAGGGAATTCAGAGGCAGTTGAAGATTCCTAGAGGCGTACCTAGGTACATCAAAGCTCAGCTGCTTGCTATTTACTCATTTCAACTCCTGTGCTCTGCAGTGTTGGCTTCATGGTGCGTGTTGGAGCTGTTTGCTTTTTAAGAGCTCTAATGAACCAGGTTGATTCATCCAGAGTAGGAAGAGAACCCACAGTCAGACTACAGACAGCCACTCCAGAGCAAGTCTTGGTGGCTGATGGCTAAAAAACTCAGTTTAAGGAGTTGTGAATTCACATGAAACTGACAGTTTTCATTTTCATAAAGATTCTAGGAATGGTTGCTTTTTACAAGGAAAAGCTGAAAACTGAACTGTATCATGAAAAAGTAAAAGGAATGAGACATAAAGGAAAAACACATTTTATTTTCAGTGCTTGACAAGCCAATTTTATGTCAGTTTGATAAAATGGTAATTTTTCATTTTTAAAATGAGTGCTTGTACACGAAGTGCTAGGAGATTCTGCAGCTGTTTTTCCTATTATTCTCCTTGAGATTCAAAATTCAGCTCCCTGCTATTGGAATCCACAGGCATTTCAGTCATGAGCTCTCTGCTCCATGCTCTGTGGCCACGGGCGTTCCAGAGGTGGCTGCCCCGTGGCTCAGCACTGCCTCTGGGAACACCCAGCACCAGGAGCAGTTTCAGAGCCCTCTCTGGGTCTGAGGGGGAAATCTTGCAACACACCAACCTGGCAAGAGGAGAACTTTCCAAACAAGTGTAACACACAAAGACCTAATCAAGGCATGAAGGATTTAATTTCAAGAGGTGCCCCACAGTAGCCTGGTTGCTGAGAAGCTTTACTGACAGCCAGTGACTCAGAGAGGGGCTTGTTTGTTTGCATGGAGCCAAAATCACAATTTTGCTCTAAACATCTGGAGCTCCACGTTAAGGCTGCTTTCCAGGCACACTGGGAGAGACAGCACAGAAAACTTGCTGAACAACAGGCTCCCAGTGCAGCATGAGCAAGGACATGCTGGGATTGCTCCTGTAAGGATTTGGGGTTTAAGCTGTGAACTCCTGGAAAGCTGCCGAGTGCTGAGGAGTCAGACCTGCCCGACCCCTGCTCCCCTGGACCTCCTTTGCTTTTGTGTTTTGTCACACCTAAGTGCAAGGAATTTCTCTCCCCACCCTGGCAGCTTCCTCACCCCTCACACAGCTATCCCCATCCCATCCCATCCCATCCCATCCCATCCCATCCCATCCCATCCCATCCCATCCCATCCCATCCCATCCCATCCCATGTACACAGGCACAAAGCCCAGCTCCTTCCTTATCCTGCTGCAGCAAGGGAATGTGCAGAAGGGGAATGTCAACAGTCCTCGCTTTCTCACAAGTGTTCAGAGCACAATGGCACAATTCTGACTAAAATAACCCTGTAAGTTGAACACTTTTCCAAACTGCGTTCTAATATCAATATTATTATAAAAGTAGAAAGCAAAAAGGTAAATATTCAGCATTTGTTTAAATGGCTATCCACATAAGAAGAAAAATTTCCATTATTGTCAGTAGGAATTTTGATTAAAGGAATAAAATCCTTAGAGGAGAAAATTTCTAATGATTTCCAATAATTAAATATGTTTTAAAGTCTGAAAGTTGTTTGTTTGTTTGTTTAAATGGGCAAAAGGCTTTAAAAACTTTAATTTATGACCTTTAATGAAAGCTACTAAATGAAAAAATTACCCTCTCATAAAAACAAATACTAATATTGACGCTGAAGAATATTCATACTTCTAATGTGAAAAACATATTTTTGAAAATTGTGTGGCAGAAGCAGGCCCAAGGGCCACCTGCAAAAATGGAGAACAGACTTCCCCAGTAGTTCCCAGGACCAAACATCGGATTTGGGAGTTTAGTTCTTGGATTTGGGAGTTTAGTTCTTTCTTAATACCAAAAAATTTAATTTCTATTTATAAATTCAATAGGCAACCATGGGAAAAATAAATTCTTACACAAATGCCAGCAGCCATTCCTGACCCAGACAGGTTAGAACACTGAAACATGGGGATGTACTTCAGAGTGAGGGAACATCTCTCTTCACTATTGCCAAGACTTTCCATAAGAGATGGAGGAGAAAAAATGAAATGCAGACATTTTTTACTATGCATTTAAGACCTCCTGGTCTTTCCAAGTTAAGTGGAGTTTAATATTTTCCCTGGACTGCCAAGTAACTCGTGTGAGAAAACCACATGCACTTCGACATAACAAGCAGCCTCTGCTCGAGATCTCTGCTCCAAGAAAGAATTACACACCTCACCCACGGCCAGGGTGGTCTGTCACATTAATGCTGAAGCCTTTCTGGCAGGGCAGAGAGCATGGACGAGTGCCTGGCGCACAGATAAAAATAAGTAAAAATAAAAAGAATTCTGCAGCACTTCCAGCACTTCATAGCCCAAGGATAAAAACATTAAAAAGCTCCTCCCAAAAAAAACCCACCCTCATCTTTTCTGTCTGCAAATTCCCCTCTCGCCCTATTGAGTATCTCAAAAACGAAACATATTTACAAAGCTACATAAACCTGAACGAATGCTGAACTCAAGATATTATTTGTGACTGTAAAGAGAATATGCAAAGCTTTAAAAAACCATCCAGCTGTGGAATGTATCACAAAGTGATGCGTGGTGGGATCCTGGCTCAGTTGCCTCGCCCTGGATGAGGCTCTGTTGGGAGGGCAGAGCTTGCTTGCTGCTCCCTTTGGCTCTCCTGGAGGCTGCTTGGTGCTGCAGATCCCCTGTGCAGGTGCTGCAGGGTGTCTTGGCTCTGTCTTTGCTGGCAGAACCCTGCCCTGATGGGCACAGACACAGCAATCCCTGCCCTGCACACATC